>CM062064.1:12692500-13010000 GCA_030954485.1 Citrullus mucosospermus | reverse complement strand
GTCTAACACGAAAAAGGTATATTTACAGGTCAAGAGGAGCTAGGGAAAGCGTATAACCCGCTCGGAGCCCGGAATAAGTCGTGAGTGACTTTATGATTTGAGATAAGCTTAACTTGAGTACTACTTTCTATAAGCTTAATAATATCTTTAATGCATGAGTTGAAGTGTACTTTTATGTATGAAACTAGCACATATCTTATATGTGTGATAGAGCTTGATAATGTATCAGATAATGTTCTAAGTTTTACCAAGCTAGTTGCTAGATGAATGTTCAAAAAATTCTAAGATATCATGATTATAGTTAATTTATGATAAATGTATTATGCATGCCTACGCACTAGAAAGATTCGAATGGGACCCAATGTTCAAGGACAGGTGAAGGCATATGGGCAGCCCTAGTATTTTATAAAGTCTAAGATATTATGATTGTAATGTGCATGTGCAAGTTAGTGCTCTAGAAAGATCCTATTGGGGACCCAATGCTGAAGGACATGTGAAGGCATATGGGCAGCCCTAGTATTTAATTTATATATGAAACTCTCACCTAAGGATTTAAAGACGGTGAGTGAGTATTTCCCTAGGACCCTGGTACCGAAGGACATGAGAAGGTACACGGGCAGCCCGAGACTAGACAGATTTATAAGCATAATAAAAGGTATTTGACGCTGATGTGTTGAGATTACTCCACACAGCTAAGGCTTATTGACGTTGGGTGCGTTGAGTTTGCTCTGCCTCAACAAAGGTTTAATGAAAAGACAACCATTTACGTAATGATGGTGATTTACAAGTTATAGTCATTCACAAGTTTATGAAGCGTGATATGAGGCATGATCAAGCAATTTATACCAAAGATTGAAGTTATATTTTTATTGAGCTTATATTTTAGTTAGTCACTCACTGAGCATTGTAGCTCATAGATTTTTGTTTCTCTGATGTTTTTCTTTCCAGGTAGCAAGTGTGTTCGGGGTGCCTAGCCTACCATCAAGATTCGTCTGAGCCAAATTAGAATTTTTGTAATTGGGAACTTGTAAACCCCATCCCTCTGTAGAAATTGAACTTATTTTGAGTGGCATTTGTGAGGATCACCAGGCATATTTGTAAACTTTAAACATAGCCTTTAAAATCTTACTTATGATGCTATCTTATTAAGAAATTTTGCATAACTGTTGTAAGGCTAAGCATTTCACCAGCTAGTTGTGATATAGAAATGCATATATAACAGGGTATAACAGAATACAGATTAGGTAACACTCGCTCCTAGGTAAAGATATAGAAGTATATATAATATCTAGGGTGGGGGTGTTACAGGGAGGATTTGGATAGTTGAACTGTAGGGGTTGCTGAAGAGAAGGAGGGATAACTGGCGCTGGGATGCATTGGACGAACACTTCATGAATATAATTCATCAAAGTGCTGAACTGTTCGTCCTGATGCCGAGCTTGGCGTTGAACAAAACTCCGAAGCTCCGATTGTTGCTGCACCATTTGAGTCACTTGCTGATCCAATTGTGAAAGTTGTTGGGCCAATTCTTGTTGCCGCTGGAGACTTTCCATCTCCTTGCGCCGAATTTCATCCAGATCTCCCATGATGGGGTGAAGGATCCCATCATCCAAGTACCTCAGCAAATCATCCAAATTTAAATCCACAAACTGCAACGGAGCAGAGGCGTGCCGCAAGTGATACGGTTCTTCTTGATGATGAGTGCTGGTAGTGCTTCTGCCTGCGGTTGAGTTGGGCGGGCAGAAGGTTCGGTAGTTGGTGGAGTTGGAAGATTGGAAAATTGAGGTTCATGGCGAGGAGGTGAGAAGTGAAAGGGCGCTGACTCCTAAGGATCCAGAGTCAGGGTCGGCTCAACGGGTGGTGGTGGTGATGGTGGAGTTGCCTCTCGAAAGGTGGATACTTGAGGAGGGGAGAGGGTTAACTCCAGATGGGGTGAAGAAGGCGGCGGGACTTTCTTTGTCTCTTCATTTAAGTCTGCGATAGGAAGCTGAAGAGGCGTTGGAAGTTCGCGTTGGGTGGTAGGGAGATGGAGTGGCTCATTTTGGATTTTAGGGGAAAGAGAAAGGGAAGTTGGTGGTGAAGAGGGCTCCTCAGTGATTGGGGCGATGGGAGGAGTATAAATGGTCAAGGCTTGGGTGTAAGCGTCGAGCTGAAGAGCTTCTTCAGCTTCACCAGGTTGTGAACTCGACGCCTGAATCTCAAAATTCTTCTTGACCAGTTTCCTCTTCTTTGGTTGAAGAGGTTGGGGGGATGATGGTTCTTGTGACTTTGGCGACCTCTTCTTTGAGTTGGCCGCGTCAAGCAGATGCGGTGAGTCTTTAATATTCGTCTCAAACTTTACGCTGAAAGGACTCCATTCACTGCTTTGACTGGCGCATCTTCCATGAATTATGCGTTGGCGCACAGTCTAGTCACAAGAAAGGGGAAGAACAACTGACCCCTTGGCTTGAAGAACAACCTCCGTATCTGTGGGGCAATGATGCGTCCCACGTCCAGCTGAATTCCCCGCATGATGCAATAGATGACCATGGCACGGTCCCTTGAAATCGAGGCGTCATGCGTTGTGGGGAGTAGCGACCGCTTGATGAAATAAAGCCACAGGTTGGCCTTGGCGATCAAGCAGTTAGGCGCCAATGACTGAATGCCCTTTGGGGAAGTGTTCCACTCTGACCCCGGTTTGGCGATGATTCTAAGGGCGTCATTCATTTCGGCGTCTGTAGGCGTCGACATTATTCTGTTACCTTCCGCCGCCGCGTTGTTGGGAAGATCAAACAACGCGTTGATCTCTTGAGGTTCGAAGGAAATCACCTCATCTTCAACTTTGACCAAATGTGCCTTGCGATGAATTGTTCCTTCATAAAACACCTCCACGGCGGTGGGTTGGATGACTTGGCCACTTTCACAAAATTGCCTCCAACCCAATGCGTCGACTCCTTGTATGATGAAGGCGGGCATATCACACCCCCTCCCGGATTATCCTCCATAACCCGAAAAGAGATGTGAAGACAGCAGTTACCGACTACCTTGTCACGTAACCCACTGTCAACCTCACCAATCTATATGCTCCTGACAAACCTCGACTTCGATCGGCAACAGGAACTATCATGCTACCTAAAAATGGAAAATATTTAAAAGAATGAGCTAACGGCTCAGTGAGAAACAGTTATTAGAAGACAATATATTTTAACTGTAAAACTGGTAAAACTCGCATAAAATATAACACTTTAGTTCATATTAATTAATGTTCAAATGCCATTTATAAAATATGTCAATCTGTTTTAGGGTAAATACCCAAAACTTCACTCATTTCATAATCTTTTTCCCTAGTTGTGACGGAGCAGTGCTCTACGCTTCTCAACGTCGAATTTCCATAATCACATATTCAAATGCCTTCACACATCGTCCCTCGACATTTTCAATCTCTCAAGTGTCTTCACATATAGTCCTTCAGCACTGAGTTTTACTGTCAACCAATGCTCAAGTGCCTTCACTTGTGGTCCCTCAGCACTTGGCTATCATGTTTTGGATTTCCATATGCCTTCAATCGTGGTCCCTCAGCACTGGAATCCGTCTCATTTAACTACTCAAGTGCCTTCTCTCGTGATCCCTCAGCATTGAGTATCATATAACATATCTCCCATAGGCCTTCACACGTAGTCCCTCAACTATGGGTTACCTTTAAGTAAAACATATCATATTCTTTAAAATCATCATCATAACACAAACGTTCAATAGCCATACCATGCTATAAGTAACCATTTCTAATACTCAATTCAAAACTTTAATTATCACACAACATGCTTGTCGTACAAGTGTATTTCCAAATTTTCCATGAAAACATATAACACCATGCTCTTCAGTAATTTCATGAAAAACATGTATCAACCAATCACCATGCGTTTTATATCTCATAGCGAATACCTAGCATTCTCAAAGTTTTCAAATAAAACGCATGCTCTTATTTCATTAGAAACCATATAATCATATTCATAATGAACTCATTTATATTTTGAAAAACGCAGGTGTTACTCACCTGTACTTAGCCAAAGAATCCTTCTTCTTCCTATGCTCTATTTCCTCTTTCCGAGCTTTCTGAACACAACGTTCTAACTCTGGAACGCAAGGCTCCACTTTTCTCTGTCAGCTCGGTTGAATGCATCCCTACCCTTCAACGCAAGGCTGATTATTTCCGCCAAGTGCATCCCGACTCTTCTTACTTCCCTTTCAGATGCGTCGCCCTCTCTTGGACGCAAGGTCCATCATGAACGCGTCATCTAACTGTGGACGTCGCGTTCACCTTGGACATTATGTTTGTCCTCAACGCATAGCCGACCCTTTTTAACACCAGACAACCTCTTTACATAAAATAACAAAGTTGTCAAATACCTTCTTTCTTGGCCGCATACTCCTACCACAGACGTCCTTGTTGGCTTCTTCTCTTTTCTCTTCAGAATTCTTCTTTGGGAGTCATCAGTCACTCCTCTTCCCTCAAAGTTCTATTTATAGGGAGCTTGCCATCCACCTTTTCCTCTCCTTTTGCCACTTGTTTGCCACATGTCACGCTGCATGCTTAATTAACCATGCATTAGTCCAAGTGTCACCTTGCATGATTTACTTAACATGCCTTTTAACACCTCCTATTGATAAGGTGTCAAATCTATACATAGCCACCTAGCCTTATAAACTTATCTTATGCGTCCAATATTTCCAACAGATAACCATTTATTCAACACAACGCTCTCATGCGTTAATTAAGTTTCCTTTAAAGTTTGAGCTTCACTACTCATTTTTCTAACTCTCAGTCAACCATACTACTCTTTGACGCGTAAGGATAACTGTCTTCAACGCATAGGGACCTCAATGCTTAACATCCTTACCAACGCATGGTAAGCCGAGTACGTTTCTTCCTCCGCCACCGCGGCGACTACTTCAGTTCACTACCGTTCGTGATCACCCTCAACGCATAGCTGCACTATTATAAACCAGTGCTTACACAATGCTACTAGGCGTTAATGACAAACGCCCAATACTGTGTTTGTATCTCATCGCATCATACCATGCGTCCAACTCCTTCCTTATGTTCATAACAACTCCTTCTCAAGCTCTTTCTCTACGTGTTGGTCCTATTGCGTTTACCTTCATCCTGCGTTCAATGACCATCTTCCTATCCTTGCACTTAGACTACTTCTCTTAAGGATAGATTAGCATGCGTCCACCACATGCACCAGTTTTTATGTTTACTTCACAACTTTCTTCAACACTTTGCAACTTAACTTTATTTCTTTCTTGCATCTCTGCTTCACTTCTTTCCATTCTCGGTTTACTTCCATGCGTCCACCCTTACTATGCGCTACCTAGCCCTTACCATGCGCCTAACATGGTCTTTTACCTCTTTTCTTCACAAATTCTTCAACGCATCATTTATTAAAAAGTAGGGTGTGACAATTCCACTAACCTTAGAAAAAAATTTCGTCCTCGAAATTTAGGCAGTATGATAGGATGAAAATGGAAAATACTTCTTATTCATTCTTTTCCTCTTCTTAATACCTGAGCCACAAAGTAGCCTTTAACGCATAGTGTCCTTCGGCGCAGAGTGGCCTTCAATGCTTCGTGATCTTCGATGCAGAGTGGCCCTCAACGCCTCGTGGCCTTCAACGCCTAATAGCCTTCCTTCACCTCCGCGTCCATGCCAAACTACTTTCATCAACGCATAGAGCCACTAACACATGGCCAATACTTAGCCATTTTTGCCCCCACACAACTCGGTCAACTTTTCCTACTAAACGCCCATCTCTTTGTCTCTTCTCAACTTGCCTTCTCACATAGTCAGGTATGGGCTTACAATTACCACCTCCTTACAAGGATTTAGTCCCCATATGAAAAATATTGTCTTTATTAAAACATGCCCCTGAATGCTCTTTTCCTCAAACTGGACATCTGTTTGCAGTAATCCCAATTAAATCCAGTCCAATTCCTCAAGTAATTTATGAGACCTACTGTATTTCCCATCTAGTTGTAACTTCAATACTATGCGCCTATCCTTCACGTTTTACTTGAACGCATAATCCGCCAACGCGTCCTTGATTACAAACCTGAGCGCATAGTTCAGCTGTTAACTTGAACGCGTAATCTGCCAACGCGTCCTTGATTACGAACCTGAGCGCATAGTTCAGCTGTTAACTTGAACGCGTCATATCCTGCATTTACTTCAACATATTTCAATCGTATAGTTTAGTTCAACTCAACTTCCTTCATCACTATCAGCGCATAGCTTCCTATTCAAAAACCTCATAAAGTTTTAAACTTTTACTCACGCTTTCCATTGAAAACACATACCTTCCCTATCGACTCATCCTCTTTTATACTTAAATCCGCCTGATTCCTTGTTGTGTCAACGCATATAAGCCTTCACAAACATATAGAACTTTTATCTACACCTTACTTTCAACTTAAACAATATTATGCGTTTTCTGTAGATTATGACTTCACCACACTTCCGTTGCGCTACTCTGATAATCAATTCTCCTGTTTTCCATTCTTTTCTGAATATTTTAGGGTTGCTTCAATACTCAATTTACTTAACCATTCCTTCCCTTCATGTATTCTTATACATCTCTTTAGCATACTTATGCGTTTTGATTTTTTCCAACGCCAAGTACTTATCAAATTTTCTTTCTCTGATTCGTTGGTGAATTTCCTTTTCTTCAGATCACACTTCCAAATTTTAGTAGTTTAGTTCCTTTACTTAAAATTATTACAGGATCACAGAATTCGAGTGTAAATCTTTTAATCTTCAACGTATACTTTTACCGATTTCAACCAATGCATCTGTTGGTTCCACAATCTCATCAACGCATAATCTCAAACATTTACACTTACTTCAACTGGCCAACCCTGCAGTTTTACACTTAACTTAACTGCACAATTTCTTTCTTATTTTAATCTTTACTCATGCTCACTCTCCTTAATTACTTACTTCATTTCACCAACGCATGGATTCTTGAACTCGAGCTTTCGACCATCTCTTCCATTACCCGACTGCTTGCTTACCATTTTCTAAGCTAAAAGTAAAGCTTTTCAATCCACCCTTTACTTATAAGTATTCCGTCCCGAATTCTTGTAGGTCGTTAGTTGTTATGGTGTAATTGTATGTGTAAATTGTCCTAACGCAAGGTGCTAAATGATGTGATTATGCGTTCAACATATCATGCTTTGAACATGCTATGCGTCCTATTACTATGCGTTGGTGATCTTGTCAAGTTTTCCTATCCTTTACCCAAGTATAAGCAAAGGAGTAGGTTTTCTCGGTGAGTCCGAGGTCGAACACAGGGATTATATTGATTCAGTATTTAGTTGGATTTCATGCGTTGCAGAGGTAACCAAGAAATAGTTGAGAGAGATGTTTTAATCTACGGAAAGCGATTGTTTGTACACTAGACTAAAATTGTGAAAGATGGAAAGCATGCAACACAACAAATTCAACTAAAGATGTGAATGAATGGATAAAGAAAGGGTTCGGGTTGATTAACATCTAACGTCGGAAGCGCATAGTAGTATTCTATTCATACTTGCGACTCTTCTCCCGGTTGTCAGCCACTATGCGTTATATGTCTATAATGCAAAGGAGAGTGTTAAGAACCAAGGTTATCCCCATAGACAGGTAACACTACTTGGCCCTTGTCAATTGAGTTCCACAATCACTTACCCTTTCGAGCAGTTTGATTATTACTACTTATATCGATTTGTCAGATGGACATAAGCATCGGATTAAGATCGCAATTGACAAGATGAAATAGTTACACTATGATTCCTAGTTAGATGCTAACGCAACTCTAGACCCTTGAGTGATTAGTTACTCATGGTTTGAAAATAAAAAGCGGAAAGCTTAGAGAAATGAGTAGCCATGGAAGATAATTATATTGATGAAATGGGATACAATTTTCGATAAGTTCAATGTCTTGACACAAATCTAAAATTAAGATAGAAACAATAAGAAAGAAAGTAGGGAAGGCGTTAATGTCTTGAGTCGCCCGGATGGAAGCGAGAGGTTCTGCTGTGAAGTGGTCCAGCGGAGGGAAGACTCTTCTCTCTCGAGCTATTCGTCTCCGGCTGAAGTTTGAGAGAACTCTGCTGTCACTTATGGAGTTCTTCCGAGAATCAACAACCCTTTCTCATCTTGCAGAGCTGCCCTTTTATAGATGATGCGTCTGCAATTAATGGCAAATCTGCTTGATTGGCGGTGAGATTGATACTATGCGTCCATCTCGCCTGATTGCGTGATTCTCGGGTCAATTAAGATCCACCACTTTAGCCACAAATCATGTTCGTCAATCATCCGTCAATCTCTCAAGATTCTGATTTGATTCTCAACGCCTTGCATTAATGGTCGTCTATGCGTCCATGAATAGTTTGTTGTTAACGCATCGTCTGGTTCCTGCGTTAAGAAGTCATCAACGCATCGTTTGCATTCCTGTGTCAAAACATGCATTTTAGGCTCAAAAAGTGGTAAAATCATTTATCTTCATAAAAATACATTAGTATAACGTAAAGGAAGATTTCTTAATAAAAATTAACATAACTTACCGCATGCTTCTCTATTTAATCTCTATTTATCTAAGAAAAAGGCTATCATAACTTGTATTTCTACAAGTTATCATTAGTCTCTCAAGAAAAACTGTGAATACTGTTTTTATCATTTGTTCCTTTGGCTTAACTTCCAAAATAGCTTCCCCTTCATCATAATTTCACAAATCTTAAGCCAACGAATTCAACATCTTAATACTTACTCTTTTCATCAAATGAACATTTAAGTCAATTCCTTCTCATAACTTAACTCATTTCTTAGCTCCATTGGTTACACTTAAAACATACGAGTAGGATCATGGACATACTCCTTTTAACATGAGACATTGTGTTCTATAAACGCAACACTAAACTGCAACTTTATTTATGAACTTGTTGTGAATCTTTCTGAATTTAGAACTCATCTCCACGCATCTGTATCATTCTATTCAGTATACATGCTTCTTTGATAGACAAGAAATGCTCTATTTTGTCAACTTCCACCATTTACTGAATATTTAGTCGACCTTGACTGACATCTTTGGTAATCCAAAGAAGAAAACCATTATAATATGGATGATGACTTTCGACCCTAGAAGATATGCTCTGAATTTTTCCACAGCGAATACTACCGCCAGCAACTCTTTCTCTGTAGTGGTATAATTTGCTTGAGCTGCGTTGAAAGTTTTGCTGGCGTAGGCTATAGGGTGCAACATTCTGTCTCTGCGTTGAACCAACGTAGCGCCCATATAGTCGCTTGCATCACACATTAGCTCGAATGGTTGCGACCAGTCTAGGGCAATTAAAATTGGTGCTGACACCAGTGCTGCTTCCAGAGTCTCGAACGCCTTGAGGCATTCTTCATAAAAAATGTAGGGTCGATTTTGCTCCAGCAATGAGCTTAAAGGGCGTGCAATTTTTGAAAAGTCCTTGACGAACCTTCTATAAAAGCCTGCATGTCTCAAGAAGCTGCGTAGTGTCTTGACATTTGTAGGCGGTGGGAGCTTTTCTACGGCTTCGATTTTGGCCTGATCGACTTCAAGGCCCTTCTTGGATATCTTGTGACCGAGGACAATTCCTTCATTCACCATAAAGTGACATTTTTCCCAATTTAGCACTAAGTTGGTGTTCTCGCATCTTTTCAATACTTTCTCCAGATTGGCTAAACACGCTTCAAACGAATTTCCAAAGACCGAAAAATCGTCTATGAATATCTCCACAGATTCTTCTAGAAATTTAGAGAAGATTGCCATCATACACCGCTGAAAGGTGCCTGGGGCGTTACATAGTCCAAACGACATGCGTCGAAATGCAAAAATACCATAAGGACATGTAAATGTTGTCTTCTCCCAGTCTTCTAGAGCAATCATGATCTGGTTGTATCCGGAATAGCCATCCAAGAAGCAAAAGAATTCATTTCCCGCAAGTCTATCTAACATCTGGTCAATAAACGGCAGTGGGAAATGATCCTTCTTCGTCGCCGTGTTGAGCTTTCTGTAGTCCATGCAAATTCTCCATCCCGAGACAGTGCGGGTGGGGATCAATTCGTTATTCTTGTTCGGGACTACAGTCATACCTCCTTTCTTGGGAACGCATTGCACAGGACTTACCCATTTACTATCAGAGATGGGAAAGATAACGCCTGCGTCCAACCATTTAAGTACTTCTTTCTTGACAACTTCCTTCATCGCTGGGTTTAGCCGCCTTTGGGCCTCGATGGATCCGTCTTTTCCTTCTTCCAGACGAATTTTATGCATGCAGTATGTGGGGCTGATCCCCTTGATATCAGCCAACGTCCATTCGACAGCTCAGATGTGCTTTTTCAAAATAACTAACAAAGTTGATTCTTGATTAGGGGATAAAGCAGCAAAAATGATAACTGGGAGAGAGTTACCTTCGCCTGAGTAGGCATACTTCAGGTGAGCTGGCAACACTTTTAACTCGATTTCTGACGCTTCTTCCAGAGATGGTTTCGTTCGTTGGTTGATTTGATTCGGAATCAAGGTTTCAAAAGTAGAATGGACCAAAGCACAGCATTGTTCAGGCTGCTGCGCGTCCAGATTTGCAATGGTTTCATCATTTTCTTCAAACAACATTTCATGTAACTCATCCTCTGCGTCGAGGTTCTGGCAAGTCTCCTGTTCTCCTGGATATTCTAACGCCTTGAAAACGTTGAATATCACCTCCTGGTAATTAACCCTTATAATGATCTCCCCCTTGTGGACGTCAATAAGTGTGCGACCCGTTGACAGAAACGGGCGTCCAAGTATGACTGGCATGTCCTCGTCTGCTTCATAATCCAAGATAATGAAGCCTGCGGGGAGAATAAACTTGTTTACCTTTACCAACACATCTTCGATCCTTCCTTTAGGATGCACAACGGATCGATCCGCCAATTATAGGGTAACTGTTGTTGGCTGCGATGCAATCCTCAACTTGTTGAATACTGACAGGGGCATGAGATTAATGCTAGCCCCTAAATCACACAACGCTTTTCCTATGTGAATTCCTTCAATAGAACACGGAATGGTGAAGCTCCCTGGATCTTTCATCTTTGTGGGGACGCATTCACAGACCATGTCACTGCACTCCTGCGTTAGAGCAATGGTCTCATATTCCCCCATTCCTCTCTTTTTAGACAGTATGTCCTTGAGGAATTTAGCATAGGTGGGCATTTGTTCCAACGCCTCCACCAGTGGGATGTTGATGTGCAACTGTTTGAGTACATCCAGGAAGCGTTTGAACTGCCTCTCATTATTCTTCTTCCTTCTTAACCGCTGTGGATAAGAAGGCATTTGCAGCTCGGCTGACATGCTTGTTGGTGCGTCTTTCCCTGATAAACTTCTTTGCATGTCAGCTTGTTTTTGTTGCGTTGCTGGGTCAGAATCAGTTGTGGGATTTGAAAGATGAATTGTTGGTTGAGAGTTCTCTGGGCGGGGAAGTTCATTCATAGCTCTTCCACTTCGCAATGTCACAACTTGAAATTGTTCTTTTCCTGAACTGCCCGTACTGCGTGGGGCTTCGGTGTTGCTTGGAAGAGAACCTTTCTGCTGCGTCTTAAACTCTCCAACAATCTGGCCAATCTGAAGCTCTAAATTTCGGATGGATGACGCCTGGGTTTGCAACAAGGCGTCATTCTTTTGCATATATTCCTTCAGAAGAGCTTCCATTGATGATGATGGACTAGGCGCTGATTGGTGTGAATCTTGCCTCTAATGTCCATGGGGGAATCCAGATGATCCTCCCCTTTCGTGCGTAGGCGCACCTTGCTGCTCAGGCTGGCGGTTACCACCCCATGAGAAATTCGGCTGATTCCTCCAGCCAGGGTTGTAGGTGTTGGAATAAGGATTATTGCGTATAAAACATACAGATTGAGGGTTTTGTGGACATACCTCATACGCATGCGGCTCCCCACATCCAACTCATCCTGCGGCGTTTACTTGATTCACTGCGTTCACTTGGCCGTCGCCTCCTGTATTTGACTGATTCAGGGCCATAGTCTATAATAGGTTAGTCATCGCGGTGACTTGAGCTTGTAACGCAGCAACACTATTATGCTCTGGTGCTCCTGACGCATTGTTTTGCCTGCGGCCAGATCGGCTATATCCATGGTCCTCCCAATCTTCATGGTTTCTTGATATTCTATCGAGAATTTCCTTGGCCTCGGTATACGTTTTATCCAGTAGTCCTCTCGCTGCGGTAGCATTTGCAGGGGTCTGAGATGCCTCAATCAAACCATCATAGAATATCTCGATTTGAACACAGTCAGGGAAGTCATTATGTGGGCAGTTTCTCACCAATCTCTTAAATCTTGCCCAAACATCGCTCAGGGTTTCTCTATCTTTTTGCTGAAAATTGGCGATATCTCTTCTTCTTCAAGCATTCTCTGTTGGTGAGAAGAACTTTTTCATGAACTTCTTTATCATTTGGTTACAGGTAGTGATCTCACCTGGTTCCAAAGAATATGCCCACTGTCTCGCCTCATCTCTGAGGGAGAATGGGAACAGCGTCAATCAGATGTCATCTGCACTTATGTTTGGGATGACGAAGGTGTTGCAGATTTCAATGAAGCTTTTCAAATGAGCATGAGGGTCTTCACCAGGTGATCCCCCAAACTGTCCTGCTATTTGTAGCATTTGAAGCATGACTGACTTCATCTCAAATCTTGAACCTTGAGACTCTGATCGCATAATTCCAGGTGAAAAATTATATAAGATAGGCAACGCGTAATCCCTGATCGGCCGATTCCGATCATGTGCCAATAAGATAGGATGAGTTTGTTGATCAATCTGCAGCTGAGCTTGAAGCTGCGCTTGGGCTAACGCATGGTTCACTGCTTCCTCACGTCTGTCGTTAGCCCCGTTGTTAGCTCTCAAAGGTTGATTAGCGTTGTTTGCTTGATTTCCCATTTTTTCTCTCTGTAAAGTTGTCGCCGCCTTTTGAATGTCTTACTTCTTTTCCGAAAGGTTCTCTCGATCTCAGGGTTAGGAATGAACGCAGGCTATCCTTTGTTCATAAACTGTCAGGAACGTCTTCGGCTAAACGCTCTGTACGGCCCAAGATTGAGATTTTCTGCATAGATCAAAATATAATATCAAAATCTAAATTATTAATTCAAATCTCCAGCAACGGCGCGAAAAACTTGTTCGCTAAATTTGTTCATTAAATTTCTAATTAAATTGAATTGAGTTTCTTAGCTCGTTGCACAGAAATAGATTTGTCATTTCCGTACAAGCATGCATTGAGAATTACTCTAGATTTGATCATGACTGAGCAAGTTTTCCTATAAAGACCCAAGTATAAGAATTTATAGGTTTCCTGGTGAGTCCAGGGTCGAATGCAGTGATTTGTAATAACTAGGCGTTGAGAATAAATGCATAACTATGCAGTGACTGTACATGTAAATATGTGCATTTGTTGATTATGTGTAAAACTATACGTAAAGAATGAAAAGAATTTCCTACTACTAATAATGAGGTAGATGCGGCGTTGGGTAGTCATATGTAAAACAATGCGTCAGATAGCATGCGTTGAGAATGGAATGGAACCATGCAATAGAAGTAGAGTTGAACGCAAGAGCTAGTTGTTACCTAAACTTTCTAAGTACAATTACATACCTACAAACTGCGTGTGTGAATCCATCTTTCGATGTTTCGACGCCACATTTATCTTATCTCTAAGACTGATAAGCACTTGAAAAGTGCTTTCTATTCTCCCAAATTAAGGGAGTTTATATTAGATTTCACTTGTTTGCTAGTAATTTTCAGGTTAAAACGAGGAAAATTAGAAGAAACGACTAAAAGATCAAAACCGAGCAAGAATATGGCGAAAAAGAGTTGAAAAACCAAAAAGGGCAAATTTGGGGATAGCGCCGCGGCGCTGAAACATCAACGCATGGTTCTAGACGCAGAGTAGCATTGCGGCGCCAAGATGAGTTAGTTGCAAGGAAGAGGAAAAGAGTGAGAGCCAAGGAGATCGAGACGGTGCCACTTCAATCAAGAGCCTCTTTTCAGTAGAGTTTCCCTTTCTTTACACTCTTTCTTTGTTTATTTTTCTTAAACATGTTGCTTCAAGCTATGAGTGGCTAAACTCTGTAGTTTTAGGGTTTTGATGAATTGTTTATGAATTCATGTTAATTTTGTAGACTCATGGTTTTGTTGGAATGATTATGCTTTTCATTGTTATTGTGTTTAATGCTTGTGGATTGGCTATCTTCACATGTTAGGTTAGATGTGTGATTGAGAGATTGTATGTTTAACTTGATCTATAACAATGAATTATTGTTAATTTATCACGAAAGTAGTTAGGTTGACAATAAAAGTTGCTAAAGACTATTCTTAATGCCATGTAATTTGAATTGGTTTTAAGAGATTAATAATCAATCGAGTTGCATGAGAAAGGGTTGTTTTTGAGAGAAAATAACTTGGAATTAAGTTTCTAGACTTAGGCATATGAATTGCAATAAAATCCATGAAATCTATAATATTGCATGATGAAATAAACAATGATTCATTACCCTAGAACTCTCTTTGACTCTTGTGTTTCTCCCTTTGATACTTTCCTTATTTGATTTGTATTTTTCCATAACTTATAATATTCAATTTCAATCCTCAAATAAAATTGATTCAATTCTACAATAGCTAAGTAACTTAAACTTTCCCAATTGGATCTCCAGTGGAACGATATTCGGACTTAACCGTTTTGTATTATAACTTGACCTGTACACTTGTGGTTAACACTAAAAGTGCGCATCAAAGAGCATGGTAAGTTTGCGTTGGCAAAAGATGAACTACATCTCTGCACTCATCTAGTCTTAATTAATGCTAAAGATTAACTATCCACTCTCTCAAGCTCGACAGTCATGCTTACTACGTTTGTTTGTCAGACAAAGTTATGCAAGCTAAAGATATGCATTAATCAAGATGTAACATACTCAGAATTACTCAAGAAAAACTAACTTTTAACATTTAACTCATTTAGCATTTAGATAGCATGGTGTAAAGTATTTAATACGGAAATAGACGAAAGATGATAGTCAATCAAACTCATATTAAGACAATAAATTATTCTCTCGAATGTCATTAACAAAATATAAGCAAGAAGGAGAGAAATGGAAATAAAATAGAGATGAAGGGCGTCAAGCCACCACAGGCAACGTCTTGCTTCATGGAGGCTTGAGATGGTTGCTATCTGATACATAGATTCCATAAGGTGAAGGTTCTCACTCACTGGGAGACGACTCTGAAGATGCTCAGAATCCTTCTCTCAGAAGAGCTCGAAATGGAGGCTGGTTATGGTGAGGGAGAAATAGTGCAGAGCTTTCGCCTCTTGAACTGGTCTCTCTTTCTCCTCTTCTTGGAGAAGCTTGTGGACTATTTATAGGCGTCAAAAAGTTGATATCATGATGACCTGACACCTTGTGCATTAAATTTTAGCCACTCTGCATAGACTTTTCAGATTCTCAGCCTATTTGTTCTGCCATGATCTGATTGGGTGTTGTCCTTTTTCATAATGACATGACAGCTGTTTGAGCATGCGTCTGTTTCTACTTTTCAGATTGTCAACGCATAGTCTCGACGCATGGTCTCAACGCATGGGCTCAGTGCATAAGCTCGACACATGGGTTTCCACTTGTCCTCGCAGCAGCTTCGTCTCTTCGTACTTCAATTTTTTGCGCTTCTTTTCTTCTTAACCCTGTGTTAGGAACATAAAAGCTCATCGTTTTTTAGGTGTTTTCTTTTGTAAGTAGTGCCAATGCATGGTGATACATCTTTCATCATTTAACTACCAAAATCATGCGTTTAGCTCCAAAGTTACTCTAATTAAATCAAATAGTGACTATAATAACTTGTATTTCTGCAAGTTACCTGATAACTTGTAGAAATACAAGTTATTATAGCTTTGTTTTAGAATACTGGAGAAATAATTGGAGAATCATGCTGTAGTTTTGAGTTAGATTCATTAATAAATCTTTTTTTGCGTTTTACATCTTTGATTTGATGAAGATACATGTTTTGAAGTAGTTTTGAAGTAGTTTGTCTCTTAAACACATAATTTAGTGCAGGAACGCATGATTCAACATTGGCATAGTCCAATCGAAAAATGCAAAGCAGCAATGCATTAGACGCAAATTTTGGGATATTGATAAGCACTTGAAAAGTGCTTTCTATCCTCTCAAATTAAGGGAGTTTATATTAGATTTCACTTCTTTGCTAGTGGTTTCCAGGTTAAAATGAGGAAAATTAGAAGAAAAGACTAAAAGATAAAAACCGAGCAAGAATACCGCGAAAAAGAGCTGAAAAACTCAAAAGGGCGAAATTTGGGATAGCGCCGCGACGCCAAAATTCGACGCAACATTCTGAACGCATCACAGCGTCTGGGACGCTTGGACGGTGCTGCCGCGGCGCTAATGCCCGAGAGCAATAATTCTAAACGCATCACAGCGTCGCGGCGCTTGGACGGCGCTGCCGTGGCGCTAAAACCCAGGAGCAACAATTTTGGTCACAACCCTAGCGTCGCAGCGCCAGTTTTCCTTAAATTAAAATTTGTTATTTTTGGTAAATTTTTGGGCGGCCAAACTCTATAAATTTGGGGGTTTCCAGCAGCCCTGATAATCAAATCAAATCAAGAATCAATCTACCATCAATTTACACACCTAAAGAGGCACAAGAAGGAGAGAATTTAGTGAGAGTTCATAAAAGAGTTCAAAGAGTGAGTTAGTTGCAAGGAAGAGGAAAAGAGTTCGAGATAGTCGTGGTGCCCTTCGAATTCCGACATGAGAGCCAAGGAGATTGTGACAGTGCTACTTCAATCAAGAGCCTCTTTTCAGTAGAGTTTCCCTTTCTTTACACTCTTCCTTTGTTTATTTTGCTTAAACATGTTGCTTCAAGCTATGAGTGGCTAAACTCTTTAGTTTTAGGGTTTTGATGATTTGTTTATGAATTTATGTTGATCTTGTAGACTTTCATGGTTTTGTTGGAATGATTATGCTTTTCATTGTCATTGTGTTTAATGCTTGTGGATTGGCCATCTTCACATGTTAGGTTAGATGTATGATTGAGAGATTGTATGTTTAACTTGATCTATAACAATGAATTGTTATTAATTTATCACGAGAGTAGTTAGGTTGACAATAAAAGTTGCTAAAGACTATTCTTAATGCCATGTTAATTTGTATTGGTTTCAAGAGATTAGTAATTAATCGAGTTGCATGAGAAAGAGTTGTTTTTGAGTGAAAATAACTTGGAATTAAGTTTCTAGACTTAGGCATATGAATTACCATAAATTCCATGAATTCTATAATATTGCATGATGAAATAAACAAGGATTCATTACCCTAGAACTCTCTTTGACTCTTGTGTTTCTCACGTTAATACTTTCCTTATTTGATTTATATTTTCCATAACTCATAATATTCAATTTCAATCCTCAAATAAAATTGATTTAACTCTAGAATAGCTAAGTAACTTAAACGTTCACAATTGGATCTCCAGTGGAACGATATTCGGACTTAACCGTCTTATATTATAACTTGACCCGTACACTTGCAGTTAACACTAAAAGTGCGCATCAGATATTAGACAGCTGGAGATTGATTCGCTTAATTTGCGGCAAAAAAATGAGCGTTTATAAATTTAGTTGTGAATCACGCAATCAAGCGAGAATTATGCAAGGCATTAAATCAACCAATAACGACAAAAATCTACCAGCGTTACAATGCAACCTTT
Source organism: Citrullus mucosospermus (assembly GCA_030954485.1). Taxonomy (NCBI): domain Eukaryota; kingdom Viridiplantae; phylum Streptophyta; class Magnoliopsida; order Cucurbitales; family Cucurbitaceae; genus Citrullus; species Citrullus mucosospermus. The sequence goes on along the minus strand of CM062064.1, from coordinate 12,992,211 downwards.
ATAAAAGGGCAGATACATAGGCTGAAGAGGTTGTTCAATTTTTCGGGAGGATTTCTTTTGTGACAGTAAAATTCTTTCCAGAAGGCAACCAGAGACAAAGTACTCGAAAGAGCAGTATTCTTTCCGATTACCCATATCACAGCAGCAACTATCACACATCCATCGTTGGAGGATTCAAGAGATTGATCAACCACCAACTATGTCATGCTTTCTATTCCTTTCTTTACTTTCTTGTGTTTTTATAGTGTAGTGAGAAATTGTACTCATTGAGACACTTTGTCACACCCCCTCCCTGGTACCCTCCTAACCTAAGAGAAAGTGTGAGGACAGCAGACACCGACCCTCTTACAGCATCCACTGCCAACCTTAAGCCTTGACCATCACCTAATAAGTAGATATACACAAAGATTTAACAACATACTTTATCTAGGGTTAAGATATCATATAGACATTGGTTTTCACTCAAAACATATATTTACATAAATTTCTTCTCAACAATACAAGTTTAAGATCAAATGTTTATAATTCTCAAAATACTAAATACTGATGGTGGGCCCAAACGAGTTGTTGTGTAGGCTAAGCACCTCGGACTCGCTCGCTACCTGAAAGACAAAAAAACAAGGAAATCATGAGCTAGATTGCCCATTAAGTGACTTGTTTTGTAAAAACTGTCCTTTAGCTCGGAAGCAAATCATAGTATAAACATTATAAAACAATGCGTCTATAACATCAGTTCAAAGTTGTATCCATGCAAAACATGCTCAAGTAGCATTGTCAAATCATATGTGTTCACTTCAGGAAAAGATATACAAAAATTCAGTTTATTTAAAAAACATTTTCCTTTTCCTTAGTTGAGGCGGAGCGGAGCTCAATGCTATTTAACGTCGAAAACATCCTTAGTTGATGCGGAGTAATCTCGACACTCCTAAAGTCGAAAATCTTTAGCTGTGTGGAGTAATCTATAACACCCTACTTTTTAGATCTACGTGCTTAAGGGCTTATAAGGAAAGAAGTAAGACTAAGAGAGGTGAAATTTGGATCACAAGCATGTGAAGTTAGAGAATTTTTGAGACAGAAAATCTGGATTGGTGGAGTTAGCCAAATTTTGGCCAAAATAGGAATAGGTATGCGTTGAACTTAAGGGAAGAAAAAGTTTGGTATCAACTTGAGTTTTGGGTTAAGAATAAGCCATGGGTGAGTTTGGAAGAAACCTACGATTTTTGGATCTTGAATTTCGAAGTAACTCTTGAAGTTAAGAATTCTTCTAAGTAACGCAGGTAGACTAAGAGAATTCAACTATGCTATTAGAATAAAAAGCTTGGAAGCGTGATCTAAGGAGAAGAAAGGGAATCTCACCAAGTGTTGGAAAAAGTTGAAAGCATAGCTGGGAGTTAGTTGTGAGTTGGACACACATTTGGTAGGGAAAAGACCATGTTGAACGCATGGTCAAGCTAAGAAAATGCATGGTACCCCTTGTGGGAAAGGAAATGATTAAGTGTTGAAGTATTGTAAGGAAAACCAAGAACTCGGTGGAATAGGTGAACGCATAGGAGGTAGTTAAGGAAGGAGATGCAACCTTGGCCTAGGGTTGACGTATGAGCTAGCTACAAAAGGGAACTAGGGTTGAGTCTTGGACGTGTTGGAGGGTTGAAAAGCAAACCTAAAGGAAGGAAGCAAGAGATGGACGCATGCTAGGTTGATCGTTGAGAAAACGGCTAAGTATGGGAGGAGTAAAAGGGAAAAGTTGGAAGCATAACCCCAGGATACACCTCAGGGATGCATAGAAGGGCAATCAAGGGATGCCTAAGAATGAAATGAAGGCCATGGACGCATGGCAAAGTGGTGATGAACGCATGTTACAAGGTGAGGACGCATGAAGGTAGGTTTTGAGGTGATTTTGGCTAAGTGATGGAGTACCAAGCATAGTCGGACGTTTATCACTCAAGAGAGGGGCTTGTAAGCTAAGATTTTGGCATGAGAAAAGAAGTGATGGATGCATAACAAGAGGCACAAACGCATGGTAATGTCTGGGGGAGAAACTTGGTCAAGTATAGGAAGATTGGGAAGAAGAAAAGAGAACAAAAGAAGCTAAACTCTAAAAGGGAACTTTAAGGACGCATAAGTTGGATGCATGGTCCGTGTCTCGGAGCAAGTTGAACACATAGATGAGTTTATAAAGGCTAGATGACTTCATTTAGACTTAACACCTCATAAGGAGGAGGTGTCGGGATGCATATCGGGGTCATGCAGCGTGACATGTGGCAAATAAGTGGCAAATAAAGAGGAGAAGTTGGACGATATGCTCTCCATTCCAAGTCTATAAATAAGACCTTGAGGAAAGAAGAGCATCATACCATCAATAAGTTTGAGTTTCTTAAGAGAAAAGAGAAAGAAAGCTGAAAAGACCAAGCCTTGCATCTATATAGGAGTCTGCGTCCAAGAGAGGTTATTTTTCTAGCTACCTTACGTCCAACAGTTGTCTGGTGCCTAGGGAAGCTGCTTTGCATCCAACAGTGCTGCTAGAAGGAGGAAATTAGCTGCCCTGCATCCAAGAAGCATAGCCTTGCGTCCAAGGTAGATCCTTACGTCCAAGGGGTGAAGCCAGAGGTGCTGAATCCTTGTTGGAAGACTGCACCTTGCGTCCAAGTCATCTGCCAGGCATCCAAAGTGCAGGGTTGCGTCCAAACCTAGCTATCAGAGGGAAAAATTAGTTGTTTTGCATTTCTGACTATCAGCCCTACATCCAAGAAGCTCAGGGGAGGCAGAATAAGAAGGGAGGAAAGGGAATTTTCTTTAAGCGATTACTTTCTCTGTGAGTAACCCCAACGTTTTCAATTATGAATGTTTTCTCCGTGAATAATATCAATGGTTTTGGAAATGAATAACTCTCTGTAAGTAATACAATAGTTTTGAAGTGAGTATTATTGATGTTACTTGAAATGCTTGATTTATACGCAAAGTTGAGATTTCTAAATACGAACGAGGTTTGATATAGCATGAATATCCTTACATGAATTTGAATATCCTTTTACGTGGTTTTAAGCGTGAAGCTCTATGTTACTGAGTTTGATGACAACGTGCTATTTGAGAAATTGATAAGCACTTGAAAAGTGCTTATTATTCTCTCAAATTAAGAGAGTTTTATATTAGATTTCACTTGTTTGCTAGTGATTTTCAGGTTAAAACGAGGAAAATTAGAAGAAACGCCTGAAAGATCAAAACCGAGCAAGAATATGGAGAAAAAGTGCTGAAAAACGCATCCTTGCTTGAAACGCATGGTGCGCCGCGGCGCTAAGGCAGCGGTGCCGCGGCGCTGAGGCTGAAACGCATCAGCATGGACGCAGAGCAGCAACGCGGCACTGGGAAGGCGCTGCTTCGACGCATACTTGGTGAACGTAAGACAGCGTCGCGGCGCTAAAACCCAAGAGCAACTTAATTTTGGTCGCAACGCTAGCGTCGCGGCGCTATGCGTCAGCGCCGCGGCGCCAGTGTTAATTTAAACGCAAGTTTTGTATTTTAGGTTAAATTTTGGGCGGCCAAACTCTATAAATTGAGGGGTTTTCAGCAGCCAAAAAGAGGAGGGGAAAAAATATCAAGAAGATCAAGAAAGTTGCAGAACAAGAGAACGATCTGAAAAGGTGAGAATTAAGCTAGAGTTCCAAGAGTGAGTTAGCCGCAAGGAAGAGGGAAATAGTTCGAGATAGTTTTGGTGCCCTTCGAAGTCCGACGCAAGAGCCAAGGAGTTCGTGACGGTGCTGCCTCAATCAAGAACCTCTTTTCAGTAGAGTTTCCCTATTCTCTACACTCTTTCTTTGATTCTTTTTTGATCAATATGTTGCTTTACGCTATGAGTGGCTAAACTCTTTGGTTTTAGGGTTTTTGATGAATTGTTTGTAAACTCATGATAATTTTGTAAACTCATGGTTTTGTTCAAATAAATATGCTTTTCATTGTTATTGTGTTTAATTCTTGAAGATTGGCCACCTTCACATGTTAGATTAGATATATGAATCGAGAGATTATATGTTTAATTTGATCTATAACAATGAATCGTTGTTAATCTATCACGAGAGTAGTTAGGTTTACAATGAAAGTTGCTAAAGACTAGTTTTAATGCCATGTAATTTTGTATTGGTTTTAAGAGATTAACTATCAATCAAGTTGCATGAGAAAGAGTTGTCTTTGAGAGAAGATAACTTGGAATTAAGTTTCTAGACTTAGGCATAAGAATTAAATCCATGAAATCCATAATTTTGCATGATGAAACAAACAAAGATTTGAAACCCTAGAACTCTCTTTGACTCTTGCAATTCTCCCTTTGATATTTTCTTACTTGATTTTTCTTTTTCGCAAAAACAAAATTTGAATTCCAATCCTCAAATAAAATTGATTCAACTCTAGAATAGCTAAATAACTTAAACCTTCCCAATTGGATCTCTAGTGGAAACGATACTCGGACTTAACCGTTTTATATTATAACTTGACCCGTACACTTGCGGTAAACACACAAAAGTGCCACATCAGAAATATTCTGAGAACTCTGAATGATTTGATACCTGAGTTTATGAATGATTTAGCATGCTATTATCTGAATATAACCCTGATACCCAGGAACCAAAAGAAGGCATCTAGGTAGATTGATGGTCCTTGTCGAAGAACTTGATGAAGGTACACCGAGGAACCGAGAGAAGGCATCTGGGTAGATTTGATGGTCCCCAATGTCGAAGGACTCGATGAAGGTTTGATATGAGACCCCAATGCTGAAGGACAGAGAGAAGGCATATGAGCAGCCTGAATTATATTGAAGGTTTGATATGAGACCCCAATGCTGAAAGACGGAGAGAAGGCATATGGGCAGCCCGAATTATAATTCCAATGTGCACATAGAGGGAAACTGGAAGTTGTGGCGATACGAGGGGAAATTCCTAATAGCATGCTTAAAATACTTATACGTTTCAATATATTACGATTTGAATTATTAAGCCTAATTTCTATGAGATTTACAGCTTTAAATGATTTTCAAATATCGTTACTCACTGGGCTATTTAGCTCAACCTTTTCAAATGTTTTTTACTTTTCAGGTAGCAGGAAAGTTCCCGTTGCCGGTCGATGTCGAGGTTTGTTGAGAGTTAAAAAATTCATCGTCCTAGGAAGCGTGGTTAAGAAGAAAGCTAAAGTAAGTTCGACAGTGGGAGTTGGTCGGGAAATCGACGACTGCTGTCCTCACTCTTCCTCTCGGGCTACAGACGGGTGGTTTGGGATAGGGTGTGACATAATCTCAACACAACAATGTCTATCATCCCTCTATGTGCACATAGATGTCATATCCTGGGTTACCCGAGTACCTTCTCTGAGTCCTTCAGTACCGGGCCCCATATACGAGATTTCAGCCACCCACATTGTCACACCCCATCCCAGATATACTCTATACCTAGGATTTAGCATGATACCGTTTCCCCCTACATAAAACTCTATAGGATGGATACCATACAAATAGCAAACAAAACAACATTTCCATTGACATACTAGAAGAACGTGCAACCTCTCAACAAACATATCTGTATATATACATATAAGGTGCAACACGTCCCTCTTTCTACCCTCAGAAATATGCATATTACAAGATATATGTACAGTCTAAGTATTTACAACTATCCCAGAGGTTCACTTCTAGATAGGCCCAGACGAAATTCTTCTGTAGGCTAGGCGTCCCGGACACACTCGCTACCTGAAACAATAAACAACAACAACAAACTGAATGAGCAGAAAGCTCAGTGAGTGACTAAATCTACTAAACTATTCATAACAACTATATATCAGTTTGTGAGTTAGTAACCATCACATAACACATTCCACAAAATTACCAAGATTCACTTTCCACATTCTACATGTAACTATCAAATTCTCATGTCTCACAGACTTGCAACTATTCAGTGCTTTCACTTCCCGTCTCTCAGAACTTACTCAATTGTAATTACAGTACCATGTGCCTTCATATGAAATCCCTCAGCACAGGTAACTAATTCTATCTTTGCTCAAGTGCCTTCACTCATAATTCCTCGGCACGAGCTAGTGTGTGATGGATTACTACATGCCTTCACTCATAGTCCCTGAGCATTGTAGTCCATTTCCCACTGTTATTCAAGTGCCTTCTCAAATCCCTTAGCACTTAATTTCACGCTTACTCACATATAGCTTTCACCATAAGGTCCCTCAGCCACTATTATATTTAGACATTGGTATTAATATTCTTTTAAATCACTAACACATCACATTCATAAGACATACTACAATCAATCACATTTCCTCATCAATAAACGTACTAAATTTAACAAAGATATAACAATTGGTCTCGGTTCTAAGTGGGTTATAAGCCTCCCCGAGCTCTTCTTGGCCTGAAAACACATAATCCTCAAGTTTAGTTTCCATAATTTACCTTTTTCTTTAACACACAATAGTAACGTTACTCTTTAGAAAATTAAAAGCTGCCAGCGTTACTCATCACACACCACTGTACTAGCGATACTGCGTTGAATGAAACCAGCGAGACTACCTTGAGGAGCGATACCCAGCGATACTCTAGCGAGAATCGTGAAACGCAAAGCCTATCTTGCGGTGCAGCGATACTTGCTTCGCTGCCCTGTCTCTCGCTTACTCAGCGATACTTCCGCTACAGCAGAACCGTTTCCTTCTTCCTTTCTTCTTCATTCTTCAACCTGCTAAACATTTCGTTTCAGTCAATTTCAATACTTTCTTCCTTCTACAAACTTATTAAAGTACAGATCCTTCATCTTACCTCCAAATTTCATGAAGAACATCCTCTCCGTTTAGGATATATCCTTCGAAAACTCCAAGTTACCCCTAATCATTCGGCAGTTCAACTCCAGTCTCTTCTTCCTGAGTTTGACACACAATTATACAAATTTCAGCTCAAGCATCCTTCATGAAACCTACTAGAAATTGAGTTAACTTACTAACCTCAAAGTTTCAGCCCTAACCTTCGTCTCTTCAATTTGTTCTTCCTCCAAAACCGAGCATCACTCTGAAGAGATAACAGCAGCCGAAACCTCTGTCAAACCCAAGTTTCTTCCACGAATACAATGAGATTTTCGCTTCAAATCGGCATGAACATCTTTTTCTACCTCCTTTCGATGTTTCGCCTTAATATGGACCCAACTCGAGCTCTGAAATGCAATCAGAACAATTGAATTCTCAATCCACTTATATATATATCCCACTGACTTATCCTCCATTTCAACACTATACTATAATCCATTCAACGCATACCCTCTATGCTCAGCTTCAGCAACGCACACGGCCTCTGATGATATTTCTTTTCAAACTCTCCCGCCAAATAGTTAGCAAACACATTACTTTCTCTCGGCCAATACTCTTTGTCCAACGCATACCCACCTTCGACGCATGGTAGCGTTCACCGCATAGTAGCCTCATCACAAATCAGCTCCCAACTCCTCGTGGCCTTTACTTCCGACGGCACACTGCCTTCAATGCGTTTGCCACATAATAATCCTCGGTACAAAGTGATCCTCCACGCCTTATGTCCTCAACATGTCACGACTTTAGCGCATGATAATCTTCCCTCACCTTTGCGTTTACACCAAAACTGTTTCCATCACAACAGGTTGCCATCAACGCATAGCTGACACTTAGTCGTTTTCCCACTCCAAATGCAAGCCAGCCAACTACTCTTACACATTCACCCATCTCTCGGCCCCTTCTTACCCTGCGTTCTCACAAAATTAGATGTGGGGCTTACACACATGCCTTCTTCGAGTCCTTCAGCATTGGGGCTATCTCTATACTCAGGTTACTCACATGCCTTCTCCGAGTCTTTTAGCATTGGGAACCATTTCTATATCCCGGCTACCCACATGCCTTCTCAGAGTCCTTCAGCATTGGGAGCATTTTCAAATATATTATTCAAAAACAACATGTTTCGAAAATAGCTGATGAGAACTTTTAGTGTTAATCGCAAGTGTATAGGTCAAGTTATAATATAAAACGGTTAAGTCCAAATATCGTTGCACTGGAGATCCAATTGGGAAGGTTTAAGTTACTTAGCTATTCTAGAATTGAATCAATTTTATTTGAGGATTAAAATTGAATATTATAAGTTATGGGAAAATACAAATCAAATAAGGAAAGTATCAAAGGGAGAAACACAAGAGTCAAAGAGAGTTTTAGGGTAATGAATCCTTGTTTATTTCATCATGCAATATTATAGATTTCATGGATTTTATTGCAATTCATATGCCTAAGTCTCTAAACTTAATTCCAAGTTATTTTCTCTCAAAAACAATCATTTCTCATGCAACTTGATTGATTATTAATCTCTTAAAACCAACACAAAATTACATGGCATTAAAAATAGTCTTTAGCAACTTTTATTGTCAACCTAACTACTCTCGTGATAGATTAATAATAATTCATTGTTATAGATCAAGTTAAACATACAATCTCTCAATCACACATCTAACCTAATATGTGAAGATAGCCAATCCACAAGCATTAAACACAATAACAATGAAAAGCATAATCATTCCAAAAAAAACCATGAGTCTACAAAATTAACACGAATTCATAAACAATTCATCAAAACCCTAAAACTAAAGAGTTTAGCCACTCATAGCTTGAAGCAACATGTTTAAGAAAAATAAACAAAGAAAGAGTGTAAAGAAAGGGAAACTCTACTGAAAAGAGGCTATTGATTGAAGTAACACCGTCTCGATCTCCTTGCCTCTCACATCGGACGTCGAAGGGCACCAAGACTATCTCGAACTCTTTTCCTCTTCCTTGCAACTAACTCACTCTTTGAACCCTCACTTAATTCTCTCCTTTTTGTATCTCTTTAGGTCTGCAACTTCCCTGCTTTGCCTTGATTTTTCTTGATGAATTGGACTGCTGGAAACCCCCAAATTTATAGAGTTTGGCCGCCCAAAATTTTCCAAAAATACAGATTTTTCAATTAAGGAAAGCTGGCACCACGACGCTAGGGCTGCATCCGAAAAAAGTTTGCTCTCAGGTTTTAGCGCCGCGGCAGCGCCGTCCAAGCGTCGCAACGCTAAAATGCGTTTCAGAAATATTGCTCTCGGGTTTTAGCGCTGCGGTAGCGCCGTCTAAGTGTCGCAGCGCTAAAATGCGTTTCAGCAAGGATGCGTCGAGGCAGCTCCATCTTGGCTCCGCAATGCTACTCTGTGTCCAGAACCATGCGTTGATGTTTCAGCGCTGCGGCAGCACCATCTCGGCGCCGCTGCGCTATCCCCAAAATTTGCCCTTTTTGGTTTTTCAACTATTTTTCGCCATATTCTTGCTCGGTTTTGATATTTTAATCGTTTCTTCTAATTTTCCTCGTTTTCACTTGAAAATCACTAGCAAACAAGTGAAATCTAATATGAACTCCCTTAATTTGAGAGAATAGAAAGCAATTTTCAAGAACACCCCAAACTTATAGATTTGCTAGTCCCGAGCAAAGAATAAAATCAAATAATAAGGAGTTTAGATGAAGAAGTGTGCAATTGACTCATGTCTCAGAGAATAGCATTTAGAGCTTAAGTAGAAACATGCAAGCATATCTATATTGTTATAATCATTCAAGGCCTAATCTTGCTATCTCCCATGTGTGTGTGTGCAAGCCTCCTTCAATTTAAAATACTAGAACTGAAATTAGGACTTAAGAGAGTTTCTTTAGTTTTCCTTCTACTCTAGCTCATGCACCAATTTTCAAGCTTTCTACATTTCAAGTGAGTAATATGTCCACTAAGGTGCCTTTCCATCACATAATTTTTTTTTATGGGCCCAAACTTGAATTCTTTTACTTAGAGGTGCTAGCTTTCACACATTCACTGTAGGGACTCGTACCTAGTCAATTCCCAGGTGTCCTTACTGATCACAGCAAAGGCAGCTCTTTTTACCCCTATCCATGCATACTCATTACAAGTTTAACATTTAAAAAGATAGACAAATAACGCTCATATATTTTGTGTACACTTTTTTTTTCTCAAGGCATGTATACTCTTTTCTTTTTCTTTAGTCTAATATTACAAACTATCATGCATTTTTACTCTCTAACCGGTGGGGCCTTTCGAAGTGACAACCGAATACACCCAACTTAATCCTTTTTCAATTAAAGATTTTAATTTAAAGTGGCTACGTGCTCAAGAATATGAGAGATTTTAAGAGGGACTTAAATGAATTTAACTCAAGATAATGCTATTCTATTTCCACAATAAGTCATCTATCATGCAAATTCGAATCTCATCATGGGCAATCAACATCAAGGCACACAACCATAAACAACATTCCCATTAACTTTGAAAGCTTCAAAATTTTCAAAACTTTTTCAAAAATTGACATGCATATGATCATTGGAACCTTTCACTAGCATGCATAGCAGGATAAGAAAACACACAAGAGTACGAAAGACACCTCCCACACCCCAAACTTTGATTCATTGTAACACCCTGTCACTGAAAACCTAAGTATTTATATAATTGGCAAGGATAAAAGGATAAAGAGTGTGGATTAGCGGAACGTGTAAACGAGAAGTTAAGATTGTGTAATTACTAAATTATGGCCAATAAATTCTGTGCGTTGAAATGAATGGTATTAAGAAGAGGGTAGACATAATTCTGGAAATCAGGCTGACGCATGGATGGATAAGTATAACGTATGTAATAGTTAATATTGAGTTACCAAGTTACGAGATTAAATGTTAATAATGGCAAGTTAAATGAGGTGAAGTACCATGCGTCGATGATGTAAAATGGAGTAGAACCATCGCGTGGGAAAAGTACTTTGCATTGGAAAGGTTGGCAACGCGTCGGAAAGTGAAGTGAAGGAAAGTAATGCATTAGGCGTTATGAAGCAATAGTACGGAAGAAAAAGGAACGAACTATTAAGTACTGATCATGACTATTAGTTGGTAAACCATGCGATATGCTGTAACTATGCGCTGAAGGTTAGCGATGGATTGAAAAACTATGCGATGAGCAACGGCTAGGCGTTGGGAGTTTGCTATGCGCTGAAGGTTAACGATGGATTGAAAAACTATGCGATGAGCAACGGCTAGGCGTTGGGAGTTAGCTATGCATTGAGGAGTTCTGTGTTAAGGATAGCTATTAGCTATGCGACGAGGGGTTTATGAGTCGATGGTGACTACCATTGGTTAATAAGTTATACACGGAAGAGCTTAACGTTATAATAAATGAAAAATGTTATCAAGATCTCGGGTAAACGCATAGGAAAAAGCACGAAATGGTTAAAGGAATAACCTTGGTATGTGATTCGAGAACGCATAGAGGGTAAAATCAAGGGACTTAAAAGAAGGTCATGAACGCGGAATGATGTAAAGATGAATGCAAGAGGATAAATGCATAAAGAAAGAACTTGAGTTGGATGTGGTAGACAAGAGTAAACCACATGGTCAGAAGGGTGTAATTGTACAAAAGAGGGATTTGGAGCTGTGAATGAATATAAGAAAAGAAAGTTGAACGCAGATAGTATGCGATTAAGATTGATGTATGATATTTTATGGTAAGCTGAAACACATAGTAGCATGCGTTTAAGATTTGTATACCTAATTGAATGTGGTAGAGAAATGGAAATAAAGGTCTATAAATGCATAGGAACACAGGAATGATTGGGTAGTTGTATATTGGAACATAACGGATGCATAAGGTAAGCCTATATGCCAGGTGGTTACACATGATTGGGACACCTCATTAAGTAGGAGGTGTTAGAAAGCATGATAATCATCTCATGCAAGGTGACACTTGGACTAATGCATGATTGATTAAGCATGCAACATGACATGTGGACTACAAGTGGCAGCAAAAGAGGAGAAGTAGAATGACAAGTACTCTATAAATAGGACTTTGAGAGAAAAGTAATGACTGATGATTCGATGATAATAATTCTTGAGAGAAAGAAAGAAGGAGAACTGAAAGAAGAAAACCTTGCGTCTGTAAGAGGAAGTCTGCGGCCAAAGAGAAAGACAACCTTGACACCTAAGTCATCTGGTGTTAAGAAGTTGGCTTGCGTCGAGAAGGGTAAGCCTTGCGTTTTACACGAATTCAACATAAAGGGTGAACGCCACGATGCGTTCAAATTAGACCTTGCGTTCAAGGAAGGTTGACGCATCCGAAAGAGTAAGAAGAGTTAGTCTGCACCTTGCGTTTAAGGGCAGGCTTGCGTCCAACCTGTTACCAGAAATAGTTTGTGGGGTAGATGACCAAACCCTTGCGTTCAAGGAGCTCGGGAAGACAAGGATTGGAAGGAAAAGAGGAAATATCTTAAGAAATTGTGAGTGACTCTCTTTTTCTTGCAAATTGAGTTTTGTTGAATTGTTCTTATATGATATGGTTTATGATAACTGATTTCTTGAAATGCATCGTTTAAAAGGCATGTAATATTATTGTTTTACTATATTGAAAAGCATGTTGCAAAGTACAGTTTATCAAGAAACATCTTGATTTCTATGAAAGGTTTTATATGAATGATCTACTCAAAATGATTGATAAAATGTTTAAGAGGAGGCTCAGTGCTTATCTCTTTGAGAAGGCTCGTGAGTCTCCCCAGGACCCAGTACTCAAGGACATGAGAAGGTACATGGGCAACCCGTCATATTCCTATGTGCACATAGAGGTTAGACTGGCTAGTGCATCGAGCTTGCTCTGCTTGAAGCCAAGGATGATATCGACGTTGGGTGTGTTGAGCCTTGCTCCGCCCCAACTAAGGATGTTTTCGACGTTGAGAGCGTTGAGCTTTGCTCCGCCTCAACTAAGGGAAAAGATTGAAAAACCAAACGGTTTTCTCTTTAAATATTCTGGAAAACGATTCTATGGATTTAGAACGAATTTACGTGAATGACAAAGAATTGTGGAAAATCTGTTCCTGTTGAATCCTTCTTTTAATGCGTTTTACTGTAACATGCCTCTTTTCGAATAAAAGATAGTTTACAAAACTTGTCACTCATGGGGCTTAGCTCACGTTTTCCCATGTTTTCTAATTTTCCAAGTAGCAAGCGAGTTCAGGATGCTATGCCTACGTCGAACCTCGTCTGGGCCGTCTTTGGTAAAAGGAATGGTTGGTCAGTGAACCTTACAGAGGAGTCAAGGTTACTGACTTCACATCTTCTTTCGGGTTATGGAGGATAATCCAGGAGGGGGTGTGACATTCATGCATTGTCCCTAATGCATAAGAACATCTAACAAGAAAAGAGCAAGCCTGGGAGCACGCGGGAAGCCACCAAACAGGCTTGGTGTAAGGAGTACTTTGTGTGGTAAGTCAAGTTTTTGAGAGATAAAGCATATGAGTGACTCCAAGATTTATTGAAAATAAAATAAAAAGAAAAGTAGAGAAAGCAATAAAATTGGGTTGCCTCCCAATAAGCGCTTGGTTTAACGTCTTCTAGCTATACGGGACTAATGGATCATGCAATGAAAGCCAGGTTCTCCAATCCGCGTTCTTCATCACCGATGTAGTGCTTCAATCGTTGACCGTTCACTTTAAAGGTTGTTCCATCGTTGCCTTATAGTTCCACGGCTCCGTGTGGGGATACCTTGACAATGATAAAGGGTCCCGACCATCGTGTCCTAAGCTTTCCTGGAAACAAGCGTAAACGTGAGTGAAAAAGTAATACTCTTTGTCCAGGAAGGATGGTCCGTGGGGTGATCTTCTTATCATGCCATCTTGCAGTGCACTCTTTGTAAAGTTTGGCATTCTCATACGCTTGAGCACGGAACTCCTCCATCTCATTGAGTTCTAAGAGGCGTTTCTCACCGGCTTTCTCGAAATCCATGTTCAGCTTATTGATGGCCCAATAAGCTCTATGCTCGAGCTCTACCGATAAGTGACAAGCCTTTCCAAACACCAACTTGTACGTTGAAGTACCAATTGGAGTTTTGAAAGCTGTGCGGTAGGCCCATAGTGCATTATCGAGCTTGAGGGCCCAATCCTTCCTATTGGTCTTGACTGTCTTTTCCAAAACTTGCTTGATTTTCCTATTAGACAACTCAGCAAGGCCATTAGTTTGAGGATGATAAGCTGTAGCAATTTTATGATTAACATTATATTTTTGCATCATGGATTCAAACAGTTTATTGCAAAAGTGAGAACCCTCATCACTAATAATAGCTCTAGGTGTACCAAAACGTGTGAAAATGTTTTTATGCAAGAATTTTAAAACAGTGCGAGCATCATTGGTCCTAGTGGCTATGGCTTCTACCCACTTAGATACATAATCTACTGCAACTAGAATGTATAGGTAGCCATCAGAAGAAATAGGAAAAGGCCCCATAAAGTCAATATCCCAAACGTCAAAGAGCTCCACTTCCAAGATAGGTTTCATTGGAAGCTCATGTTGTCTAGAAATATTGCCAGTACGTTGGCACCTATCACATGATTTAACAAAGGTATAACAGTCTTTAAAAAGGGATGGCCAATAAAATCCTGACTGAAGTACCTTGGATGCAGTTCTAGTGGGTCCAAAATGACCTCCATAGGGGGAGGCATGACATGCATTTAGAATACTTATCACTTCCTCTTGAGGCACACACTTCCTTATCATATTGTCAGCACAAACCTTGTAGAGAAGTGGGTCCTCCCAATGGTAAGACTTAACATTGTGCAGGAATCTTTTCTTTTGTTGAGAGTTCATGTCAGGTGGCAAATGTCCTCCTGCAAGATAGTTAACTATGTCAGCAAACCAAGGCAAACTTTCTTTTACCTGATACAGTTGTTCATCAGGGAACATCTCAACAATTGGGGGCCATGATTTAGCATCCTCATTCTCAATTCTAGACAAGTGGTCTGCAACCACATTTTCACATCCTTTCCTGTCTTTGATTTCTAAGTCAAATTCCTATAACAATAATATCCACCTCATTAGCCTAGGTTTGGAATCTTTCTTAACAAACAAATACTTTAAAGCAGCATGGTCAGTGTGCACAACTATTTTAGAGCCAAGCAAATATGATCTAAATTTATCAAGGGCAAACACAACAGCTAGTAGTTCTTTTTCAGTAGTAGTGTATTTCTGTTGAGTATTATCAAGAGTCCTACTAGCATAGTAAATTGCCATAAACATGTTATCTCTACGTTGGCCTAAAACAACTCCTAAAGCATAATCACTAGCATCACACATGATCTCGAAAGACTGACTCCATTCTGGTACAACAATGATAGGTGCAGAAATTAGTCTCTCTTTCAAAGTATTAAAAGCTAGTAGACATGCATCATCAAAGATAAACTTAGCTTCCTTTTCTAGCAAATTACTCAAGGGTTTAGCAATTTTAGAAAAATCTTTTATAAATCTCCTGTAAAACCTTGCATGCCCTAGGAAGCTTCTGACTCCTTTCATATTGTTGGGGGGTGGCAATTGTTCAATGGCAGCTATTTTAGCCCTATCCACCTCCAATCCTTTTTGAGAGACATTGTGCCCCAGGACGATGCCTTCCTTCACCATGAAGTGACACTTCTCCCAATTTAGAACAAGGTTAGCATCTTGACACCTCTGCAAAACACGAGTTAGATTAGCAAGACAAGAATTAAACGAAGACCCAAATACAGAAAAATCATCCATAAAAACCTCCATTATATCTTCGATGAGCCCCTGAAAAATAGACATCATACAACGTTGGAAAGTAGCAGGGGCATTGCATAAACCAAATGGCATTCTCTTAAAGGCAAATGTCCCATAAGGACATGTAAATGTTGTCTTTTCTTGATCCTCAGGAGCAATGACAATTTTATTATAACCTGAATATCCATCTAGGAAACAATAATGAGAATAACCTGCAAGTCTATCAAGCATTTGATCTATAAAAGCAAGGGGAAAATGATCCTTCCTAGTAGCTTTATTCAACTTCCTATAATCAATGCATACACGCCATCCTGTCACAGTTCTAGTGGCTATCATTTCATCTTTTTCATTTTTAACCACAGTTATGCCACCTTTCTTGGGTACCACTTGAACAGGACTTACCCATGGACTGTCAGATATGGCATATATGATTCCTGCATTCAAAAGCTTGAGCACTTCTACCTCCTTCATGGTGGGATTAAGTCTCCTTTGGTGCTCTATTGATGGTTTAAAGGTATCTTCCATCAAGATTCTGTGCATACAGACTGATGGACTAATACCTTTAAGGTCCTCAATAGACCAACCAATGGCAGATTTATGATCCCTTAATACTTTCAATAATTTTTCTTCTTCCACAGAATTAAGATCAGAAGATATTATAACAGGTAAAGAAGATAAATCATCTAAAAATGCATATTTTAAATGAGGAGGTAACACCTTTAATTCAAGTTTAGGCTTCTCAATATCATTCACAACATGCAAGGGAGCCAAAGGTATAGGTCTATCTACTTTAGAACATATTGGCCACCTATCTAACCACCTAGCATAAAATGCTACTTCATCAAAAATTGTATCTTCATTCTCAACATCCATTAGGCTTTGTTCTAGATGATCACTAGCCAACATAACCTCTACATGCTTAAAAATAGTATGATCAATTATGTCTATAGCATGGCAAGGACTATTCTCATCATGATGACTCAAGGACTTATACATATCAAATACAACATTTCATCATTTACCCTTAGAGTCAACTTCCCTTGTTGGACATCTATGATAGCCTTTCCAGTTGCTAGGAATGGCCTCCCAAGTATGATAGGAATCTCAGAGTCCTCCTCCATGTCCAATACTACAAAATCTGCAGGGAAGATAAATTTGTCAACTTTAACTAATACATCTTCAACAATACCTTTAGGATAAGCTAATGATCTATCAGCAAGTTGCAGGGTGATGGTGGTAGGTTGCACCTCCCCAATGTTGAGTTTCCTATAAACAGATAAAGGCATCAAATTAATAGAAGCACCAAGATCAGAAAGAGCTCTAGTAACATTTAAAGACCCAATAGTGCAAGGTATAGTAAAACTCGCTGGATCTTTCAACTTTTGTGGTAGCTTCTTTTGCAGTACAACACTATATTCCTCAGTCATGCTAATCATCTCATATTGCCCAAACTTTTTCTTTTTAGACAAGACATCTTTCATGAATTTAGCATAGTTGGGCATTTGTTCTAAAGCCTCAACAAATGGGATGTTAATATGAAGCTCTTTGAATAACTCAAGAAATTTAGCAAATAGGGAGTCTATTTCTTTCTTTTTAAAACGTTGAGGATATGGCATAGTATTAGGCAAAAAAGGTAGAGAGTTAGATGACTTACTTGAAAATGTTGACCCTTTTACCTTTACCTCCTTTTCTAAGATCTTTGATTCATCTTCTAAAATTGGCTCTTGGATAGTGTCATCTACCTCTTGCTCTTCATCCTCATCAATGATCAATGGAGTGGATAGCTTTTTCCCACTCCTTAAAGTCATGGCCTTGCACTCCTCTTTTGGATTTATCTCGGGACAACTAGGAAATTTACCCTTTTGCATTGCTTGGAATGAAGTGGCGATTTGGCTTATTTGTACCTCGATGTTGTGAATGGCTCTACCATGACTTTGTACGGTGCTTTCCAATGCGGTTGTCCTTCCTCTTGATTTTTTTATGAACTCTATCATCAAGTCTTCTAAGTTAGACTTCTTTTCGGTGTGGGATGGACCTACATTGGACAATTCGGGAGGACCTTGCAAAACATTCCTCTTGTTAGCGTAAGAAAAGTTTTCATGGTTCCTCAAGCTAGGGTGGTAGTGAGTTGGAAGTTGTTTGGTGACTTCTATAATGTCCTCTATCAACATAGTTGGCCGTCTCATTATCTCCTTGTACCAACTCCTTTTGTGTGGCCATCTCCGATGCTAAAGCGGCAAGAGAAGCTATAGATGGTGGATTAGTTTGAGCTTGGCCTCCTGCAGTTAATTTAGAAAGAGCATTAGTAAGGGAAGCCATTTGAGCTTTGAGAGAGTTTACCTCATCCACCTCATACAATCCGGCAGCTTTTGGGATGTTTGGAGAAGCCCGTTCACATGGCCAATTGTAAGATGTAGTGGCCAAGTCTTCTAGTATGGTGTAGGCTTCTTGAGCATTCTTGGAGAAGATTAATCCTCCGGCGGTTGCATCTAAGATGGATTTAGTTGAGCTTGACAATCCATTGTAAAAGAGTTGAATTTGCAACCAATCCAGGTAGCCATGTTGAGGGCATCTTCTCAAGAGATCCTTATACCTTTCCCAAGCCTCATATAATTGTTCATCCTCAAGTTGGCAGAATGTTCCAATCTCCGTCCTTAGTCTTTGGGATTTGGCCGTTGGAAATATTTATTCAAGAAGGCTTGAGCTAAGACCTCCCATGTTGTAATGCTATTCGGAGGTATGGTTTCCAACCAATCCTTTGCACGGTCCTATAAAGAGAAAGGAAAAAGTCTTAGTTTAATAGCATCATTAGAAACACCATTCATCTTTACCGTTCCGCATATCTCCAAGAAGGATCGTAAGTGCTTGTGAGGATCTTCATTGGTTCTTCCTCTAAAGGCTAGCTCTCTAGCCATTTAGATCAATCCCGATTTCAACTCAAAATTGTTGACATTGATAGGCACATTCATTATTCCGGGTTGACTTGCCGGTAACGTGGTTTGGAAGTAGTCTCGAATTGCCTTGGGTATTTCCTCCGCCATCTCCGTAGTTTGATTAAGTAGTGCCCTTAGATTTCGTCTATAAGTCTTATCAATCTCGGGATCAAAAGGGAGGAGGTTAGTATTATCACGAGGCATAAACCGAC
Organism: Citrullus mucosospermus; assembly: GCA_030954485.1. Lineage (NCBI taxonomy): Eukaryota > Viridiplantae > Streptophyta > Magnoliopsida > Cucurbitales > Cucurbitaceae > Citrullus > Citrullus mucosospermus. The sequence continues at coordinate 12,973,465 of CM062064.1, read as the reverse complement.
AAAATAATAAAATAAAATAAAATATAATCAGAGAAGAAAAAAAAAGGAAAAAATATAAAATAAAATAAAAAAGGAAATAATATAAAATAAAAATAGAAAATATAAAAACGATCAAATAATATACACCTCAAATTAAGATCTATCAATTCTAATGAATATTAAATAACAACAACCGTTCTTTGGATCCCCAGCAACGGCGCCAAAAACTTGGTGAGCACTTTTAGTGTTAACCGCAAGTGTACGGGTCAAGTTATAATATAAAACGGTTAAGTCCGAATATCGTTCCACTGGAGATCCAATTGGGAAGGTTTGAGTTACTTAGCTATTCTAGAATTGAATCAATTTTATTTGAGGATTGAAATTGAATATTATAAGTTATGGAAAAATACAAATCAAATAAGGAAAGTATCAAAGGGAGAAACACAAGAGTCAAAGAGAGTTCTAGGGTAATGAATCCTTGTTTATTTCATCATGGAATATTATAGATTTCATGGATTTTATTGTAATTCATATGCCTAAGTCTAGAAACTTAATTCCAAGTTATTTTCTCTCAAAAACAACCCTTTCTCATGCAACTTGATTGATTATTAATCTCTTAAAACCAACACAAAATTACATGGCATTAAAAATAGTCTTTAGAACTTTTATTATCAACCTAACTACTCTCGTGGTAGATTAACAATAATTCATTGTTATGGATCAAGTTAAACATACAATCTCTCAATCATACATCTAACCTAACATGTGAAGATGGCCAATCCACAAGAATTAAACACAATAACAATGAAAAGCATAATCATTCCAACAAAACCATGAGTCTACAAAATTAACATGAATTTATAAACAATTCATCAAAACCCTAAAACTAAAGAGTTTAGCCACTCATAGCTTGAAGCAACATGTTTAAGAAAAATAAACAAAGAAAGAGTGTAAAGAAAGGGAAACTCTACTGAAAAGAGGCTCTTGATTGAAGTAGCAACGTCTCGATCTCCTTGGCTCTCACGTCGGACGTCGAAGGGCACCAAGACTATCTCGAACTCTTTTCCTCTTCCTTGCAACTAACTCACTCTTTGAACCCTCACTTAATTCTCTCCTTTTTGTATCTCTTTAGGTCTGCAACTTCCTTGCTTTGCCTGGATTTTTCTTGATGAATTGGACTGCTGGAAACCCCCAAATTTATAGAGTTTGGCCGCCCAAAATTTTCCAAAAATACAGATTTTTCAATTAAGGAAAGCTGGCGCCGCGGCGCTAGGGCTGCATCCGAAAGAAGTTTGCTCTCAGGTTTTAGCGCCGCGGTAGTGCCGTCCAAGCGTCGCAGCACTAAAATGCGTTTCAGAGATATTGCTCTCGGGTTTTAGCGCCGCGGCAACGCCGTCTAAGCGTCGCAGCGCGAGAATGCGCTTCAGCAAGGATGTGTTAAGGCAGCACCATCTTGGCGCCGCAATGCTACTCTGCGTCCAGAACCATGCGTTGATGTTTGAGCGCCGTAGCGCTATCCCAAAAATTTGCCCTTTTTTGGTTTTTCAACTCTTTTTCGTCGTATTCTTGCTTGGTTTTGATCTTTTAGTCGTTTCTTCTAATTTTCCTCATTTTAACCTTAAAATCACTAGCAAACAAGTGAAATCTAATATAAAACTCCCTTAATTTGAGAGAATATAAAGCACTTTTCAAGTGCTTATCATTGCTCCGCCCCAAATAAGGATGTTTTCGACGTTGAGAGCGTTGAGTCATACTCCGCCTCAACTAAGGGAGATGATTGAGAAACCAAACGAGTTTTTGCTTCAGCGCCGCGGCAGCGCCATCTCAATCATTTCCCTTAGTTGAGGCGGAGTATGACTCAACGCTCTCAACGTCGAAAACATCCTTAGTTGGGGCGGAGCAATGATAAGCACTTGAAAAGTGCTTTATATTCTCTCAAATTAAGGGAGTTTTATATTAGATTTCAATTGTTTGCTAGTGATTTTAAGGTTAAAACGAGGAAAATTAGAAGAAATGACAAAAAGATCAAAACCGAGCAAGAATACGACGAAAAAGAGCTGAAAAACTAAAAAAGGCAAATTTCGGGATGCGAAACGCATCAGTTTGGACGCATAGTAGCATCAGGGCGCCGAGATGGCTGATGCGCACTTTGAGTGTTAACCGCAAGTGTACGGGTCAAGTTATAATATAAAACGATTAAGTCCGAGTATCGTTTTCACTAGAGATCCAATTGGGAAGGTCAAGTTACTTAGCTATTCTAGATATGGTTCAATTTTATTTGAGGATTGAAATTAAATATTTCAATTTTGGGAAAAAGAAAAATCAAGCAAAGAAAATATCAAAAGGGAGAATTGCAAGAGTCAAAGAGAGTTCTAGGGCTTCGAATCCTTGTTTATTTCATCATGCAAAATTATAGAATTCATGGATTTTATTGTAATTCTTATGCCTAAGTCTAGAAACTTAATTCCAAGTTATCTTCTCTCAAAGACAACTCTTTCTCATGCAACTTGATTGATTGTTAATCTCTTAAAACCAATACACAATTACATGGCATTAAAACTAGTCTATAGCAACTTTCATTGGCAACCTAACTACTCTCGTGATAGATTAACAACGATTCATTGTTATAGGTCAAATTAAACATATAATCTCTCAATCATACATCTAACCTAGCATGTGAAGATGACCAATCCTCAAGAATTAAACACAATAACAATGAAAAGCATAATTTATTTAAACAAAACCATGAGTCTACAAAATTAACATGAATTCACAAACAATTCATCAAAACCCTAAAACTAAAGAGTTTAGTCACTCATAGCTTGAAGCAACATGTTTGAACAAAAATAATCAAAGGAAGAGTGTAAAGAATAGGGAAACTCTACTGAAAAGAGGTTCTTGATTGAGGCAGCACCGTCACGAATTCCTTGGCTCTCACTTCGGACTTCGAAAGGCACCAAGACTATCTCGAACTCTTTTCCTCTTCCTTGCGGCTAACTCACTCTTTGAACCCGCGCTTAATTCTCACCTTTTTGGATCTTTCTTTTTAGTCTGCAACTTTCTATCTTTTCTTGATATTTCTCCTCCCGTTTGGACTGCTGAAAACCCTCAAATTTATAGAGTTTGGCCGCAAAAAATTTAACCTAAAATACAAAACTGACGTTTAATTAATGCTGGCACCGCTGCGCTAGGGTTGCGACCAAAAATAAGTTGCTCTCGGGTTTTAGCACCGCGATGCTGTCATGCGTTCACCAAGGATGCATCGAGGCAGCGCCATCTCGGCGCCGCGATGCTACTCTGCGTCCATGCTGATGCGTTTATACTTCAGCGCCACGGCAGCGCTGTCTCAGCGCCGCGATGCGTTCAACAAGGACGCGTTTATGCTTCAGCGCCGCGGCAGCGCCATCTCAGCACCGCATCGCTACCCCAAAATTTGTTCTTTTGAGTTTTTCAGCTCTTTTTCGCCGTATTCTTGCTTGGTTTTGATCTTTTAGTTGTTTCTTCTAATTTTCCTCGTTTTAACCTGAAAATCACTAGCAAACAAGTGAAATCTAATATAAAACTCCCTTAATTTGAGAGAATATAAAGCACTTTTCAAGTGCTTATCAACACCCCAAACTTAGACATTTCCTAGTCCCGAGCAAAGAATAAAATCAAATAATAGGGAGTTTTAGATGAAGAAGTGTGCAATTGACTCGTGTCTCAGAGAATAGCATTCAGAGCTTTAAGTAGAAACATGCAAGCATATCTATATTGTTATAATCATTCAAGGCCAAATCTTGCTATCTCCCATGTGTGTGTGTGCAAGCCTCCTTCAATTTAAAATACTAGAGCTCAAATTAGGACTTAAGAGAGTTTCTTGAGTTTTCCCCCTACTCTATCTGATGCACCAATCTTCAAGCTTTCATGCATTCAAGTGAGTAATATGTCCACTAAGGTGCCTTTCAATCATATATATTTTTTTTCATGGGCCCAAACTTGCATTCTTTTACCTAGAGGCACTAGCTTTCACACATCCACTGTAGGGACTCGTACCTAGTCAATTCCCAGGCGTCCTTACTAATCACAGCAAAGGCAGCTCTTTTTACCCCTATCCATGCATACTCATTACAAGTTTAACATTTAAAAAGATAGACAAATAAAGCTCATATATTTTGTGTACACTTTTTCTTTTCTCAAGGCATGTATACTCTTTTCTTTTTCCTTAGTCTAAAATTACAAGCTATCATGCATTTCCACTCTCTCACTGGTGGGGCCTTTCGAAATGACAATCAAATACACCCAACTTAATCCTTTTTTCAGTTAAAGATTCTAAATAAAAGTGACTACGTGCTCAAGAATATGAGAGATTTTAAGAGGAACTTCAATGAAATTAACTCAGGATAATGCTATTCTATTTCCACAATAAGTCATCTATCATGCAAATTCGAATCTCATCATGGGCAATCAACATCAAGGCACACAACCATAACAACATTCCCATTAACTTTGAAAGCTCCAAAATTTTTAAAAAAATTTTTCAAAAATTGTTTCAAAAATTGACATGCATATGATCATTAAAACCTTCACTAACATGCATAGCAGGATAAAATTTTTTTTTTTTCTAAAATTGTTTCAAAAATTGACATGCATATGATCATTAAAACCTTCACTAACATGCATAGCAGGATAAGAAAACGCACAAAAGTACGAAAAACACCTCCCACCCCAAACTTAGAATCATGCATTGTCCCCAATGCATAAGAGTATCTAACAAGGAAAGAGCAAGCCTGGGAGCAAGCGGGATGTCACACTCCCTCCAAGATTACCCACCTAACCTAAGGGGAAGTGTGAAGATAATAAACATCACCCCTCTTGTGACACATATTGTCCCATCTTTACATTTCTTTCCTGTACATACATTTACTCATATACATACATAGAACTCAGTCATGCTTCACATGCTTATAACTTGATACAATTCCCTGTATAGGGTACACCTTTAATACATAGCATAAATTCATATCCATATCCATAATACAATATACACAACTCTACCAATAGTCCCCACTCAAAACTACATGTTCTACATGCCATTTACATAAGCATATGCAACGTACAACTCTCAGACTTGACTGTATTTTGATAACTCGAGACTTAGGCAGGGTGAGCTGAAGTAGGCTAAACACCGAGAACGTCCTTGCTACCTGGGGGAGAGAAAAGGAAAACATTGGAAAATATAAGCTAACAGCCTAGTGAGTGACAATCTTTGTAAAACGGCATTCATATAAAACAGGCATGTTTCGTATAACAAATAAATAAGAGTTTAGCACTTGTTCAAATGTAACATGCTTTTCATGAAATCCATCATTCTCATAAATCAATACTAAAATCATACAAAAGTGTTTTCCAAGGAATTTATCAATGTCAACTAGTTTTTCAAACTTTTCCCTTAGTTGAGGCGGAGCAATGCTTTTACGCACTCAACGTCGAAAACATCTCTGGCTCAATGCGGAGCATACTCGACGCATTAGCCAAAACAACCTCTATGTGCACATAGGAATATGACGGGTTGCCCAAGTACCTTCTCATGTCCTTCAGTACTTGGCCCCGGGGAAGCTCACGTGCCTTCTCAAGTCCTTGAGCACTGAGCCTCCTCTAAAACATTTTATCAATCCGTTTACATAAATAGTTCATAGGGAACTTTTCATGGAAGTCAAGTATAACATAATAAACCCCATTTCACAACATGTCATTTAGCATTTTATAGAAAACGAATAAAACATGCCTTTTAAAGAAATGTAATCAACATTATTCATATTCAACAGTTCATTGGAAATCATGTTTTATAAGAACATTTCCAATGAAATAGGATTGAAGAATAAACTAGTCACTCACAACTCTTTCTAGGCTTTACGTGGGTTATACAGTTTTCCTATCTCTTCTTGGCCTGCAAAAGAAGTATGTCTTGCGTCAATCAACAATAAATTCCTTTCCTTTTCTTTACTGACTTATAAACGAGAACCTCAGCGATACCCGCCGAATAAGACTGTTACTAGCGATACTCGATGGAACAACACCAGCATTACATACCTTAGCAGCGATACTCAGCGTTATCTAGCGAGATCTGTGAGACGAAAGGTCCCTTTGCGTCTCAGCGATACCCGTCTCGCTACCAATTCCCAGACAATGTGCCGATACTTGATTTTCCAACGGCACTCTGCACTGTAATTCCTTCCTTTCTTCTCGTTCTTACTTCAACCTATTAAAAGTCACATTTCCATACGGATTCAGGACTTCTTCTCTTCTGCAAACTTATAGAAAATCACGTTCTATAGCTTACCTTAAAATTTCAGGGTGTAGCTTTTTCTTGTTCTTACGATATTCCGGAGTTACCTCCCGCTGTTCCGAATTGCGAGTTGATCTTGCAACCTCTGGTTTCCTAAGGATTCACATAGTAAATCTTCAATTTCGGCATCACCATCTTTTTCAAAAGTTGTTAGGAAATTATGTCAACTTACTAACCTTGAATTTTCAGCTCTGAACTCGGCTTCTTCCTCACGTTCTACTCCGAATATCAGTCACTGCTCAACCCAACCAAGTAACTTCAGTCATTCCCCTGTTCCAGCTTTGTTTTCAACATCGATATGGGTCAAACTTCGTCCAAAATCCTCAAGAACACCTTCCTCAATCTTCTTCTGAAGTTTATCTGAAGAATAGAACCGACTTAACTCTCGAAATGTCCTTAAAAATGATTAAACATTTAATTAATCCAGCTATATATACTACCGACTTAACCTTCACATACACCAGAACTTATGCTGCTAACTTACCTTTCATCTGCAGAGTTGCGTAGGGTTCTCCTCTCAACGCATGGCACCCAAGCTAACTTCTCTTCCAACGCATGGTGGGCGTCCCCACACGCCTCCTATTTTGAACGCATATCTTTCCATCTTGCGATTCTACTTTCGTTGCGTCCAGACCATCCTGTCTTCAGCACAGGTGCTTCCAACACATGTCTGTTTTCGACGCATCGACTTCAACGCACAACTATCCTCAACGTAGAGTGACTTGAACGCATGGTTTAAGTGTGTTTCTTCCCCCATCAGGATTACTTATCTATCAGCGCGGGTGGCTAATTCAGCTCACCAACCTCCATGAATTAACCACAAACGCTTAGTCAATACTTAGCCAAAATTTACTTTCCAGAAATTCTTACTCTCGCTCTCGGCCACTTCTCCCTTTGAGACGTATAGCCACAACCGCATGGCTACACCTCAATGCTTGGCAACGCAAATCAGTGCTTACATGGGAAGCCACCAAACAGGCTTGGTGTAAGGAGTACTTTGTGTGATAAACCACGTTCCTGAGAGATAAAGCATATGAGTGACTCCAAGATTTATTGAAAATAAAATAAAGAAAAGTGAAGAAAGCAATAAAATTGGGTTGCCTCCCAATAAGCGCTTGGTTTAACGTCTTCTAGCTAGACGGGGCTCTCGAATCACGGTGGATCCCAAGGTGGTTTCTTCCTTTCATGCTTTGGATCACCTTCAACTTTTAGTATTCGCCCACATTGACACTCACAAATATATTCATTAGCATTTAGTGAGTTAGTCAATAAATCATTATCAAATTGAACATCATCATTTCTAATGTGGTCAAGACATATTAGAGAATCATCATGCTTAGATTTTAACGGACTCACCACTTCATTTTTAACATGCTTCTCCATAATTTGTTCATAATTCATTATAGGTTTGGGAGGCATGTATGAAAAACTAGGAGAAATATCACAACTAAAAACATGCTTCATAGAATTTTCTACTTTAACATCAAGCATGTCATTAGTCTTACCATTCAAAGGGGGCTCATCATGCATAGAGTTTTTATTTGAAGAGAGAGGCGATGTTACCTTTGTGCTTGGCTCATGATGCTCATACCTTTCTACATCCGGATGCTTAAGGGTTTTATAGATGTTAAATGTTACCTCCTCATCGTTAAGGCGGAATGTGAGCTTTCCTTCTTGCACATCGATGAGGGCCCTTCCGGTGGCCAAGAATGGTCTCCCAAGGATTATGGGGACTTCGGCATCTTCCTCCATGTCTAATATCACAAAGTCCGCCGGGAAGATAAACTTGTCTACCTTGACCAAGACGTCCTCCACAATGCCGTAGGGATGAACAAATGATCGATCGGCCAAAAGCAACGATACGGTAGTTGGTTGCACCTCTGTTCCATTGAGCTTCCTAAACATGGATAAAGGCATTAAATTAATAGAAGCTCCAAGATCACAAAGTGCTTTAGTAACTTTATTGTTGCCTAAATGACAAGGATAGAGAAACTCCCTGGATCCTTTAGTTTTGAGGCAATTTCCTTTGTAGTGCCGCACTACATTCTTCGGTTAGTGCAACCATTTCATAATCTCCATACTTTTTCTTCTTAGACAATACATCCTTCATGAATTTGGCATACTTGGGCATTTGTTCTAATGCCTCTGCAAAAGGAAGGTTAATTTCTAACTTTTTGAATATGTCTAAGAATTTTGAAAATTGAGCATCAATCTTTTTCTTTTGAAATCTTTGAGGAAAAGGTAAAGTATTAGGGATAAAAGAAGTAGAGTTAGAAGTACTCCCTATGTTGGACTTTGATTTCTCCTTTTCCTTAGATGCACTCTCTTTTTGTTGAGTATCCTCTATGATGGCTTCATCTTCTTCTTGTGGGTGCTCATCATCTTCATCATTGATTGAGGGAGTGGATAGCTTTTTCCCACTCCTCAAAGTCACGGCCTTGCACTCCTCTCTTGGGTTTATCTCAGGACAACTAGGGAACTTACCTTTTTGCATTGTTTGGAGGGAAGTTGCCATTTGACTAAGTTGAACCTCTAAGTTTTGAAGTGCCTTACCTTGGCTTTGAACGGTGCTTGCAATTGCTTGGACCGAATTCTCCAATGTGGTTGTCCTTGATCTTGACTCTTTGACAAAGTCAAGCATTATGTCCTCTAGTGATGATGTCTTTGCATTCCCCGCTCCATTGAATCCTTGAGGTGCTTGCAACACATTCTTGTTGTTAGCATATGAAAAATTCTCATGATTCTTCAAGTTGGGATGATAGTGAGTTGGAAGTTGTTGTTGACCTCGGTATTGTCCTCTATCTACATAATTGGCTACCTCCAACTCACTTGGCTCTTGTTGGCTTGCCATGGCCGCAAGGGAAGCTATGGATTATGGACTTGCTTGGGCTTGGCTTCCTTGAGAAAATTTAGATAAAGCATTAGTAAGAGAAGCCAATTGAGCTTTTAAAGAACTTACCTCATCCATCTCATATCGTCCGGTGGCTTTTGGGATGATTGGAGAAGACCGTTCACATGGCCAATTGTACGATGTAGTGGCCAAGTCTTCTAGTATGGTGCAGGCCTCTTGAGCATTCTTTGAAAAAATTGACCCTCCGGCGGTTGCATCTAAGATGGATTTGGTTAAGCTTGCCAATCCATTGTAAAAGAGTTGAATTTGCAACCAATCCGGGTACCCATGTTGAGGGCATCTTCTCAAGAGATCCTTATACCTTTCCCAAGCCTCATATAATTGTTCATCCTCAAGTTGGCGGAATGTTCCAATCTCCGTCCTTAGTCTTTGAGATTTAGCCGGTGGAAAATATTTGTTCAAGAAAGCTTGAGCTAAGATCTCCCATGTTGTGATGCTATCCGGAGGTATGGTTTCCAACCAATCCTTAGTACGGTCCTGCAAAGAGAAAGGAAAAAGTCTTAGTTTAATAGCATCATTAGAAACACCATTCATCTTTACCGTCCCGCATATTTCTAAGAAAGATCGCAAGTACTTGTGAGGATCTTCATTGGTTCTTCCTTTAAAGGCTAGCTCTCTAGCCATTTGGATCAATCCCGGTTTCAACTCAAAGTTATTGACATTGATGCGTACATTTATAATGTCGGGTTGATTTTCCGGTAGCGTGGGTTGGAAGTAGTCTCGAATTGCCTTTGGTATCTCCTTCGCCATCTCCTCGATGTGATTGTGTTGAACCCTTAGGTTTCTTCTACACCTCCTATCAATCTCGGGATCAAGAGGGAGAATATTAGTATTATCTCGAGGCATATACCAACCAAATAATAAAAATAAAAAATAAAAAAAAAAATAAACAATCAAATAATATACACCTCAAATTAAGATCTATCAATTCTAATGAATATTAAATAACAAAAACCGTTCTTTGGATCCCTGGCAACGGCGCCAAAAACTTGATGCGCACTTTGAGTGTTAACCGCAAGTGTACGGGTCAAGTTATAATATAAAACGGTTAAGTCTGAGTATCGTTTCCACTAGAGATCCAATTGGGAAGGTCAAGTTACTTAGTTATTCTAGAATTGAATCAATTTTATTTGAGGATTGAAATTCAATATTTCAATTTTTGGGAAAAAGAAAAATCAAGCAAAGAAAATATCAAAAGGGAGAATTGCAAGAGTCAAAGCGAGTTCTAGGGCTTCGAATCCTTGTTTATTTCATCATGCAAAATTATAGATTTCATGCATTTTATTGTAATTCTTATGCCTAAATCTAGAAACTTAATTCCAAGTTATCTTCTCTCAAAGACAACTCTTTCTCATGCAACTTGATTGATTGTTAATCTCTTAAAACCAATAAACAATTACATGGCATTAAAACTAGTCTTTAGCAACTTTCATTGGCAACCTAACTACTCTCGTGATAGATTAACAACGATTCATTGTTATAGGTAAAATTAAACATATAATCTCTCAATCATACATCTAACCTAGCATGTGAAGATGGCCAATCCTCAAGAATTAAACACAATAACAATGAAAAGCATAATTTATTTAAACAAAACCATGAGTCTACAAAATTAACATGAATTCACAAACAATTCATCAAAACCCTAAAACTAAAGAGTTTAGCCACTCATAGCTTGAAGCAACATGTTTGAACAAAAATAATCAAAGGAAGAGTGTAAAGAATAGGGAAACTCTACTGAAAAGAGGTTCTTGATTGAGGCAGCACCGTCACGAATTCCTTGGCTCTCACGTCGGACTTCGAAAGGCACTAAGACTATCTCGAACTCTTTTCCTCTTCCTTGCGGCTAACTCACTCTTTGAACTCGCGCTTAATTCTCACCTTTTTGGATCTTTCTTTTTAGTCTGCAACTTTCTTGCTTTTCTTGATATTTCTCCTCCCCTTTGAACTGCTGAAAACCCTCAAATTTATAGAGTTTGGCCGCCAAAAATTTAATCTAAAATACAAAACTTTCGTTTAATTAACGCTGGCGACGCGGCGCTAGGGTTGCAACCAAAAATAAGTTGCTCACGGGTTTTAGCGCCGCGACAGCGCCGTCTTAGCGCCGCGATGCTGTCATGCGTTCACCAAGGATGCGTCGAGGCAGCGCCATCTCGGCGCCGCGATGCTACTCTGCGTCCATGCTGATGCGTTTATACTTCGCGCCACGGCAGCGCCGCGATGCGTTCAACAAGGATGCGTTTATGCTTCAGCGCCACGGCAGCGCCATCTCAGCGCTGCATCGCTACCCCAAAATTTGTTCTTTTGAGTTTTTCAGCTCTTTTTCGCCGTATTCTTGCTCGGTTTTGATCTTTTAGTTGTTTCTTCTAATTTTCCTCGTTTTAACCTGAAAATCACTAGCAAACAAGTGAAATCTAATATAAAACTCCCTTAATTTGAGAGAATATAAAGCTCTTTTCAAGTGCTTATCAATGGCGCTGCCTCGACGCATCCTTGGTAAACGCATGATAGCGTCGCAGTACTGCCGCGGCGCTGAAGCATTAACGCATCAGTCTGGACGCATAGTAGCATCGCGGCGCCGAGATGGCGCTGCCTCGACGCATCCTTGGTAAACGCATAACAGCGTCGCGGTGCTTGGACGGCGCTGCCGCGGCGCTAAAACCCGAGAGTAAACTTTTTAGGGTTGAAACCCTAGCGCCGCGGCGCCAGTGTTACTTAAACGAAAATTTTGTATTTTAGGTTAAATTTTTGGCGGCCAAACTCTATAAATTTGGGGGTTTCCAGCAGCCAAAAGGGGGGGAGAAAATCAAGAAAAAGCAAGAAAGTTGCAGATCTAAGAAGACACACAAAAAGGAGAGAATTAAGCGAGAGTTCAAAGAGTGAGTTAGTTGCAAGGAAGAGGAAAAGAGTTCGAGATAGTCTTGGTGCCTTTCGAAGTCCGACGTGAGAGCCAAGGAGTTCGTGACGGTGCTGCCTCAATCAAGAACCTCTTTTCAGTAGAGTTTCCCTTTTCTTTACACTCTTCCTTTGATTATTTTTGCTCAAACATGTTGCTTCAAGCTATGAGTGGCTAAACTCTTTAGTTTTAGGGTATTTGATGAATTGTTTATGAATTCATGGTAATTTTGTAGACTCGTGGTTTTATTTAAATAACTATGCTTTTCATTGTTATTGTGTTTAATTCTTGTGGATTGGCCATCTTCACATGTTAGGTTAGATGTATGATTGAGAGATTGTATGTTTAACTTGATCTATAACAATGAATTATTGTTAATCTATCACGAGAGTAGTTAGGTTGACAATAAAAGTTGCTAAGGACTATTTTTAATGCCATGTAATTTTGTATTGGTTTTAAGAGATTAATAATCAATCGAGTTGCATGAGAAAGGGTTGTTTTTGAGAGAAAATAACTTGGAATTAAGTTTCTAGACTTAGGCATATGAATTACAATAAAATCCATGAAATCTATAACATTGCATGATGAAAAAAACAAGGATTCATTACCCTAGAACTCTCTTTGACTCTTGTGTTTCTCCCTTTGATACTTTCCTTGTTTGATTTTTCTTTTTCCCTAACTTGAAATATTGAATTTCAATCCTCAAATAAAATTGACTCAATTCTAGAATAGCTAAGTAATTTTAACCTTCCAAATTGGATCTCCAGTGGAACGATACTCGGACTTAACCGTTTTATATTATAACTTGACCCGTACACTTGCGGTTAACACTAAAAGTGCGCATCAAGCAAGGCTCAACACACCCAACGTCGAAATCATCCCTGGCTTCAAGCAGAGTAAGCTCGATGCAGTAGCCAGATTAACCTCTATGTGCACATAGGAATATGACGGGTTACCCATGTACCTTCTCATGTCCTTGAGTACTGGGTCCCGGGGAAACTCACGAGCCTTCTCAAGGAGATAAGCACTGAGCCTCCTCTTAAACATTTTATCGATCAGTTTGAGTAGATCATTCATATGAAACCTTTTATAGAAAACGGGATGTTTCTTGATAAACTATATCTTGCAACATGCCTTTCAATATAATAAAACAATCAGATAAAACATGCCTTTTAAACAATATGATCAACATCATGCGTTTCATGAAATCAATTATCATAAAACCATATCACATAAGAACATTTCAACAAAGTTCAGTTTTGAAAGAAGAAAATAGTCACTCACGATTACTTAAGAGATTTTCCTATTTTCCTTCCAATCCCTGTCTTCCCCGAGCTCTTTGAACGCAAGGGTTTAAACTCCTAATCCACAAACTATTTCTGGTAACCGGTTGGACGCAACCCTACCCTTAAACGCAAGGTGCAGACTAGCTCTTCTTACTCTTTCGGATGCGTCAACCTTCTTTGGACACAAGGTCTAACTTGAACGCATCGTGGCGTTCACCCTTTATGTTGAATTCGGATTAAACGCAAGGCTCACCCTTCTCGACGCAAGCCAACTTCTTAACACCAGATGACTTAAGCGTCAAGATTGTCTTCCTCTTTGGCCGCAGACTTCCTCCTTCAAACGCAAGGTTTTCTTCTTTCAGCTCTCTTTCTTTCCTTCTCTCAAGGATTATTATCACCGAATCATCGGTCATTACTTTTCCCTCAAGGTCCTATTTATAGAGAACTTGTCATTCTACCTCTCCTCTTTTGCTGCCACTTGTTTGCCACATGTCATATTGCATGCTTAATTAATCATGCATTAGTCCAAGTGTCACTTTGCATGAAATGTTTATCATGCTTTCTAACACCTCCTACTTAATGAGGTGTCACAATCATTTGTAACCACCTGGCCTATAGACTTCCCTTATGGGTTCATTATGTTCCAATACACAACTACACAACCAACTCCTTGCTCCTATGCGTTCATGGAACTATCTTCCAAATTCAACTCCTTTGCTTCCTTTTACTACCCTCGGCTTTACTACCTTTATTCCATTTCTCCTTTATTTAAGTGTACAAATTCTAAATGCATACTACTATGCGCTTCAGCTTAACATCATACATAAATTTTTATCGCATTTATATGCGTTCAACTCCCTTTCTTACATTCGTTCACAGCTACATTTCCTCCTTTGTACAATTGCACTCTTCTGACCATGTGGTTTACCTTTGACTACCACATCCAACTCACATTCTTTCTTCCTGCGTTTACCCTCCTGCATTTACCTTTGCTTCATTCTGCGTTCATGACCTTCCTTTAAGTCCCTTGATTTTACCCTCTATGCGTCCTTGAATCTTATACCAAGGTTATTCCTTAACCATTTCTTTCTTTAGCTTCTTCCTATGCGTTTACCTGAGATAGTGATAACATTTTCCATTATCATGAAATTAAGCTCTTCAGCGTATGACTTGATAACCAATGGTAACCATCATCGACTCATAAACCCTTCGTCGCATAGCTAATAGTTGTCCTTAACACAGAATTCCTCAACGCATAGTTATTGTCCACTTTGTGGCTTATCAATTCATTATTAATCCTTTAGCCTATCGCATCCAACTGCTCCCCAATTCAAGGTATTCTTCTCATCGTAACGTAGGTCGAATACAACCCTTGGTTAGGCTCCATCTTTGCCTCCAAACACATAATAACACTCTCCAATACCTGACATACCAATCAAAATAAACGACTTATCCATCAAAGCTATGGTAACAGTCTACTTTCTTCCCTTTACACTAGCTTCCCATACTAGGCTTACCAACGCATAGCCGTAATCCATACTCAATTCTTATTCCTTCACCTCCATTCACTATCATTCTATACAACACTCAACGCATTACTTTCCTTAGCTTCATTTCCCGATGCGTTGTCAACCTTTCCAAAGCAAGGTACTTTACCCCATTCAACTTGCCATCATTAGAACTTAGCTTCCAGAATATGTCTACTCCTTTCTTAGTACCATTCATCTCAACGTACAGAATTTATTGGCCATAATTCAGTAGTTACACAATCTTAACTTTTCGTTTAAACGTTCCGCTAATCCACACTCGTTTATCCTTTTATCCTTACTAGTTATATAAATACTTAGGTTTTCGGGGAGAGGGTATTACAGAGTAAGTGATTGTGGAACTCAATTGATAAGGCTAAGAAGTGTTACCTAGACATAGGAATACCCTTGGTACTTAACACTCTCCTATGCGGTATAGACATATAACGCATAGCGCTTGACAACCGGGAGAAGAGTCGCAAGTATGAATAAACTATCACTATGCTTTTTTTATTTTAGATGTTAATGTTGTGTAAATTTACAATAGACAGATCACAAGTCCCCGGCAATGGCGCCAAAAACGTGTTGTGTAAATTATATGTGGAAATGGAAATTTACAAACGCAAGGTGTAGCTTAAGATATGATTATGCGTTTCACATATCATGCGTTGAACATGCTATGCATCTTACTACTATGCGTTGGTGATCTTGTCAAGTTTTCCTCTCCTTTACCCAAGTATAAGCAAAGGAGTAGGTTTTCTCGGTGAGTCCGAGGTCGAACACAGGGATTATGATGATTCAGTATTTATCTGGATTATATGCGTTGCAGTGGTAACCAAGAAATAGTTGAGAGAAGCGTTTTGTTTCTAATCTAAGGAAAACGATAGTGTCACACCGTCTTTCTAAGACTATTTCGTGGAAGAGCTTATAAAGGAAAAAAGTAGGACAAGAACGGTTGTGCTCAAGTGTTAGTTTACATAGGCCGTAGATGGAATTTGAATTAGAAGGATTTGATAGAAAGGTTGAGTTGAATGAATCCTAAATCTTGAAATCAAAGTAATTCTTGAAGTTGAGAATTATTCTTTGTAGGATAAACAGATCAGGAGAACGCAACCCTGATTTTATGTTTAGAAGTAAGACCTCTAGAAGAAAGAAAACCTGATCAAGTGATGGGCAGGGTTAAAAAGAATAGTTGAGAGGTAAGTGAAGTTGGACGCATGCTTAGTGGAAAACCATGTTGGGCGCATGGTGGAAACGCTTGATGGCACGTAATTAAGGCAGACATATGGTATTATGCGGTAGAGAAACGCGGCAAGCCCTACCTTACATTTGGGAAGTTGGCAAGTGGAGAAGAAACTATGAAATGGGCAGTAGTTAGAAAAGTGGGCTAAATAGTATGGAGCAAAAGTGGCTAAGTGTTGGCCATGCGTTAGTGAAGCTATGCGTTGAGAATTTGTTGAAGGTCACTAGGCGTTGATGGCCATGAGGCATTGAGGGCCACAAGGTGTTGGAAGTCACTATGCGTTGAAGGTTGGTATGTATTGGTACATTAGAAGAGTGGCCGAGTGAATCATGCGTTAATTGGCTATTCGGCGACTGGGCATTGAACAAATGTAAAACAGCAAGCGTAAGCTATGCGTTGCTGAAGCTTTGCACGGATGGTTGCGTCAACCAACCTAAGTAAGGAGGTGATGGTCGTACTGGTGAGTCGGTGATGTATATATACAAGTAAGTACGCCGACTCAATCAACACTTTTAGACATATTTCAAACCCAGATTTACCCCCTTCCACAGAAGAACAACGAGGAGAGGTCGAAGAAACTGTTTATGTCGAAGTAAGTAGGAACCAGATCATTTTCATGGAGAAATTGAAGCTGGAACCAGAAGTTTGACGGTTGATGATAATCTAGACATCATACGGGGTTTGAAGATGAGTGAGCTGGGAAGTTGAAGCTACAGCGAAGTTTTAAAGGTGAGTGAGTTAATCCTTAGCAACTCCTGTAAAGGATGTTTAAGCCAAATTTGAACAAGAGTACGTTAAATTTTAGGAAGAAACATTCAGAGTTGTACTACTGCAAGAGCTGTTAGTTGATACGAAGCAGTTGGAGTCATTCAAAGATAGTTTTCCCCAACGAAGAAAAGATAGAGTTTGAAATCTCGTGGTAAGTTAGGAAGTTCACTTCCTTACAAGTTTGTAGAAGAAGATAGATCTGATTTTGGCTGAATTTCGATGTTTACGAGTTTGAGAACAGGTTAGAGGAGAAAGAAGAAGAGCACTAACCATCGGGGGTCGCTAGGATAGGAGTATCGCTAAAGAATTGGAAGGTGATCAACGAGACAAGTGTCGCTGGTAACGCAAAGGAGCCTTGCGTCTCACAACTCTCACTGACTCTCACTTAATGTCACTTAATAAGGTAATATTGTTAGTCTCGCGAAGCTGGGTATCGCTGATGCCGCATAATTAGCGGTAGTTTAGTCTAAGAATCTCGCTCATTATTGTAAGTTGTGAACCAGAGAAGAATTAAGTGATGAAAACCCATATTTAAGATATTTAAGCAAACGTAAAGAATATAAAGAGGAATGTTAGAAATGGCTAACACGAAAAAGGTATGTTTACAGGTCAAGAAGAGCTAAAAAAAGCGTATAACCCGCTCGGAGCCCGAAATAAGTCGTGAGTGACTTTATGATTTGAGATAAGCTTAAATTCAGTACTATTTTCTTTATGTCTAATACTATCTTTAAAGCATGAGTTGAAGTGTACTTTTGCATATGAAACTAGCACATATCTTATTAAATGTGAGATAGAGCTTGAAATGTATCAGATAATGTTTTAAGTTTTACCAGGTTAGTTGCTAGATGAATGTTCAAAGAATTCTGAGATATCATGATTATAGTTAATTTATGTTAAAGGTATTATACGTGCCTAGGCACTAGAGAGAATCGAATGGGACCCAATGCTGAAGGATAGGTGAAGGCATATGGGCAGCCCTAGTATTTAATTGATATGAAACTCTCACCTAAGGATTTAAAGACGGTGAGTGAGTAATTCCCTGGGACCCTGGTACCGAAGGACATGAGAAGGTACACGAGCAGCTCGAGATCGGATAGATTTATGAGCATAATAGAAGGTATTTGACGTTGATGTTTTGAGATTACTCCACACAGCTAAGGTTTATTGACGTTGGGTGCACTGAGTTCGCTCCGCCTCAACAAAGGTTTATTGAAAAGACAATCATTTACGTAATGATAGTGATTTACAGGTTATAGTCATTTACAAGTTTATGAAGCATGATATAAGGCATGATTAAGCAATTTATACCAAAGATTGTAATTATATTTTTATTAAGCTTATATTTTAGTAGTCATTCACTGAGCATTGGAGCTCATAGGTTTTTGTTTCTCTGATGTTTTCTTTCCAGGTAGCAAGCGTGTTCGGGGTGCCTAGCCTACCATCAAGACCCGTCTGTGCCAGATTAGAATTTTGTAATTTGGAAACTTGTAAACCCCATCCCTTTGTAGGAGTTGAACTTATTTTGAGTGGCATATGTGAGTTTCACCAGGCATATTTGTAAACTCTAAACATAGTCTTTTAAAACTTACTTATGATTCTATCTTATTAAGAAATTTTTGTATACCAGCTAGTTATGATATAGAAATGCATATATATAACAGGGTATAATAGAATACAGATTAGGTAACACTCACTCCTAGGTAAAGATATAGAAGTATATATATTATCTAGGGTGGGGGTGTTACAAATAGTATGTACACTAGACTAAAATTGTGGAAGATGGAAAGCATGCGATATAGCAAATTCAGCTAATGATGTGAATGAATGGATAAAGAAGGGTTCGGGTTGATTAACATCTAACATCGGAAACGCATAGTAGTATTCTATTCATACTTGCCACTCTTCTCCCGGTTGTCAGCCGCTATGCGTTATATGTCTATAACGCATAGGAGAGTGTTAAGAACCAAGGTTATCCCCATAGACAGGTAACACTTCTTGGCCCTTGTCAATTGAGTTCCACAATCACCTACTCTCTCGAGCAGTTTGATTATTACTACTTATATCGATTTGTCAGATGGACATAAGCATCGGATTAAGATCGCAATTAACAAGATGAAATAGTTACACTATGGTTCTTGTAACACCCTGTCCCTGAAAACCTAAGTATTTATATAATTGGTAAGGATAAAAGGATAAAGAGTGTGGATTAGCGGAACGTGTAAACGAGATGTTAAGATTGTGTAATTTCTAAATTACGGCCAATAAATTCTGTGCGTTGAAATGAATGGTATTAAGAAGAGGGTAGACATAATTATGGAAATCAGGCTGACGCATGGAAGGATAAGTTATAACGCATGTAATAATTAATGTTGAGTCACCAAGTTACGAGATTAAATGTTAATATTGGCAAGTTAAATGAGGTGAAGTACCATGCGTCGATGATGTAAAATGGAGTAGAACCATTGTGTGGGAAAAGTACTTTGCATTGGAAGGGTTGGCAACGCGTCGGAAAGTGAAGTGAAGGAAAGTAATGCATTAGGCGTTATGAAGCAACAGTACGGTGGAAAAAGGAATTTGAGTATTGATCACAACTACGCGTTGGTAAACCATGCGATAAGCTGTAACTATGCGCTAAAGGTTAGCAATGGATTGAAAAACTATGCGATGAGCAACGGCTAGGCGTTGGGAGTTTGCTATGTGCGATGAAGGTTCATTGGGCTAATCAAGAAGTCCCTGAATATGGTATAGCATGTGCGGAAGAGGCCGTTAAGCGTTGAAGGTTATTACATTGGGAAATTTCTATGCGTTGAAGAATTGCTATGCGATGGCAAAGCGACGCGTTGAGGAAACTAAAATTCTTAATAGTTAATAATTAGGAACAACCTTACTTAGAAATGGTTTTATGAGCTAACAAAAAGGAAACTGAGTTCAGGCGTTGGATATGTTGTAGGGTGGAAAGCAAATCTAATAGGAGGAAACAATAGAAGGATGGATATTAGAACAATTGTTAAAGGAAACGGCTAAATATGGGAGAAGTTAGGAAGCAAAGCGTTGGGTATACCTAGTGGACGCGTAGTAAGGTAATCTCGAAATCTAAAAGGTTGAATAAAAGGATTATAACTTGATTTACGTTATACATCCTGAAGGTACAGTGATGTAGAAGAAGTTAAAAGGAAATATTTACTAATGGCCAAGAGTGAAAAGTGAAATAGCAGAGTGTAGATTAGTGTTGGTAAGAAGTCTTGCTATGAGTTGAGAAGGTTATCAGCTATGCGCTGAGGGGTTCACGTGTTAAAGATGACTATTAGCTATGCGTCGAGGGGCTTAAGAGTTGAAGGTGGCTACCATTGGTTATTGAGGTTGTACGCTGAAGAGTTTAACTTCATGATAAATGGTAATGCAACTTCGATCTCGGGTAAACGCATAGGAAGGAATTTAGGAAGGAAATGGTTAAAGGAATAACCTTGGGATATAATCCAAGAACGCATGGAGGGATAATCAAGGAACCTTCCAGGAAGGCGGACATAGACGCAGGATGTAGTAAAGGTGAATGCAAAAGGACAGGATAAACGCATAGGGGAAGAACTAGAAATGGAAATAGAGGTAGTAAAGCTGAGAGTGGTAAAAGGGAGTAAAGAAGTTAAATTTGAAAAAAGGGTCCATAAATGCATAGGAACACAGGAATGATTGGGTAGTTGTATATTGGAACATAACGGACGCATAAGGTAAGCCTATATGCCAGGTGGTTATACATGATTGGGACACCTCATTAAGTTGGAGGTGTTAGAAAGCATGATAAACATTTCATGCAAAGTGACACTTAGACTAATGCATAGTTGATTTGGCATGCAACATGACATGTGGCAAACAGGTGGCAGCAAAAGAGGAGAAGTAGAATGATAAGTTCTCTATAAATAGGACCTTGAGGGGAAAAGTAATGACTGATGATAAAGTGATAATAATCCTTGAGAGAGGAAAGAAAGAGAGCTGGAAGAAGGAGGAAGTCTGCGGCCAAAGACAACCTTGACACTCAAGTCATCTGGTGTTAAAAAGTTGGCTTGCGTCGAGAAGGGTGAACGCCACGATGCGTTCAAGTTAGATCTTGCGTCCAAGGAAGGTCGACGCATCCGAAAGAGTAAGAAGAGTGAATTTGCACCTTGCGTTTAAGGGCAGGGTTGTGTCCAACTGGTTACCAAAAATAGTTTGCGGGTTAGAAGCCCAAACCCTTGCATTGAAGGAGCTCGGGAAGACAAGGATTGGAAGGAAAAGAGGAAATATCTTAAGTAATGGTGAGTGACTCTCTTTTTCTTTCAAACTGAGTTTTGTTGAACTGTTCTTATATGATATGGTTTATGATAACTGATTTCTTGAAACACATCGTTTAAAAGGCATATAATCTTATTGTTTTACTATATTGAAAAGCATGTTGCAAAGTACAGTTTATCAAGAAACATCTTGATTTCTATGAAAGGTTTTATATGAATGATCTACTCAAAATGATTGATAAAATGTTTAAGAGGAGGCTCAGTGCTTATCTCTTTAAGAAGGCTCGTGAGTTTCCCCGGGACCCCGTACTTAAGGACATGAGAAGGTACATGGGCAATCCGTCATATTCCTATGTGCACATAGAGGTTAAGCTGACTAGTGCATTGAGCTTGCTCTGCTTGAAGCCAGGGATGTTTCGACGTTGGGTGTGTTGAGCCTTGCTCCACCCCAACTAAGGATGTTTTCGACGTTGAGAGCGTTGAGCTTTGCTCCGCCTCAACTAAGGGGAAAGATTGAAAAACCAAACGGTTTTCTATTTAAATTTTCTTAAAGACGATTCTATGGATATTTAACGGATTTACGTGATTGACAAAGATTTGTGGAAAATCTGTTTCTATTGAACTATCGAGTAAATCCTTGTTTTAATGTGTAACATGCCTGTTTTTGAATTAAAGATAGTTTTACAAAACCAGACACTCACGGAGCTTTAGCTCACATTTTCCTATGTTTTCTAATTTTCCAGGTAGCAAGCGAGTTCGGGATGCTTTGCCTATGCAAGAACCTCGTCTGGGCCGTCTTGATAAAGAAACGGTTGGTCAGTGAACCTTACAGAGGAGTCAAGGTTGCTGACTTCACATCTTCTTTCGAGTTATGGGGGATAATTCGGGAGGGGGTGTGACAGTTCTTAGTTAGATGCTAACGCAACCCTAGACCCTTGAGTGATTAGTTACTCATGGTTGGAAAGTAAAAAGCGGAAAGTATAGAGAAATGAGTAGACATGGAAGATATATATATTGAGGAAACGGAATACAACTTTAGATAAGCTCAATGTCTTGACACAAATCTAAAATTAAGAAAGAAAAACTAAGAAAGAAAGCAGGAAATGCGTCAATGTCTTGAGTCGCCTGGATGGAAGCGTGAGGTTCTACTGTGAAGTGGTCCGGCGGAGGGAAGACTCTTCTCTCTCGAGCTATTTGTCTCCGGTCGAAGTTTGAAAGAACTCTGCTGTCACTTATGGAGTTCTTCCAAGAATCAACAATCCTTTCTCATCTCGCAGAGCTACCCTTTTATAGATGATGCGTTCGCAATTAATGGCAAATCTGCTTGATTGGCGGCGAGATTGATATCATGCGTCAATCTCTCAAGATTCTGATTTGATTCTCAACGCCTTGCATTGATGGTCGTCTATGCGTCCATGAATAGTTTGGCCGATGTCAACGCGTCGTAGGTTGCTAACGCATAGTCATGCGTTGAATAGTTGTTAACGCATCGTCAGGTTGTTCGTGTTCCGTTCAGATCATGCGTCCATGAAGAACAGATTGCTAACGCGTCCTTCTGCGTTAAGAAGTCATCAACGCATCGTTTGCATTCCTGCGTCAAAACATGCGTTTTAGGCTCAAAAAGGTGGTAAAATCATTATCTTCCTAAAAATACAAGAGTATAATGCAAAGGAAGATTTCTAAATAAACATTAACATAACTTGTCGCATGATTCTCTATTTAATCTCTATTTATCTAAGAAAAAGGCTATCATAACTTGTATTTCTACAAGTTATCACACCCCCAAACTTAGATAAATGCTTGTTCTCAAGCATAACTTCTATCTAAGAGACTTCTCAACGCATTGACTAGTCTCTCAGAATGCTATAATCAATCAGCTACCCATTAGTTATATTATTTTTCTACCTTTATATTCTTTTCTTTAGGACGGGTCTAATTTGTATGCGGCAAGCTTTCTTTTCAAAATTCTTTAACTCATTATTCACAAAATTTTTGTTTCTTCTTTTAACACTGAGTCTGAAAAGATGAAGATATAAAGTTACGAGGAGGGAAGACCTGAGCTACAAGGAGGAACCCATCGAAATTCTGGCGAAGGAAGTGAAAACCCTGTGCAACAAGGAAATAGTACTAGTGATGGTCTTATGGCAGAACCAGGGTTTCAAAGAAGCAACGTGGGAGCGGGAGGATGAAATGAGATCGAAGTATCCTGAGCTCTTTCAGGATTAGGACTTTCGGGGACGAAAGTTTTCTCAAGGAGGGGAGAGTGTAACTATCACACCCCATCCCAAACTACTGATGTGCACTTTTAGTGTTAACCGCAAGTGTACGGGTCAAGTTATAATATAAAACGGTTGAGTCCGAATATCGTTCCACTGGAGATCCAATTGGGAAGGCTTAAGTTACTTAGCTATTCTAGAATTGAATCAATTTTATTTGAGGATTGAAATTAAATATTATGAGTTATGGAAAAATACAAATCAAATAAGGAAAATATCAAAGGGAGAAACACAAGAGTCAAAGAGAGTTCTAGGGTAATGAATTCTTGTTTATTTTATCATGCAATATTATAGATTTCATGGATTTTATTGCAATTCATATGCCTAAGTCTAGAAACTTAATTCCAAGTTATTTTCTCACAAAAACAACCCTTTCTCATGCAACTTGATTGATTATTAATCTCTTAAAATCAATACAAAATTACATGGCATTAAAAATAGTCTTTAGCAACTTTTATTATCAACCTAACTACTCTCGTGATAGATTAACAATAATTCATTGTTATAGATCAAGTTAAACATACAATCTCTCAATCATACATCTAACCTAACATGTGAAGATAGCCAATCCACAAGCATTAAACACAATAACAATGAAAAGCATAATCATTCCAACAAAACCATGAGTTTACAAAATTAACATGAATTCATAAACAATTCATCAAAACCCTAAAACTAAAGAGTTTAGCCACTCATAGCTTGAAGCAACATGTTTAAGAAAAATAAACAAAGAAAGAGTGTAAAGAAAGGGAAACTCTACTGAAAAGAGGCTCTTGATTGAAGTAGCACCGTCTCGATCTCCTTGGCTCTCACGTCGGACTTCGAAGGGCACCAAGACTATCTCGAACTCTTTTCCTCTTCCTTGCAACTAACTCACTCTTTGAACTCTCACTTAATTCTCTCCTTTTTGTATCTCTTTAGGTCTGTAACTTCCTTGCTTTGCTTTGAGTTTTTTGAATGAATTTGACTGTTGGAAACCCCCAAATTTATAGAGTTTGGCCGCCCAAAATTTTCCAAAAATACAGATTTTTCAATTAAGGAAAGCTGGTGCTGCGGCATTGTCCCATAGCACCGCAGCGCTAGGGCTGCATCCGGAAGAAATTTGCTCTCGGGTTTTAGCGCTGCGGCAGCGCCGTCCAAGCGTCGCAGCGCTAAAATGCGTTTCAGAAATATCGCTCTTGGGTTTTAGCGCTGCGGCTGCGCCGTCTAAGCGTCGCAGCGCTACAATGCGTTTCAGCAAGGATGCGTCGGGGCAGCGCCATCTTGGCGCTGCAATGCCACTCTGCGTCTAGAACCATGCGTTGATGTTTCAGCGCCGCGGCGCTATCCCCAAAATTTGCCCTTTTTGGTTTTTTCAACTCTTTTTCGCCATATCCTTGCTCGATTTTGATCTTTTAATCGTTTCTTCTATTTTTCCTCGTTTTCACCTGAAAATCACTAGCAAACAAGTGAAATCTAATATAAACTCCCTTAATTTGAGAGAATAGAAAGCATTTTTCAAGTGCTTATCAACACCTCAAACTTAGAGATTTGCTAGTCCCGAGCAAAGAATAAAATCAAATAATAAGGAGTTTAGATGAAGAAGTGTGCAATTGACTCATGTCTCAGAGAATAGCATTTAGAGCATAAGTAGAAACATGCAAGCATATCTATATTGTTATAATTGATGCGCACTTAGAGTTTTTACCGCAAGTGTACGGGTCAAGTTATA
Organism: Citrullus mucosospermus; assembly: GCA_030954485.1. Classification (NCBI taxonomy): domain Eukaryota; kingdom Viridiplantae; phylum Streptophyta; class Magnoliopsida; order Cucurbitales; family Cucurbitaceae; genus Citrullus; species Citrullus mucosospermus. Next base: position 12,948,276 of record CM062064.1, on the reverse strand, counting down.
ATATAAAACGGTTAAGTTCGAGTATCGTTTCCACTAGAGATCAAATTGGGAAGGTCAAGTTACTTAGCTATTCTAGAATTGAATCAATTTTATTTGAGGATTGAAATTCAATGTTTCAATTTTTAGGAAAAAGAAAAATCAAGCAAAGAAAATATCAAAGGGAGAATTGCAAGAGTCAAGAGAGTTCTAGGGTTTCGAATCCTTGTTTATTTCATCATGAAAAATTATAGATTTCATGGATTTTATTGTAAATCTTATGCCTAAGTCTAGAAACTTAATTCCAAGTTATCCTCTCTCAAAGACAACTCTTTCTCATGCAACTTGATTGATTGTTAATCTCTTAAAACCAGTACACAATTACATGGCATTAAAACTAGTCTTTAGCAACTTTCATTATCAACCTAACTACTCTCGTGATAGATTAACAACGATTCATTGTTATAGATCAAATTAAACATATAATCTCTCGATCATACATCTAACCTAACATGTGAAGGTGGCCAATCTTCAAGAATTAAACACAATAACAATGAGAAACATAATTTATTTAAACAAAACCATGAGTCTACGAAATTAACATGAATTCACAAATAATTCATCAAAACCCTAAAACTAGAGAGTTTAGCCACTCATAGCTTGAAGCAACATGTTTGAACAAAAATAATCAAAGGAAGAGTGTAAAGAATAGGGAAACTCTACTGAAAAGAGGTTCTTGATTGAGGCAGCACCGTCACGAACTCCTTGGCTCTCGCGTTGGACTTCGAAGGGCACCAAGACTATCTTGAACTCTTTTCCTCTTCCTTGCGGCTAACTCACTCTTGGACTCTCGCTTAATCCTCACCTTTTTGGATCTTTTCTTTAGTTCTGCAACTTTCTTGCTTTTCTTGATATTTCTCCCCCCTTTTGGCTGCTGAAAACCCCTAAATTTATAAAGTTTGGCCGCCTAAAATTTAACCTAAATTACAAAACTTTTCGTTTAATTAACGCTGGCCCCGCGGCGCTAGGGTTGCGACCAAAAAATAAGTTGCTCTCGGGTTTTAGCGTCGCGGTAGCGTCGTCTTAGCGCCGCGACGCTGTTATGCGTTCACCAAGGATGCGTCGAAGCAGCGCCATCTCGGCGCCGCGATGCTACTCTGCGTCCATGCTGATGCGTTTATACTTCAGCGCCGCGGCGCTGCCCTGCGTTCAACAAGGATGCGTTTTTCAGCTCTTTTTCGCCGTATTCTTGCTCGATTTTGATCTTTTTGTCGTTTCTTCTAATTTTCCTCGTTTTAACATGAAAATCACTAGCAAACAAGTGAAATCTAATATAAAACTCCCTTAATTTGAGAGAATATAAAGCACTTTTCGAGTGCTTATCAATAATCATTCAAGGCCAAATCTTGCTATCTCCCATGTGTGTGTGTGCAAGCCTCCTTTAATTTAAAATACTAGAACTCAAATTAGGACTTAAGAGAGTTTCTTTAGTTTTCCCCCTACTTTAGCTCATGCACCAATCTTCAAGCTTTCATACATTTCAAGTGAGTAATATGTCCACTAAGGTGCTTTTCAATCATATTTTTTTTTCATGGACCCGAACTTGCATTCTTTTACTTAGAGGCACTAGCTTTCACACATTCACTGTAGGAACTCGTACCTAGTCAATTCCCAGGTGTCCTTACTGATCACAGCAAAGGCAGCTCTTTTTACCCCTATCCATGCATACTCATTACAAGTTTAACATTTAGAAAGATAGACAAATAACGCTCATATATTTCGTGTACACTTTTCTTTTCTCAAGGCATGTATACTCTTTTCTTTTTCCTTAGTCTAATATTACAAACTATCATGCATTTTTACTCTCTAACCGGTGAGGCCTTTCAAAGTGACAACCGAGTACACCCAACTTAATCCTTTTTTCAATTAAAGATTTTAATTTAAAGTGGTTACGTGCTCAAGAATATGAGAGATTTTAACAGGGACTTAAATGAATTTAACTCAAGATAGTGCTATTCTATTTTCACAATAAGTCATCTATCATGCAAATTCAAATCTCATCATGGGCAATCCACATCAAGGCACACAACCATAAACAACATTCCCATTAACTTTGAAAACTTCAAAATTTTCAAAAATTTTTCAAAAATTAACATGCATATGATCATTGAAACCTTTCACTAGCATGCATAGCAGGATAAGAAAACACACAAGAGTACGAAAGACACCTCCCACACCCCAAACTTAGATTCATGCATTGTCCCTAATGCATAAGAACATCTAACAAGAAAAGAGCAAGCCTGGGAGCACGCGGGAAGCCACCAAATAGGTTTTGTGTAAGGAGTACTTTGTGTGGTAAGCCAAGTTCCTGAGAGATAAAGCATATGAGTGACTCCAAGATTTATATAAAATAAAAGGAAAAGTAGAGAAAGTGTTGTGCGAATATTGTATGTGTGAATTAGCCTAACGCAAAGTGTTAAAGTATGTGGTTATGCGTTCAACATGTCATGTTTTGATCATGCAATGCGTTCTATTATTATGCGTTGGTCTTGTCAAGTTTTCCTATTCTTTTACCCAAGTATAAGTAAAGTAATAGGTGTTCTCGGTGAGTCCGAGGTCGAACACAGAGATTATATTGATTTGGTTTTTAATTGGACTTCATGCGTTATAGTGGTAACCAATAATTGTTTGAAGTTGTGTTTTTAATCTAAAGAAAGCGATTGTTTGTACACTAGACTAACAATTGTGGAATATGGAAAGCATGCGACACAGCAAGTTCAGCTAAGATGTGTGTGAATGGATAAAGAAAAGGGTTCAGGTTGATTAACATCTAACATCGGAAACGCACAGTAGTATTCTATTCATACTTGCGACTCTTCTCCCGATTGTCAGCCGCTATGCGTTATATGTCTAGAACGCATAGGAGAGTGTTAAGAACCAAGGTTGTCCCCGTAGACAGGTAACACTACTTGGCCCTTGTCAATTGAGTTCCACAATCACTTACCCACTCAAGCAGTCTGATTATTACTACTTATATCGATTTGTCAGATGGATATAAGCATCGGATTAAGCTCGCAATTGACAAGATAAAATAGTTACACTGTGGTCTCTAGTTAAATGCTAACGCAACCCTAGACCCTTGAGTGATTAGTTACTCATGGTTTGAAAGTATAAAGCGAACAGTTGTGAAAAGTGAGTAGACATGGAAGACAATTATATTGATGAAAATGAGATACAAATTTTGATAAGTTCAATTCCTTGATACAAATCTAAATTTAAGAAAGAACAGTAAGAAAGAAAGCAGGGAAGGCGTCAATGTCTTTAGTCGCCCGGATGGAAGCGTGATGATTTGCTGTGAAGTGGTGCGGCGGAAAGGAAGACTCTTCTCTCTCAAGCTATTTATCTCCGGCTGAAGTCTGAGAGAACTCTGCTGTCACTTATGGAGTCCTTCCGAGAATCAACAACCTTTCTCCTCTTCAGAGCTGCCCTTTTATAGATGATGAAATCGCAGTTAATGGCAAATCTGTTTGATTGGTAGCGAGATTTACACTGCGTCCATCTCGCCTGATTGCGTGATTCTCGGGCCAATTAAGATCCACCACTTAAGCCGCAAATCATGTCTGTCAATCATTCGTCAATCTCTCAAGATTCCGATCTGATTCTCAGCACCTTGCCGTAACGGTTGTCTATGCGTCCATGCATAGTTTGGCCGCTGTCAACGCGTCGTAGGTTGCTAACGCATAGTTATGCGTTGAGTTGTTGTTAACGCGTCGTCAGGTTGTTTGCGTTCCGTTCAGATCATGCGTCCATGAAGAACAGATTGCTAACATGTTGTCCTGCGTTAAGAAGTCATCAACGCATCGTCTGCATTCCTGCGTTAAAACATGCGTTTTAGGCTCAATAAGTGGTAAAATCATTATCTTCATCAAAATACAAGAGTATAACGCAAAGGAAGATTTATTAATAGAATCTATCATCAACTACCGCGTGCTTCTCTATTTAAACTCTATTTATCTATGAAAAGGCTATAATAACTTGTATTTCTACAAGTTATCACACCCCCAAACTTAGATAAATGCTTGTCCTCAAGTGTAACTTCTATCTAAGAAACTTCAATTATCCTAAACATTTTCTCAATGCATTGACTAGTCTCTCAGAATGCTATACTCATTCAGCTACTCGTTAGTTATATTATTTCTCTACCTCTATATTCTCTTCTTTAGGACGGGTCTAATTTGTATGCGGCAAGCTTTCTTTTCAAAACTCTTTAACTCATTATTCACAAAATTTTTGTTTCTTCTTTTAACACTGAGTCTAAAAAGATGAAGATATAAAGTTCCTTTTTCTTTCATTGGTTTTATTATATGGTTATTAAGCATGCGTCGAGTAGGGTTACCCACCTTCGTTCTGACATACCAACGATGGGGTGCATGAAAGCAGCCAACTTCGAGCAAGTGCCCTTCTCGACTAAACTCTTATCTAAGCTAGGTTTCCTCACTAGACATTGGAGTTTGTTATTTATCTATACGTCGCTGAATACGATTACCCACCTTCGTTTTGACACACCAACTATGGGGTGCATGGAGGTGGCCAACTACGAGCAGGTGTCGTTTTCAGCTAAACTCTTAACAAGATAAATATATTAGTCTTGCCAGTGGAGTTTTGCGTTTCAAAGAATAAACTAAGTTCCACCCCAAAGAATAAACTAAGTTCCTCATATTTTTATCTTTGACAATTCAAACCTCTTCCACCCCAAAACTTGAGAGTAGCAAGGTCTTCATTGCTTAAATTGTAAACAAAGATTAAGTTGTAAAATTTTGTAAAAGAGGTTTGAATTGGCTGCTTGCATACATTCAAAGTAGGTTTGCGTTTCTAAGGAATAGTATGCAGACGCATTGAAAGTAATCTAACTTAAAGAGTTTACAAAAAGTGTAAGCATGATTATCATCACAAGGACCAACTTTTCAACGCAAAGATAAAAGTTGAGACTAATTAAATATACTTAGGATAAATTTATAACAAGGGACAATGCAAAGAGGAAATTAAAAATCCATGCGATGAAGAAATATTCATTCTATTAATTTAATTTTCACCAACGCATACAATTGAATGTGAAGATACAAAATTTGCAAGAAAATTACAACTCTTCACCCCTAGATTTTTTTAACCATCAGTCTCGTCTTCATCTGGTCTGCGTTGCTGCTCAGATGTAGGGCGCTGCGGCCCTGGGAAGACAAGAGGTTGTTGGAGGCGTTCTGGAATATCAAGGGGCGGGATTTCCGGTCGGATCGAGAACAGTTGATGAACGTAATTCAATGTGAATTGGAACTGCTCCGTCTACCGGCGTGCTAACATATTCAATGAGTGCATCACAGGACGCAAGATCGCTTGCTGCAGATATGTTTGCACTGTCCCCACTCGAGGTCAAGTTGGCCTTCTTGCGGTGGAGGTTGTGTTGGTGGGGTAGGTGGGTTTGGCTGAGGTGGGGTAGGCGGGTTTGGCTGAGGCGGGGGAGTGGATGGAGTTTCGTCAAACGCACGGGATGATGGACGCATAAAAGTCGCACCAAAATCCTCAAAGTGTGAGTCATCAACTCTTATTGGGGCAGAAGGTTTTGTGGAAGGTTGAGGTTTTGGATGTTTAGGGCGATGCGTTTTATGAGGAGGTGGAGGTGGCTTAGGGCGATGCGTCTCAGGAGGGGGTGGAGGTGGAGTTTGTTCCCTTCTGGTTGTTGGAAGTGGTGGTGAAGGGCTTGAGGTTGGGGAAGGTCTAATGGTGGCATCAGGACTTGCCACGCCCTTCAACTTGGGCGGCTTCCCCTTCTTCTGCGGTTGCGGCTTTGGAGGCGGAACTGGTTGATGAGGTCTCTTGGTGGCCTTGGTAGGCTCTGGCAGATATTGTGATCCTCTCATCAACCGACGCAGAGTCTTGTGGGCGATTACGCCATTAACTTCAATCATCTTCTCTGCATCTAACACTTCCGTTGGCCCTCCGATGGAAGCATTTCCGTATAAGTTCATGATAAGAGTGGGAAAAAGAGTTGGCCCCTTGGCTTGCTGAACACCCCTCTTATCTGCGCTGCAATTATGCGTCCAACATCAAGGGTGATGCGACGCATAATGCAATATGCTGCCATCACCCAATCCCTTGATACTGTCTTATCATGCGTTGTAGGGATCAGCCGCTTCTTCACCAAATACACCCACAGGTTTGCCTCTGGTGTTAGGCTGCTTGCTGATAGCATTTTTATACCTGTGGGTGAAACATCCCACTTAGCCCCTTGCTTCGCCATTACCCGGATTGCGTCCTCCATTAACTCCGTTGGAGTTGATTCTATGATCTTATTTCCTTTCGCATCCGGGTTGTCCCTCAACTCGTATATAGCGTTGATTTCCCTTGCGTTGAATGGGACTTCAATTTCATCCACCACCACCACGTCCTCCTCTTCGTCTATGCGTCCGTTATAAAAATCTCGGACTACTTCAGGTTGGATCCAAGGGGGGCTGGAACAGAAGTTTCTCTAGCCGTGGTGGTCAAATATTTCGATGATGTATGGCGGCACTGGGGCTTCTTCAGGGAAAAATCCCACCTCAATCATTAAGTCAGGGAACGCCCTGCGTCTCCCTTTTCTTTCCTTGTGTTGTGGCGACGCATCAGCCACTTTCTCTTTTCCTTTGGCCTTAGCTGGAATCTCATTTACAGTTCTCTTTTTGCTCTTGGCCACTCAGTATGCATGCTTGGGAGTTTGGTGACCGCCACCTCCTTTTCTTTCCTCTTCTTCTTCTCCAAGGTGCTAACACCTTGTTCTTCCCTCGCATCCTCCACGATGCGTTCCTTCCTACTTTTCTTTTTCTTTTTCTTTTTCTTCTTGCCCTCCCCTTCCTCTTGAGCTCTTATTCTAGCAGCCAGCTCTTCATCTTCTTCAATTTGTAGCTCTCTTTCAAGCTCTGCAGCTGCTTGTTCTATTATTTCTTCTTCCCTCATTTCCTCTTGAAATGCTAATGCGGCTTCTTCTATTTGAGGATCAGGAAGGCCTTGCGTTTCCCCGACTTCTTGAGGCCACACTTCCCTGCGCGCCTTCTTGCTAGACAATGCGTCTTTGGCAATTTGTTCAACTCCTTTTCTTAGGGCTCTGAGCTCTTTTCTTAACTTGGCCCTCTTCTTCCTCTCTTTCTCTGCCAGCCGATCAAAGGATGTGGCCGCAATTGGAGATTCAGGTCTGTCTCCTTGTTCTGTGCTTTTGGGCTCGTCATCCTTGGCAGTCTCCGGTGATACCCTTCATTTCTTCCTCAACAGGGGTACCACTTCCTCTTCCTCCTCTCTTCTTCTCTTGGCATCTGCGGCCATCACGACTTTTCTTATTGGTCCTTCATTGGAGTCCAATGTCATCTCCTCAGGACTAATAGACGCAGGGACGGACCCTTGCGTTTCACGTGGCTCGCCTACGTCCTCCTTGCTGTAGGCTGCCTCTCCTTCCTTATCTCCCCCACTCTGTTCACCCTCCCGAGTCTCCTTCAACTGACTCTGGACCTCTTTTACCGGCGAGCGTGATTCCCTTTTGGCATCTGAGACGGTTCCGTCCATCGGGTCAGGCAGTCCGCTCAGAATTTCAGCTATCCACTCGTCTGGGGATTTTGCGGAGTTTACTTCCCCCACGGTGACAACCACCTCTTCTACTTCTTCTCTTCCCATTTCTTCCGTCCCTCTCGTGCTTGTGGACGTGATAGAGTCAATGATAAGCACTTGAAAAGTGCTTATTATTCTCTCAAAGTAAGGGAGTTTTATATTAGATTTCACTTGTTTGCTAGTGATTTTCAGGTTAAAACGAGGAAAATTAGAAGAAATGACTGAAAGATCAAAACCGAGCAAGAATATGGAGAAAAAGTGCTGAAAAACGTATCCTTGCTTGAAACGCATGGTGCGCCGCGGCGCTAAGGCAGAAATGCATCAGCATGGACGCAGAGCAGCAACGCGGCGTTGGGAAGGCGCTGCTTCGACGCGTACTTGGTGAACGCAAGACAGCGTCGCGGCGCTGGGACGGCGCTGCCGCGGCGCTAAAACCCGAGAGCAGCTTAATTTTGGTCGCAATGCTAACGCTGCGGCGCTATGCGTCAGCGCTGCGACGCCAGCGTTAATTTAAACGCAAGTTTTGTATTTTAGGTTAAATTTTGGGCGGCCAAACTCTATAAATTTAGGGGTTTTCAGCAGCCAAAAGAGGGGGGGAAAATATCAAGAAGATCAAGAAAGTTGCAGAACAAGAGAACGATCTGAAAAGGTGAGAATTAAGCTAGAGTTCCAAGAGTGAGATAGCCGCAAGGAAGAGGAAAAGAGTTCGAGATAGTTTTGGTGCCCTTCGAAGTCCGACGCGAGAGCCAAGGTGTTCGTGACGGTGCTGCCTCAATCAAGAACCTCTTTTCAGTAGAGTTTCCCTATTCTTTACACTCTTTCTTGGATTCTTTTTTATCAATATGTTGCTTTACGCTATGAGTGGCTAAACTCTTTGGTTTTAGGGTTTTTGATGAATTGTTTGTAAACTCATGATAATTTTGTAAACTCATAGTTTTGTTCAAATAAATATGCTTTTCATTGTTATTGTGTTTAATTCTTGAAGATTGGCCACCTTCACATATTAGATTAGATGTATGAATCGAGAGATTATATGTTTAATTTGATCTATAACAATGAATCGTTGTTAATCTATCACGAGAGTAGTTAGGTTTACAATGAAAGTTGCTAAAGACTAGTTTTAATGCCATGTAATTTTGTATTGGTTTTAAGAGATTAACTATCAATCAAGTTGCATGAGAAAGAGTTGTCTTTGAGAGAAGATAACTTGGAATTAAGTTTCTAGACTTAGGCATAAGAATTAAATCCATGAAATCTATAATTTTGCATGATGAAACAAACAAGGATTTGAAACCCTAGAACTCTCTTTGACTCTTGCAATTCTCCCTTTGATACTTTCTTGGCTTGATCTTTCTTTTTCCCAAAAACAAAATTTGAATTCCAATCCTCAAATAAAATTGATTAAACACTAGAATAACTAAATAACTTAAACCTTCCCAATTGGATCTCTACTGGAAACGATACTCAGACTTAACCGTTTTAAATTTTAACTTGACCCTTACACTTGCGGTAAACACACAAAAGTGCCACATCAGGCAAGGGCTGGTTGACCTCCCCGTCATCCTCCCAACCCTTCGCCTCCCTTTCTTCTTGAGCTATCCGCTCCAAGATGTCACCGAATACATCTCTTTCTTCCCTTCGGCGTACCTCACTGCTACCATGCAGTGTGCTGGCTTCATCGCGTACCGTTCCAGGAACCGGTTGCTCAGCCTCAGTGTTCTCCGCGCTTAACCGTTAGCTTCCTACATTGAAGTTCGCGGCAAAAAACTCCTTCATGTTTTTCATTCTGGGCCGTGAGATGCAAGATTTGACTCGGCTTTTGGGTTTTGGGGTGGGGATTAGGTTGATTTGGCTCAAAGGGCGGATATTTAAAATTTCCACACAGTCGTCGGAGTCGTCGACTACTGGTGGACGAGTTGGGGCTCTGGCGAATGGCCGGAAGAATGGGTATATGGGTGGTCTTTGGGTAGTGGCCCTGATTCTGGATGCGGAGAAGTTAGGGATGAATGGTGGGTTAGGGTTTGGAGCTCTTGGTCTGACCGGAGAAGCAAAAGGCCTCACGGGTCTGGAAGGATGAAATGTAGGTGGAGAGAATAATGGAAATCGAGGGTTAAGAAATACCTCGGGTACTGGTGTAGATGATGAAGAAGGTCTTGGGGAAATGTTGCCGGCGAGGTGTTCTTGTGGGTTGGACTGGTCAGACATATGAATTTTTGCTAGACACAAATCGCCGGAGGTTTAAGAGAGATGAAAGGTTTCGAAAATGGAAAATGGAAATCGGATCGTGTTTATAAAGGCCTAATTTAGCCGTCGGTAATTAATGCGGATACGCGATATCTGAAATCCCACTGATCAAGGGAAATTTTAATGAGCCGCACACCCATCACGTGTAATGGGCGGCTAATTAACGCACACAGAGCACTTGAGTGTTTTGGCACTTGAGTGTTTTTCTGGGAAAGATGCGTAGATTGAGAAGACATCTATGTTTCACCTAGTGCTCTATCTAAATGCAGTAAACTAATGATAAACGCATACTGATGAACGCCTGGTTCTCAGGTTAGATTATGCGTTGTAAGTTAAGTATGATGCGTTTGACAAAATATGTACGGCTCTAACCTTTCCTCTAACCTTAATTCGATAAACACAGAAATCGTTTATCGATGAACGCATAGTTTACTTCTGCGTTGGATGCATGCATGAGTAATAGATTATGCGATGAAATCAGATTGTTAAAAACTCGGCTCCTACTTTCATGCTTATCTCATTTATATTTATAAACTGAAATTAAAAAAATAAATACATGCTAAAAACAAAATACAAACAGAAGCAAGAAAACAAAATACAATCCAGTAAAATTAAATACTATAACAAATTCAAATAAAAGAAATAAAGCAAGGGTAAAAGAAAGCGTCCCTGGAAATGTAGGCATTCGGCAACGCAGGGACCTTTCGACGCAAGCTCAGTCAATACACTCGCGTAGGTCAATGGAGGTTTTGTTAATTTTGAACTCTCCAATGTGGTAGGGTTTTACCCTTTGTTCATTGACCTTGAAGGATGTGGTTCCGGATTCGTTTGTCAGCATGACCGCACCATGCGGGAACACTTCCTTGATTATGAATGGACCCGACCAGCGAGACTTCAGCTTACCTGGAAACAAACGCAACCTTGAATTAAATAATAGGACCTTCTGGCCGACGTATAGAGTTTTCTTACTAATGTTTTTGTCGTGCCATTTCTTGGTCCTTTCTTTATACAGCTTTGCGTTTTCGTAAGCTGAATGCCTCCACTACAGGAGTTTATTTAGTTGAAGCTTTCTGGCTTCTCCGCTTGCCTCCTGATCTAAATTGAGCTTCTTCATGGCCCAGATGGCCTTGTGCTCCAGCTCAAGCGGGAGATGGCATGCTTTCCCAAACACCAACACATAGGGTGACATGCCTATCGGTGTTTTGAATGCCATTCTATAGGCCCATAGAGCTTCATCTAATCTCTCTGTCCAATCTTTCCTTGATGTGCTCACGACCTTTTCCAGTATGGACTTGATCTTCCTGTTTGTTATTTCAGCTTGGCCGTTTGTCTGTGGGTGATAGGCAGTTGCTACCCTGTGCGAGACATTAAACTTACTCGGTAAATTAGTGATTATGCGATTTATAAAATGCGTACCTTCATCACTAATTATCGCCCTTGGTGTCCCAAATCGAGAGAAGATTTGTTTCTTTAAGAACTTGGACACTGTGTTTGCGTCATTCCTTGCACAGGCTGCTGCTTCTACCCACTTGGATACGTAGTCGATCGCTACTAAGATATATTGGTTGTCGTAAGAAGGAGGAAATGGTCCCAGGAAGTCGATTCCCCATACGTCTAACAGCTCAACTTCCAACATTGAATTCAAAGGCATCTCATTTCGGTTGGAAATGTTGCCTCTCCTCTGACAATGATCGCAAGTTACTGCATATGCCCTTGCGTCTTTAAATAATGTGGGCCAGAAATACCCACTTTGCAGCACCTTTGCAGCTGTTCTCTGCCCTCCAAAGTGTCCTCCGTAAGGTGCTTCATGACAGCTTCTCAAAATGCTATGCGTTTCATATTTTGGAATGCATCGACGCAGTATATGGTTAGGGTCAAGTCTGTATAGATATGGCTCATCCCAGCAGTAGAACTTACTTTCATGTTGGAGCTTTTTCTTTTGTTGAGCGTTGAATTCTTCAGGCCATTGGTTGCAGACCAGGTAATTTTCTATGTCTGCGTACCACGGTTCCTGACTCTCTGCGTTCATGACATGCTCGTCTGGGAATCGTTCCTCTATATCACCCCAACTCTCCTGAACCTCTTTATTTTCCAACCGAGATAGGTGGTCCGTAACCTGATTCTCGGTTCCCTTTCTATCTTTAATCTCCAAATCAAATTCTTGCAACAGCAGGACCCAACGGATAAGTCTAGGCTTTGCGTCCTTTTTCGCCATCAAATACTTGATCGCAAAATGATCACTATAGATGGTCACCTTTGACCCTATCAAGTATGCTCTAAATTTGTCAACCGCAAAGACTATGGCTAACATTTCCTTCTCAGTAGTGGTGTAGTTCTCCTGAGACGAATTCAACGTTTTACTAGCATAATAGATGGGGTGCATTATTTTCTCTTTTCTTTGCCCCAATATTGCTCCCATCGCATGGTTACTTGCGTCGCACATTAATTCAAATGGGAGAGACCAGTCAGGTGCAACTAAAATCGGTGCTAAAATCGGTGCTGAAATCAAAGCTTGCCTTAGAGACTCGAATGCGTTTAGGCACTTACCATCGAAATTGAATTCCCTATTGGCTTCCAGCAGCTCGCTCAGTGGTTTTGCTACTTGCGAGAATCCCTTAATGAATCTTTTATAGAAGCCCGCATGGCCTAGGAAACTTCGCAAAGTCTTAACATTTGTGGGGGCTGGGAGTTTTGCTATCGCATCTATCTTTGCCTGATCCACTTCCAACTCAACCTTTGAGATCTTATGCCCCAACACAATACCCTCAGTAACCATAAAATGGCATTTTTCCCAGTTGAGGACTAGATTTGTGTCTTCACATCTTTTTAACACTCGTTCTAGGTTGGTCAAGCATTCATCATATGATTTCCCAAACACTGAGAAGTCGTCCATAAACACCTTTACTGACTGTTCCAAATAGTCAGAAAATATTGCCATCATGCACCTTTGGAATGTCCCTGGTGCGTTACATAGCCCGAATGGCATGCGTCTGAACGCAAAGGTGCCATATGGACACATGAACGTCGTCTTCTCTTGATCTTCCGGAGCTATCATGATTTGGTTATAGCCGAAATATCTGTCCAGGAAGCAGAAAAATTCATTTCCTGCCAGCCTATCTAGCATCTAGTCAATGAATGGCAGTGGAAAGTGGTCCTTCTTTGTTGCCGCATTCAGCTTGCGGTAGTCCATACAGATGCGCCAGCCAGTGACCGTTCTTGTTGGTATCAATTCGTTCTTACTGTTCATGATCACTATCATTCCCCCTTTCTTCGGTACACACTGAACTGGGCTTACCCAGCTGCTGTTGGAGATTGGATAAATGACCCCTGCGTCGAGCCATTTGATTATCTCTTTCTTTACAACCTCCTTCATCGCAAGGTTAAGCCTGCGTTGCCTTTCAACTGAACCATCCTTACCCTCTTCCAACCGAATTTTGTGCATGCAATATGAAGGGCTTATTCCTCTAATATCCGCTAAGGTCCATCCGATGGCTTTGATATGATTTTTCAGTATATCCAGCAAAGCCTTTTCACATTCTGTCGTCAACGCAGAGGATATGATGACCGGTAGCGTGCTCTCTTCCCCCAAATATGCATACTTTAAATGCGTTGGCAGTGGTTTAAGCTCAAGGGTTGGTGGCTCTTCTAAGGACGGCTTTGTTTTCTCCGTGGTTCGGTTGCCCAAGTCTAAGCGTTCAAAGCTTGCGTTGGAGATTATACTTATTTCCGCTTCTCTTCCTTCATCCAGTTTATCCAGCAATGTTTCTTTTTCTGCACATGCGTCGATGATGCTTGCCTTTTCTTCAATTATCTCTTCGATCATCTGGCAAGAATGAAAATCATCAGGATATTTCAACGCATTAAAAACATTAAATTTTACCTGCTGGTCATCCATTCGAATGGTTAACTCCCCTTCCTGGACGTCAATCAGGGCGCGTCCAGTAGCTAAGAAAGGTCTTCTCAAGATGATGGGCACCTCTCTGTCAGCTTCATAATCCAGAATTATGAAGTCGGCCGGGAAGATGAATTTATCCACCTTTACAAGAACATCCTCAATTTTTCCTTCGGGATGCTTAATGGAACGGTCAGCGAGCTGAAGTGTGACTGTGGTTGGCCGTGCTTCCCCTATACCCAACTTCTTGAATATAGACAGTGGCATTAAATTTATGCTGGCCCCTAAGTCGCATAGTGCCTGACCTACGTCCATTCCTCCTATAGAATAGGGCAATGTGAAACTCCCTGGATCTTTCATTTTAGCGAGCATATTGCTTTTAAACAATGCGCTGCATTCTCGCGTTAATGCGACTGTCTCAAACTCTCCGAGCCTTTTTTTCTTAGATAATATGTCTTTCAGAAATTTGACATAACTCGGCATTTGTTCCAGGGCTTCCACTAACGGAATGTTGATGTGAAGTTGTTTGAGAACGTCCAGGAATTTTCTGAATTGGCCCTCATCATTCTTCTTCTTTAGGCGTTGAGGAAAGGGCGGACGCATAAGGGGATTGATATTCTGAGATACCGACGCAGGGTTTGCCTGCGTTGCTTTTTCTCTCCCCTTTCCATTTTCTTGTTCTTTAAAGGTTGTGGTTGTGGATGAAGATTGCGGTTCATGGATAGATGTTACCGGAGGTGGTTGTGGAGTGATTTAAGGCTGCAGATTTCCTTGCATCCTCTGCTCTTGCGTTTCAGTGGGAAGAACCTTCCCACTCCTCAATGTCACAGCTTGACATTGTTCCTTACCGATACCTCGTGGGGCTTCGGTATTACTAGGCAATGCTCCTTGGGGTCTGGTATTGCGCTCACTTGCCATTTGTTCCACTTGAAGTTCTAGATTTCGGATTGCAATGGCATGGCTCTTTATTTCACCCATTTGGTTCTGGAGCATCGCTTCTAGCGACTTACGCGTTTCTTCATTTAGAGTGATCGTTTGACACATAAGTGCTTCAAGGGATGATGATGATGAATTTGCTGACTGGTTTCTTTGCACTTGATGCCCTTGAACACCTTGGTTGTACACGGGGTTATTGTTTCTCTGCGGTTGTTGTCCAGTTCCCTGCGTCTGTGACTGGTTTCCTCCCCATCCAAAGTTAGGATGGTTCCTCCAACCCGGATTATAAGTTTTAGAATACGGGTTGTTCTGAACATAACAGACAGACTGTGGGTTGTAGGGACACATATCATACAAGTGGCCCTCACCGCATTGCACACAGCTTA
This sequence comes from Citrullus mucosospermus, assembly GCA_030954485.1. NCBI lineage: Eukaryota > Viridiplantae > Streptophyta > Magnoliopsida > Cucurbitales > Cucurbitaceae > Citrullus > Citrullus mucosospermus. Next base: position 12,933,216 of record CM062064.1, on the reverse strand, counting down.
CAGACGTTGTTGCATTCACCGTGTTCATTGCGTCCATTGATGCAACTGTTCCACCTTGGTTGTTCAACGCAATATTTTGCAACAAGGATGTCATGTTGGCAATCTGAGTTGAAAGGTTACTAGTCGCATCCGTTTCAATCATTCCAGCTTGCGATTGCCTTTTATCCATATACCTGGATCCATATCCATCATCCACCCATTCATCAGTATTCCTCGAAATTCTGTCGAGGATCTCCTTGGCTTGCGTGTAAGTCTTGTCCATTAAACCTCCTGCTGCAGAGGCGTCAGCCACTGATTATGATGTTTTGTTCAGTCCTCCATAGAAAATTTCCATCTGTACACAATCAGGGATACCATTGTGGGGACAATTCCGTACAAGCCTTTTAAACCGAGCCCATGCTTCACTAAGCGTCTGTAAGCCCCGCATCTATCTTTATGAGAACGCAAAGTAAGAAGGGGGCCGAGAGATGAGTGAATGTGTAAAGTAGTTCGCTGGCTTGCGTTTGGAGTGGGAAAAATGGCTAAGTGTAAGCTATGCGTTGATGGCAACCTGTTGTGGAGGAAATAATTTTGGTGTAAACGCAAAGGTGAGGGAAGCTGATCATGCGTTGAAGTTGAGACGCGTTGAGGACATAAGGCGTGGAGGATCATTATTCGTCAAACGCATTGAAGGCAATGTGCTGATTAGAAATAAGGGCCACGAGGAGTTTGGGAGCTGGTCTGCGGTGAGGCTGTTGTGCGGCGAACGCTACCATGCGTCGAAGGCTGGTATGCGTTAGACAAATGTTGGCTGAGAGAAGGTAATGTGTATGTTAACTATTTGGCGGGAGAGTTTGAAATGAAATATCACCAGAGGCCGTGTGTGTTGCTGAAGCTGAGCATAGAAGGTATGCGTTGAACGGACTATAGCATAGAATTGAAATGGAGTACAAGTCAGTGGTATATATATAAGTGGTCTGAGAATTCAATTGTTCTGCTTGCATTTCAGAGCTTGAGTAGGGTTCATTTTAAGGCGAAACATCGAAGGGAGGTAGAAGAAGATGTTCATGCTGATCTGAAGCAGAAATCTCATTGAATTCGTGGGAGAAACTTGGGTTTGACAGAGGTTTCGGCTGCTGTGGTCTTTTCAGAGTGATGCTCGGTTTTGGAGGAAGAACAAATTGAAGAGACGAAGGTTAGGGCTGAAACTTTGAGGTTAGTAAGTTAACTCGATTTCTAGCAGGTTTCATGAAGGATGCTTGAGCTGAAATTGTTTAACTGTGTGTCAAACTCAGGAAGAAGAGACGGGAGTTGAATTGTCGAATGAGTAGAGGTAACTTGGAGTTGTCGGAGGATATGTCCCAAACGGGGAAGATGTGATTCATGAAATTTTGAGGTAAGATGAAGGACCTGTATTCTAACAAGTTTGTAGAAGGAAGAAAGTACTGAAATTGATTGAAACGAAATGTTTAGCAGGTTGAAGAAGGAAGAAGAAAGGAAGAAAGAAACGGTTCTGTCACAGCGAAAGTATCGTTGAGTAAGCGAGAGACTGAGTAGCAGAGAAAGTAACGCTGCAACACAAAGATAGGCTTGCGTCTCACAACTCTCGCTAGAGTATCGCTTGGTATCGCTCCTCAAGGTAGTTTCGCTGGTTTTAATCAACGCAGTGTCGCTAGAACAGTTTGAATATCTTTTGAGTAACGCTGGTAGCTTACTAATTTCTATGGAGTAACGATGCTACTGAATGTTAAAAGAAAAAGGGAGATTATGGAAAACTAAACTTGAGGATTGTGTATTTTCAGGCCAAGAAGAGCTCGGGGAGGCTTATAACCCACTTAGAGCCGGGATCGATTGTGAGTGACTATTTGTTATACCTTGTATTAAACTTAGTACGCATATTGATGAGGAAACGTGATTCATGGTAGTATGCCTTATGTATGTGATGTGTTAGTGATTTAAGAGAATATTATTACAAATGTCTAAACACATAAGTGGCTGAGGGACCTTATGGTGAAAGCTACATGTGAGTAAGTTTGAAATTAAATGCTGAGGGATCTAAGAAGGTGCTTGAATAACAGTAGAAAATGGACTACAATGCTCAGGGACTGTAAGTGAAGGCATGTACTAATCCATCACACACTAGCTCGTGCTGAGGGATCATGAGTGAAGGCACTTGAGCATGGATAGAGTTTGTTACCTGTGCTGAGGGATTTCATGTGAAGGCACATGGTATAGTAATTATAAATGAATAAGTGCTGAGGGACAGGATGTGAAAGCACTAAATAGATGAAAGCTTGTGAAACATGAGAGTTTGATAGTCATATATGCATAGTGTAAAAGTGAATCTTGATAGTCCATTGGGATGTGCTATGCGTTGGTTACTATCTTACAAACTCGATTTAAGTTGTCATGATTAGTTTTAGTAGATTTAGTCACTCATTGAGCCTTTTGCTTATCCAGTTTGTTGTTGTTTGTTGTTTCAGGTAGCGAGCGTGTCCGGGACGCCTAGCCTACTGAAGAATCTCGTCTGGACCTATCTGGAAGCGAACCTCTGGGATAGTTGTGAATATTTAGATTGTTCATATGTCATGTACTAAACATCTTTCATGAGAGTGTAGTGAAAGGGGGAGCGTGTTGTACTTATTATGTGTATACAGACATGGTAATTAAAAGTTTACCCATTCTTCTGTGATGAGATAATGGGATTATTGTATGATTTGTTAATCTTTTATGGTGTTTACATTATAGAGTCTTATGTTGGAAATAGGATCATGCTCCTTCCTAGGTATAGAGTAAATCTGGGTTGGGGTGCGACAGCGTCTCCGAGTCCTTTTGCTCGAAGGTGACAATGTCTCGTCGCCTCTTTGCACTTACCGTCGGAGGAAAGTATTTCTGCATGAACTTCTCAACCATTTTACCCCAAGTTGTAATCTCACCAGGTTCAAATGAATACGCCCATTGTCTTGCCTCATCTCTGAGAGAAAATGGGAATAATGTCAGTCTGATGCTATCCTGCGGTACTCCAGCCATAGGGAATGCGCTACAAATTTCCAAGAAACTCTTCAGGTGTGCATGTGGATCTTCACCCGTTGCATCCCCAAACTGCCCTGCGGCTTGCAGCATCTGCAACATTACTGGTTTCATTTCGAACCTTCCATTACCCTCGAAGGTTGGTTGTAAAATTCCCGGTGCAAAATTGTATAAATTTGGCGACAGATACTCCCTCATCGGGCGATTTCTATCATGCCCCAAGAGAATCGGGTTTGTATCATAGTTTGCATGCTCTTGCACATTTGCGTTCTGCCTAACCTTAGCTTGAGGAGCTTGAGGTTGATTATTTTGAGCATCCATGTTCTCTTCAGTAGTTTGATTGCTCCTTCTTTGCTTATTCTGTCTTATCCTTCTTCTGAAGGTCCTCTCAATCTCTGGGTCAAAATCAAAGGTTGGGTTATCCCCTTCACTCATATACTATTAGAAGCCTCTGACAGAAGAGAAGCTTGCTATACTCCGTCGACTGAGGAATTCTGCAACACAATAATCCAAAGAAAATGATTAAATCAATGAAATAATCCCCGGCAATGGCGCCAAAAACTTATTGTGCGAATATTGTATGTGTGAATTAGCCTAACGCAAAGTGTTAAAATATGTGGTTATGTTTTCAACATGTCATGTTTTGATCATGCAATGCGTTCTATTATTATGCGTTGGTCTTGTCAAGTTTTCCTATTCTTTTACCCATGTATAAGTAAATTAATAGGTGTTCTCGGTGAGTCCGAGGTCGAACACAGAGATTATATTGATTTGGTTTTCAATTGGATTTCATGCGTTACAGTGGTAACCAATAATTGTTTGAAGTTGTGTTTTTAATCTAAAGAAAGCGATTGTTTGTACACTAGACTAACAATTGTGGAATATGGAAAGCATGCGACACAACAAGTTCAGCTAAGATGTGTGTGAATGGATAAAGAAAAGGGTTCAGGTTGATTAACATCTAACGTTGGAAACGCACAGTAGTATTCTATTCATACTTGCGACTCTTCTCCCGGTTGTCAGCCACTATGCGTTATATGTCTATAACGCATAGGAGAGTGTTAAGAACTAAGGTTGTCCCTGTAGACAGGTAACACTACTTGGCCCTTGTCAATTGAGTTCCACAATCACTTACCCTCTCGAGCAGTCTGATTATTACTACTTATATCGATTTGTCAGATGGATATAAGCATCGGATTAAGCTCGCAATTGACAAGATAAAATAGTTACATTGCGGTCCCTAGTTAAATGCTAACGCAACCCTAGACCCTTGAGTGATTAGTTACTCATGGTTTGAAAGTATAAAGCGGACAGTTGAGAAAAGTGAGTTGACATGGAAGACAATTATATTGATAAAAATGAGATACAAATTTTGATAAGTTCAATTCCTTGATACAAATCTAAATTTAAGAAAGAACAGTAAGAAAGAAAGCAGGGAAGGCGTCAATGTCTTGAGTCGCCCGGATGGAAGTGTGATGATTTGCTGTGAAGTGGTGCGGCGGAAAGGAAGACTCTTCTCTCTCGAGCTATTTGTCTCCGGCTGAAGTCTGAGAGAACTTTGCTGTCACTTATGGAGTCCTTCCGAGAATCAACAACCTTTCTCCTCTCGCAGAGCTGCCCTTTTATAGATGATGAAATCGTAGTTAATGGCAAATCTGCTTGATTGGTAGCGAGATTGACACTGCGTCCATCTCGCCAGATTTCGTGATTCTCGGGCCAATTAAGATCCACCACTTAAGCAACAAATCATGTCTGTCAATCATCCGTCAATCTCTCAAGATTCGGATCTGATTCTCAGCACCTTGCCGTAACGGTTGTCTATGCGTCCATGAATAGTTTGGCGGCTGTCAACGCGTCGTAGGTTGCTAACGCGTAGTTATGCGTTGAGTTGTTGTTAACATGTCGTCAGGTTGTTTGTGTTCCGTTCAGATCATGCGTCCATGAAGAACAGATTGCTAACATGTTATCCTGCGTTAAGAAGTCATCAACGCATCGTCTGCATTCCTGCATTAAAACATGCGTTTTAGGCTCAATAAGTGGTAAAATCATTATCTTCATCAAAATACAAGAGTATAACGCAAAGGAAAATTTATTAATAGAATCTATCATCAACTACCGCATGCTTCTCTATTTAAACTCTATTTATTTATGAAAAAGGCTATAATAACTTGTATTTCTACAAGTTATTAGAAAGCAATAAAATTGGGTTGCCTCCCAATAAGCGCTTGGTTTAACGTCTTCTAGCTAGACGGGACTAATGGATCATGCAATGAAGGCCAGGTTCTCCAATCCGCGTTCTTCATCACCGATGTAGTGCTTCAATCGTTGACCGTTCACTTTAAAGGTTGTTCCATCGTTGCCTTGTAGTTCCACGGCTCCGTGTGGGGATACCTTGACAATGATAAAGGGTCCCGACCATCGTGTCCTAAGCTTTCCTGGAAACAAGCGTAAACGTGAGTTAAAAAGTAATACTCTTTGTCCAGGAAGGAAGGTCCATGGGGTGATCTTCTTGTCATGCCATCTTGCAGTGCGCTCTTTGTAAAGTTTGGCATTCTCATACGCTTGAGCACGGAACTCCTCCATCTCATTGAGTTCTAAGAGGCGTTTCTCACCAGCTTTCTCGAAATCCATGTTTAGCTTCTTGATGGCCCAATAAGCTCTATGATCGAGCTCTACCGGTAAGTGACAAGCCTTTCCAAACACCAACTTGTACGGTGAAGTACCAATTGGAGTTTTGAAAGCTGTGCGGTAGGCCCACAGTGCATCATCGAGCTTAAGGGCCCAATCCTTCCTATTGGTCTTGACTGTCTTTTCCAAAACCTGCTTGAGGATGATAAGCTGTAGCAATTTTATGATTAACATTATATTTTTGCATCATGGATTCAAACAGTTTATTGCAAAAGTGAGATCCCTCATCACTAATAATAACTCTAGGTGTACCAAAACGTGTGAAAATGTTTTTATGCAAGAATTTTAAAACAGTGCGAGCATCATTGGTCCTAGTGGCTATGGCTTCTACCCACTTGGATACATAATCTACTGCAACTAGAATGTATAGGTAGCCATCAGAAGAAATAGGAAAAGGCCCCATAAAGTCAGTACCCCAAACGTCAAAGAGCTCCACTTCCAAAATAGGTTTCATTGGAAGCTCATGTTGTCTAGAAATATTGCCAATACGTTGGCACCTATCACATGATTTAATAAAGGTATAATAGTCTTTAAAAAGGGATGGCTAATAAAATCCTGACTGAAGTACCTTGGATGCAGTTCTAGTGGGTCCAAAATGACCTCCATAGGGGGAGGCATGACATGCATTAAGAATACTTACCACTTCCTCTTGAGGCATACACTTCCTTATCATATTGTCAGCACAAACCTTGTAGAGAAGTGGGTCCTCCCAATGGTAAGACTTAACATTGTGCAGGAATCTTTTCTTTTGTTGAGAGTTCATGTCAGGTGGCAAATATCCTCCTGCAAGATAGTTAATTATGTCAGCAAACCAAGGCAAACTTTCTTTTACCTGATACAGTTGTTCATCAGGGAACATCTCAACAATTGGGGGCCATGATTTAGCATCCTCATTCTCAATTCTAGACAAGTGGTCTGCAACCACATTTTCACATCCTTTCCTGTCTTTGATTTCTAAGTCAAATTCCTGTAATAATAATATCCACCATATTAGCCTTGGTTTGGAATCTTTCTTAACAAACAAATACTTTAAAGCAGCATGGTCAGTGTGCACCACTATTTTAGAGCCAAGCAAATATGATCTAAATTTATCAAGGGCAAACACAACAGCTAGTAGTTCTTTTTCAGTAGTAGTGTATTTCTGTTGAGTATAATCAAGAGTCCTACTAGCACAGTAAATTGCCCTAAACATGTTATCTCTACGTTGGCCTAAAACAGCTCCTAAAGCATAGTCACTAGCATCACACATGATCTCGAAAGACTGACTCCATTCTGGTACAACAATGATAGGTGCAGAAATTAGTCTCTCTTTCAAAGTATTAAAAGCTAGTAGACATGCATCATCAAAGATAAACTTAGCTTCCTTTTCTAGCAAATTACTCAAGGGTTTAGCAATTTTAGAAAAATCTTTAATAAATCTCCTATAAAACCCTACATGCCCTAGGAAGCTTCTGACTCCTTTCACATGGCTGTAAGTTCGATAGTTAGGGGGTGGCAATTGTTCAATGGCAGCTATTTTAGCCCTATCCACCTCCAATCCTTTTTGAGAGACTTTGTGCCCCAGGACGATGCCTTCCTTCACCATGAAGTGACACTTCTCCCAATTTAGAACAAGGTTAGCATCTTGACACCTTTGCAAAACACGAGTTAGATTAGCAAGACAAGAATCAAATGAAGACCCAAATACAGAAAAATCATCCATAAAAACCTCCATTATATCTTCGATGAGCCCCTGAAAAATAGACATCATACAACGTTGGAAAGTAGCAGGGGCATTGCATAAACCAAATGGCATTCTCTTAAAGGCAAATGTCCCATAAGGACATGTAAATGTTGTTTTTTCTTGATCCTCAGGAGCAATGACAATTTGGTTATAACCTGAATATCCATCTAGGAAGCAATAATGAGAATAACCTGCAAGTCTATCAAGCATTTGATCTAAAAAAGGAAGGGGAAAATGATCTTTCCTAGTGGCTTTATTCAACTTCCTATAATCAATGCATACACGCCATCTGTCACAGTTCTAATGGCTATCATTTCATCTTTTTCATTTTTAACCACAGTCATGCCACCTTTCTTGGGTACCACTTGAACAGGACTTACCCATGGACTGTCAGATATGGCATATATGATTCCTGCATTCAAAAGCTTGAGCACTTCTTTCTTAACTACCTCCTTCATGGTGGGATTAAGTCTCCTTTGGTGCTCTATTGATGGTTTAAAGGTATCTTCCATCAAGATTCTGTGCATACAGACTGATGGACTAATACCTTTAAGGTCCTCAATAGACCAACCAATGGCAGATTTATGATCCCTTAATACTTTCAACAATTTTTCTTCTTCCACAGAATTAAGATCAGAAGATATTATAACAGGTAAAGAAGATAAATCATCTAAAAATGCATATTTTAAATGAAGGTAACACCTTTAATTCAAGCTTAGGCTTCTTAATATCATTCACAACATGCAAGGGAGCCAAAGGTATAGGTCTATCTATTTTAGAACATATTGGCAACCTATCTAACCACCTAGCATAAAATGATACTTCATCAAAAATTGTATCTTCATTCTCAACATCCTTTAGGCTTTGTTCTAGATGATCACTAGCCAACATAACCTCTACATGCTTAAAAATAGTATGATCAATTATGTCTATAGCATGGCAAGGACTACTCTCATCATGATGACTCAAGGACTTATAAATATGAAATACAACATTTTCATCATTTACCCTTAGAGTCAACTTCCCTTGTTGGACATCTATGATAGCCTTTCCAGTTGCTAGGAATGGCCTCCCAAGTATGATAGGAATCTCAGAGTCCTCCTCCATGTCCAAACTACAAAATCTGCAGGGAAGATAAATTTGTAAACTTTAACTAATACATCTTCAACAATACCTTTAGGATAAGCTAATGACCTATCAGCAAGTTGCATGAGAAATGGTTGTTTTTTAGAGAAAATAACTTGGAATTAAGCTTCTAGAATTAGGCATATGAATGACAATAAAATCCATGAAATCTATAATATTGCATGATGAAATAAACAAGGATTCATTACCCTAAAACTCTCTTTGACTCTTCTGTTTCTCACTTTAATACTTTTCTTATTTGATTTGTATTTTCCATAACTCATAATATTCAATTTCAATCCTCAAATAAAATTTATTCAACTCTAGAATAGCTAAGTAACTTAAACTTTCACAATTGGATCTCCAGTGGAACGATATTCGGACTTAACCGTCTTATATTATAACTTGACACGTACACTTGTGGTTAACACTAAAAGTGCGCATCAGATACCATTAATTCCTGACAAACCTTGACTTCGACCGGCAACGAGAACTGTCATGCTACAAGCTTAATAAGTGCTTAAGGGAAGTTCCCTTTCCTCCTTCTAATTCTGCCTTTCCCAAGCTTCTTGGATGCAGGGTTTTTAAGTCTGAAACGCAAAGCAACCTATTTTCCCTTCAGATAGCTCAGTTGAACGCAACCCTCCACCTTGAATGCAAAGTTGATCCCTTAAACGCAAGGTGCAACCTTCCAACAAGCTCTTCTGGCTTCACCCCTTGGACGCAAGGTTCTATCTTAAACGCATAGTCAATTTTGAATGCAAGGTTCACCTTGAATGCAGAGTTTATCTTGAACGCAAAGCTGATATCTTAAACACTAAACAACTTGTTGAACGCAAGGTAGCTAGGTTGTTAGGAACACCTCATCTCTTGGCCGCAAACTTCACTACGGACTCATAGATTACTCTTTTCAGCCTTTTCTCTCTCCTTTCTCTCAAGAACTCAGACTTAATGATCATCCCCTACTCCTTTTCCCTCAAGGTCCTATTTATAGTTTTGGGATGAAGGTCTTGTCATCCAACTTCTCCTCTCTTTTTGCCACTTGTTTGCCATCTGTCAAGCGGCATGTCTCATCCGACATGCAACCCGACACCTACTCCTTGTAAAGTGTTAAGTTTAAATGAAACCACGTAACCTTTATAAACTTATCTTATGCGTTTGACTCATTCCTAGATACGAATCATGCATTCAACTTAATGCCCCTATGCGTCCATTTAATTCTCTTTTTAAGGTTTAGCTTCTTTATTCTCTCTCTTCTTCCCGGCCTTCCTACTTTTGACCAGGTTTCTCCCTCGCATACTACCATGCGTTTGTCACTTCTTTCCTTAGTCCATATCTTAGCTACAAGGCCTTCTCTTGAGTGATAAACATCCGACTATGCTTGTTACTCTGTTACTTAGTCAAAATTATCTCAAGACCTTCCTTCATGCGTTTGTATTCCATGTGTTTATGTCTACTTTGCTATGCGTCCATGACCTTCCTTCCATCCTTAAGGATCCCTTGATTGTCCCTCTATGCGTTCTTGAGTTGTATTCCAAGGTTATGCTTCCAACCTATTCCTTATACTTAGCCATTTTCTCAATGATAAATCTAGCATACGTCCATCTCCGGCTTCCTTCCTTTAAACTTACTTCTCAACCCTCTAAATTATCCAAGACTCAACAAAATCACCCTTGATGGAACTCATGCGTTTATCTTAAATTACAATAGCATCTTTCCTTGATTTCACCTTATGCGTTTTATCCTTCTTTCTGAGACTTAGATTTCCTTCCAACACACCACTACTCCACTTTAGTCCTCTTGCTCATACGTCCTACTTAAGCCAAGCTTACATATCTTTCCTTAATTACCTCCTATGCGGTTACCTCTTTCCCCTTGAGCTCTCGGGTTACCTCCCATGCGTTCATCTCTTTCCCCCGAGCTCTCGGGCTTCCTTACAATACTTCGACACTTAAACATTTTCTTTTCCACAATGGTTAGCCTTATCATGCGTTTTCTTTGTCTTGACCATGCGTCCAACATGGTTTCTTACTTACCAAATATGCATCCAACTCAACTAACTCCCGACTATGCTTTTAACTCTTTCCATCACTTGGTGAGATTTCCTTTCTTTTCCTTAGATCATACTTCCAAGCTTAAAAACATAGTTGCTTCTCCTAGTCTGGTTATTCTACTTAAAAGACTTCTTAACTCCAAGAATTACTTTAATTCCAAGATCCAGAAATCACTCAACGCAACCTGCCAATCCAAACCTTCTAATCCAAACTTATCTACGGCGTACTCTTAACCCTATACTTAAGCACAAACCGAGTTCTTTTAAGTTCAACGCATACTCATTCTTATTTTAGCCAACTCCACAAACGTGATCTAATACCACCTCTCTTGTCTTACTTCTTTTTCTTACAAGCCCTTTAAGTACTTAGGTTTAAGAAGTAGGGTGTTACAGTAACGACCCGAAATTTCAGGTAATTATATCCTCCTTCCTTCTTTATTGCGCACCGTTCTTTCAATAAGGCATTTGGAGGAATTAGAAAGGTGGAAAAGAAAATAATAATAATAATAATAATAATAATAATAACAACAAATAAGTAATAAATATAATAATAACAATAATAATAAATAAATAAATAGGTGGAGGGGAGCATTAAGGGAGATTGGGTTTATTTAGTCATTAAAAGGAAAAGGAAATTAGTTTTGGGAAAGATTTTATTGGTGGGTTATTTAATGACCTTGGGTTGCGTACTAGGTAAAAAAAAAAAAAAAAAGAGGTGGAGGAAGGAAAAGTCAAATATCTCTGTCTCTCGATCAGCTCTTCGTGAGCCGTCTTCCTCACCTCTTCGTCACAACCGCTATCCTCCACCACTATCATAGCCTCATCGCGTCGCATCATACAGCCTCATCACGCCGCATCATCACTGTCACACCCCCTCCCAGATTATTCTCCCTAACCCGAGAGGAGATGTGAAGACAGCAACCTTGACTCCTCTGTAAGGTTCACTGTCCAACCACTATCACCAAAGACGGCCCAGACGAGGTCCTTGTGTAGGCAAAGCATGCCGAACTCGCTTGCTACCTGGAAAATTAGAAAAACATGGGAAAGCGTGAGCTAAAGCCCCGTGAGTGACTGGTTTTGTACAACTATCTTTTGTTCGAAAACAGGCATGTTAAATCTGTGTACACATAAAACAAGGATTTGATACAACAATAGAGCAGAAACATATTTTCCGATAACTCTATCAAATCACATAGATCCGTTCCAAATCGTATAGAATCGTTTTAGAATTTTTATATAGAAAATAAATTTGGTTTCTCAATCTTTTCTCTTAGTTGAGGCAGAGCAAGACTCAACACTCTCAACGTCGAAAACAACCTTAGTTGGGGTGGAGCAAGGCTCAACACACCCAACGTCGAAATTAACCCTGGCTCGATGCGGAGCAAAACTCGACGCACCAGCCAAATCAACCTCTATGTGCACATAGGAATATGGCAGGTTGCCCAAGTACCTTCTCCATGTCCCTCAGTACTGGGTCCCGAGGAAACTCATGTGCCTTCTCATGTCCCTCAGCACTAAGCCTCCTCTAAAACATTTTAGAAACCAGTTTACATAAATAGTTCATACGAAACCTTTCCTAGAAAACAGAATATTTATAGATAAACACCTCGCAACATGCCTTTCAACATCGTATAGAAATCAGATAAAACATGCCTTGTGAACAATATAGTCAAATATCATACTTTTCAAGAAAACAATCATCTCAAAGTCATATCTCATCAGAACATTTTCAATAAATTTCGTTTTCAAAGGAAGAAAAGAGTCACTCACAAATCGGTAAAGAAATTTCCTCTTTTTCCTTCAAATTCTGCTTTCCTGAGCTCTTTAATCGCAAAGCTTGAGCTTCTAACTTGCAAGGTAGCTGTTTCCCCTCTCTGGCAGCTTAGTTGGACGCAGCGTTCTAACTCTTGAACGCAAGACTAACTTTCCTCTGTCAGTTCCGTTGTACTCAACCCTGCCCTTGAACGCAAGGTTGATGACTAACGCAAGGTGAATAACTTTTCTTGCTTCCCTATTTGATGCATCAACTTCTCTTGGACGCAAGGTCCAATCTTGAATGCAGAGTATCTTTAGACGCAACGTTCACCTTGAACATGGAATTCGTCTTAAACGCAAGGCTGACACCCTTCGACACAAGACAACTTCTTTAACACCAGATGGCTAAGTTGTCAAGACTACCTTCTCTCTTGGCCGCAGACCTCTACTACAGACGCAAGGATTCCTCCTTTCTGCCTTCTTTCTCCCTTTTATCTCAAGAATTCTTGCTTCAGAATCATCAGTCCCTACTTTTCCCTTAAGGTTCTATTTATAGAGGCTTGCCATCCCACTTCCCCTCTCTTTTTGGCACTTGTTAAGCTGCATGCCTAGCTAACCATGCATTAGTCCAAGTGTCACCTTGCATGAAACACTTAACATGCCTTCTAACACCTCCTACTACTAAGGTGTCAAATCTATATGAAGCCACCTAGCCTTTATAAGCTTATCTTATGCGTTCATCATAATCCAACATACAAACTATTCATTCAACCTAGTGTTCCCTATGCGTTCATATAATCCTCTTCCAGATTTTAGCTCCTTCACTCCCTTTTCTTACTCTCAGCTTAACTACCGTTAACCCCATTTCTACACCACATTTAACTAGGCGTTTGTCTCAAACGCATACTACTATGCGTTGAACCTTACCACATAATACCATGCGTCTGCTTAACCGCATACTATCATGCGTCCAACTTTCTTTCCTTATGTCCATTCTTATCTAAAAATCCTTCTCTTGTACAATCACCCTTCTGACAATGTGGTTTACCCTTGACAACCAAATCCAACACAAATTCTTCCTCTATGCGTTTGTCCTCTTGCGTTTACCTTTACTTCATCCTACGTCCATGACCATCCTCCTTGAAGATTCCTTGCTTATTCCTCTATGCGTTTATCCTTCCTTTCCGAGACTTAGATCTCTTTCTAATACTCCCTGACTTAACTTTATACCTTCTTGCTTATTTGTCCTACCTTCGCCAAAACTACGTTTCCTTCCTTAACTTCTTCCTATGCGTTTACCCGAAATCGAGGTTACATTTCCATTTATCATGGAGTTAAGCTCCTCAACGTATAACCTTAACAACCTACGGTAACCACCTTCAATGCATAAGCCCCGTGACGCATAGCTAATAGCCACCCTCAACGCATAAACTCCTCAACGCATAGCTGTTAGCCACCTTCAACGCATAAACTCCTCAACGCATAGTTACCTTGGAACACTCAAACGACCTTTTCTGCGTTTGGTATGATATACCCGAAGACTTCTTACCAACACCAAGGTCCTTACTAACGCATAATAAACCTTCAACGCATGTTGCTCATGCCTTAAGGTTCTTCAGCTTCACTTTTCTTTCTAGCTTAACGCCCTCCAAAATCATTCTCATAGCTTATTAATTTCCAAGATCAAGTGTGAGCCATGCGTTTCCCTCTTCCTCCTAATTCTTGTGTCCCGTTTTCCAAACTTCATTATCAAATACTATGCGTTAAAGCTTAACCATCTATGCGTCACCCTGACTTTTAAAGATACATCTAACTTCAACTAATTCCCAACTATACCTTTAATCCTTCATTCTCACCCTTGGTGAGACATCCACTCTTTTCCTAATACCATTCATCTCAACGCATAGAATTTCTTGGCCATAATTCAACAATTCCACAAACTTAACTTTTCCGTTTTGAAAGTTCCCCTACTTCGCATACTTTTATAATCTTAACTCCATTACTCTTATCTTACTTCTTTCCTTACTAGCCATCTTGAATACCTAGGTTCTGAGATAGGGTGTTACAATCACAACCCTCATCGTCGCGTCGTCTCAGCCCTCATCGCGCCGCATCATCACAGCCCTCATCACCGCATTGTCTCAGCCCTCAACGCGCCGCATCATCTCAGCCTTTATCGCGCCGCATCGTCTCAACCCTCATCGCGCCGCATCGTCACAACCTTCATATCAAATTGTTGCAATGAAGAGAAGTTGCGGCTTCGCACAGTCAGTCTCGCTGTCTCGCTCTCGCAGGTAAGGGACTTACTACTGGGCTCTAGTGACGCCTAATGCTTAGTTATGTCACTGATTATTATTGTGTCGCTATATAACTATTGCCCTAGTTGATTGTTGCCTACATTGTTTAAGTTATGCCAAGTCATGTAACTTGAATGCGATGTGGTTATGCTTACGTGCCTGTTATATTGTGAATCTCTGCGACGAACTAGTTATGCCATGACATGTTGATGCGCACTTTTAGTGTTAACCGTAACTGTACGGGTCAAGTTATAATATAAGACGGTTAAGTCCGAATATCGTTCCACTGGAGATCCAATTGTGAAGGTTGAAGTTACTTAGCTATTCTAGAGTTGAATCAATTTTATTTGAGGATTGAAATTGAATATTATGAGTTATGGAAAATATAAATCAAATAAGGAAAGTATTAAAGTGAGAAACACAAGAGTCAAAGAGAGTTCTAGGGTAATGAATCCTTGTTAATTTCATTATGCAATATTATAGAATTCATGGAATTGATGGTAATTCATATGCTTAAGTCTAGAAACTTAGTTCCAAGTTATTTTCTCTAAAAAACAACCCTTTCTCATGCAACTCGATCGACTACTAATCTCTTGAAACCAATACAAATTACATGGCATTAAGAATAGTCTTTAGCAACTTTTATTGTCAACCTAACTACTCTTGTGATAGATTAACAACAATTCATTATTATAGATCAAGTTAAACATACAATCTCTCAATCATACATCTAACCTAACATGTGAAGATGGCCAATCCACAAGAATTAAACACAATAACAATGAAAAGCATAATCATTCCAACAAAACCATGAAAGTCTACAAGATCAACATGAATTCATAAACAATTCTTCAAAACCCTAAAACTAAAGAGTTTAGCCACTCATAGCTTGAAGCAACATGTTTAAGCAAAATAAACAAAAAAAGAGTGTAAAGAAAGGGAAACTCTACTAAAAACAGGCTCTTGATTGAGGTAGCACCGTCACGATCTCCTTGGCTCTCACGTCGGAATTCGAAAGGCACAACAACAACTATCTCGAACTCTTTTCCTCTTCCTTGCAACTAACTCACTCTTTGAACTCTTTTATGAACTCTCACTCAATTCTCTCCTTCTTGTGCCTCTTTAGGTCTGTAAATTGATGGTAGATTGATTCTTGATTTTATTTTTTTTTTATTAGGGCTATTAGAAACCCCCAAATTTATAGAGTTGGCCGCGCAAAAACTTACCAAAAATAACAAATTTTCATTTAAGGAAAACTGGCGCCGCGGCGCTAGGGTTGCATCCAAAATTGTTGCTCTCGGATTTTAGCGCCGTGGCAGCGCCGTCCAAGCGCCGCGATGCTGTAATGCGTTCAGAATGTTGCGTCGGATTTTGGCACCGCGACAGCGCCATCTCGACGCCGCAGTGCTATGATGCGTCTAGAACGATGTGTTAGGGTTTTAGCGTCGCGGCGCTATCCCAAATTTCGCCCTTTTTTGTTTTTCAACTCTTTTTCGCGATATTCTTGCTCGGTTTTGATCTTTTAGTCTTTTCTTTTAAGTTTCCTCATTTTAACCTGAAAACCACTAGCAAACAAGTGAAATCTAATATAAACTCCCTTAATTTGAGAGGATAGAAAATACTTTTCAAGTGCTTATCACATGTCATTGTAGGTTATCCTATTTGTCGTGCCCTGTACCCTAAATGTATTATGCCTACGATAGGTGTAAGCCCCGCATTTGACTTTGTGAGAAGGCAAGATAAGAAGAGATCAAGAGATGGGCGTTTGGTAGGGTAGTTGGCTGAAATGTGTGTGTGGGGGCAGAAAAATGGCTAAGTATCAGCTATGCGGTGGTGGCATTATGCCTTGATGGAGGTAGTTTTGGCGTGGACGCAGAGATGTGGGAAGGCTATTAGGCGTTGAGCCCATGAGGCGTTGAGGTCATGAGGCGTGGAGAGCCACTCTGCGTCGAAGGTTATTATGCGATGAACGCAATGAAGGCCACAAGGCGTTGAAAGTTGAAGGCCATGAGGCGTCGAGAATCAATCTACGATGAAGGTCACTATGCGGTGAACGCTACCATGCGTTGAATGTGGGTATGCGTTGGTGCATAGAATGTTGGCCGAAAGAACAATGCATTCGTCAGCTATCCGGCGAGGGAGTTGGGAAATATTAACAATACAAAACCGAGGCTATGCGTTGCTGAAGCCAAATACAGAAGGTATGCGTTAATTAAATTATTATATAGAGACGAAGTGGAGTTTAAGTCGGTGGTATATATATAAGTGGACCGAGAATTCAATTGTTTTGATCACATTTCAGAGCTCGAGTTGATTCCATTTCGAAGCTAAACAACGGAGGGAGGTAGAAGAAGGTGTTCATGTTGATTTGGAGTGGAATTCTCGTCGCTTCTGTGGAGGAAACTTAAGCTGGAGCGGAGGACTCAGCTGGTGTTACTTAATCAAGAGTAACGTTCAGTTTTGGGGAAAGAACGAACTGAGGAAACAGTGGTTGGAGCCGAAATTCTGAGGTTAGTAAGGTTAACTCGATTTTTAGCAAGTTTCATGAAGAGTACTTGAGCTGAAATTGAGTAAATGTGTGTTAAACTCTAGGTAGAAGAGGTCGGAGCTGAATTGCCGGATAATTAGGAGCAATTCGGAGTTGTTGAAGGATATATCTTAAACGAAGAGGACACTCTCTATGAGACTTTAAGGTAAGAATGCAATGTTTAGCAGGTTAAAGAAAGAAGAGGAAAGAAAGAAGAAAAGTTGTTCTGCTACGATGGAAGTATCGCTGAGAGAGCGAGAGACTGGGCAGCGAAGCTAGTGTCGCTGGTAACGCAAGAGGGACTTTGCGTCTCACAATTCTGGCTGAAGTCTCGTTGGGTGTCGCTCCTCAGGTAATCTCGCTAGTTTTGTTCAACCCGGTATCGCTGGTGCAATATAATGTAGTGTAGTTTCGTTGGTAATTTCACCACAGAATGTGGAGTAGCGATATTTGTGAGTGTTTTGAGGAAAAGGGAGTTTGGAGATGAAACAAGCATAGGATTTAATTATGTATATTTAATGAGTTTAAAGAAAAAGAAGTCTAAGGAAAATTTAACGTGGAAATGTGTATTTTCAGGCCAGGAAGAGCTCGGGAAGGCATATAATCCACTTAGAGCCTAGACAAGTTGTGAGTGACTTTCTATCATATCTTGTGGTTACTTTTAACATAATTATTTGGAATTGGATGAGTAGGAAGTTATGGTATGATGTAGTATTTGAAGTGATTATGTTGTGTTGGTAAAAATTAAAGGAAACTGGATATAGTATCTAAATGTAATCAAGGCTGAGGGACCTTATGGTGAAGGCGTAAGTTAATATGTAATGTGATACTCAGTGCTGAGGGACCATGTGTGAAGGCACTTGAGTAGTTAAGTGGAATGGATTTCAGAGCTGAGGGACCTTGAGTGAAAGCATGTGAAAATCCATCATATGTTAGCTCGTGCTGAGGGACCATGAGTGAAGGCACTTGAGCGGAAATTTGATTGGTTACCAGTGCTGAGGGACCTCGTGTGAAAGCACATGGTGATATTGATGTGGTTCAACTCAGTGCTGAGGGACGGAATGTGAAGGCACTTGATAGTATGCAAATTCGAGGAACATAATGTTTAGGCATTTATATGTGATTAGAAATGAGAATTTGTACTGGAATGTGAAGGAGTTGAGTTGTGCTTCGTCACAGCGAGGGTTAGATAATTTGCCATGGAATTGTATGGATGTTGGTATGGATGTACTCTATAGTATAAGAGGTTTAGAGATTTCTGATATGCGATTTGTAGTGGTTACTATGGTTTATACTAGCTCATGATTGTTAGTAATGTCTGAATGAATTTAGTCACTCACTGGGCTTTAGGCTCACTCAAGTTGTTTGTTTGATTGTTGTTTCAGGTAGCGAGCGTGATCACTGCGTACCTTCGGGTCGCTTCCTATGCTTATGCCTATGCCTATGCCTATACCGGGTACACAGGTGCACACGACAAAAGGATAACAACTAGGCCCAGTGGAGGGTCTCTTACTGAGTATGACTACTCACCCTTTCTTATGTTTTTTTTTCCTCCAGGTAAAGGACGGGGTGGCTAGACGTATGACCGAGGGAATCCGTGACCATGCCATGGATTGTCTCATCGCTTCCGCATCTTAGCCTAGGGTATAGCGTATTGAACATGTAGAGTAGCAGCATTTGTTATTCATTTGACCATTTGTTTATTTGTTTTTGTACTTCCAAGTTCAATTTTGTTATTCTTGAGGTTTTGCCTAACTGTTTAAGGGGTACCCCGCTAAAGGATTTTGATTTCTCTATGTTTGATTTAATGAAATATTAGGATTTAAGTCGTTTTACAAATTTGGCAGAGTTTAATTAAAGCATGTAATGCCGAGTCTCTTAAGTCCAACGTATTTATAAAATGATCATGCATAGTGTAGCATCCTGTTAGTTAAAAAAGGTCAAGTCATTACAGCAGAGTTCTCTCCAGACGACAACCGGAGACAAATAGCTCGAAAGAGAAGAGTCTTCCTTCCGCCTGATCACTTCACAGCAGAATTCACACTACCATCCCAGAGAGCTCAAGAGATTGAGGAGCCATTTCATGCTTTTTATCTTTTTCTTACTTGTGTTTTAGTTTACTGACAAGAGATTGTATTTTCTAAAACATTTATTCCGTTCATCAATCTATACATCTTTCATGGTTATCCATTTCTTAGCACTTTCCATTTGCTGTTTACCATCCATGAGTAACTAACTCTCTTTAAGGTTACAGGTTGTGTTATCATCTAAATAAGAACCATAGTTTTGACTATTCCATCTTGTCATTTGTACTTTTAATCTAATGCTTATGTCCATCTAGCTAATCGATATAAGTAGTAATAATCAGATTGCTCGAGAGAGTGATAAGCACTTGAAAAGTGCTTTCTATCCTCTCAAATTAAGGGAGTTTATATTAGATTTCACTTGGGATAACATCGCGGCGCTAAAAGCCGAGAGCAACATTCTGAACGCATCACAGCATCGCGGCGCTTGGACGACGCTGCCGCGACGCTAAAGCCCGAGAGCAACAATTCTGAATGCATCACAGTGTCGCAGCGCTAGTTTTCCATAAATTAAAATTTGTTATTTTTGGTAAGTTTTTGGGCGGCCAACTCTATAAATTTGGGGGTTTTCAGCCCAACTAATAATCAATCAACTATCAATCTACAAACCTAAAGAGGCACAAGAAGGAGAGAATTGAGTGAGAGTTCATAAAAGAGTTCAAAGAGTGAGTTAGTTGCAAGGAAGAGGAAAAGAGTCCGAGATAGTCGTTGTGCCTTTCGAATTTCGACGTGAGAGCCAAGGAGATCGTGACGGTGCTATCTCAATCAAGAGCCTCTTTTCAGTAGGTTTCCCTTTCTTTACACTCTTTTTTTTTTTGTTTATTTTGCTTAAACATGTTGCTTCAAGCTATGAGTGGTTAAACTCTTTAGTTTTCGGGTTTTGATGAATTGTTTATGAATTCATGTTGATCTTGTAGACTTTCATGGTTTTGTTGGAATGATTATGCTTTTCATTGTTATTGTGTTTAATTCTTGTGGATTGGCCATCTTCACATGTTAAGTTAGATGTATGATTGGGAGATTGTATGTTTAACTTGATCTATAACAGTGAATAGTTGTTAACCTATCATGAGAGTAGTTAGGTAGACAATAAAAGTTGCTAAAGACTATTCTTAGTGCCATGTAATTTGTATTGGTTTCAAGAGATTAGTAATCAATTGAGTTGCATGAGAAAGGGTTGTTTTTGAGAGAAAATAACTTGGAATTACGTTTCTAGACTTAGGCATAAAATCCATGAAATCTATAATATTGCATGATGAAATAAACAAGGATTCATTTGATAGATTAATGAGCATGCAGCAGAAGTTAATTTGATCAATTTTCACTCTAAGATGCTCAATTTAGAGGATTAAACATGCAATTAAGAAAAAAAACCAAAGTTTCAAGAACACTTACCCTTGAAGCTCCAAATTCTCCTTCAATTCTTGATGAATTTCAGCACCACTTGATTGTAAACCACCACAAGAGTCTTCTCTACTATTCTCTAGGCTTAGATTGGATGGTGGGATCCAAATTTGTGGTGAATTTGAGAAAGAATGAAGGTTGGGAAGAAGATGAACAATGGATAGAATATTGCAAAATTAACCGTTAATTTCACAAAATTCTTAACCATTTTTATGTCAAAATCATCTCTATTTATTAAAGAATAACATGCAATCCAATTGCATCAAAATTTGACAACACAAAATGGTTAATTTGTTGGTTAATTGTGAAGAAGACAACCAAGCTCCTAGCTTAGTTAGTGGGAAAATCCAATCTTCAAAAATCAATTTTAAAATCAATTTTGAATGAATTTCCAAAATTGAATAAAAATTGATTTTTAATTTCAAAAAGACAATTAAATAATTAAATAAAATATAATTTAATATTTAATTAATTAAATAATATTATTTTAATATTAAATAATAAAATAATATTATTTTTCCCACTTGTCCCGATTTTTCTAAAAAAAAAAACCGATATGAATCCCTATTCATATGATTAATATTTAAATTATATTGAAATATTATAATTAACTCTATTTGTACGTTTAATTCGTAATTAAACGCCGATATATCGTATATATCTAACTTTCATTCCTTAAGCCAAGATTTGAACGATTCAAACTTATTCACCATATTATCTAAGATTTTAGTCCATTTATGAGCTAGTAGAGGGACCTAATGGACCTACAGATCATGAGCTCCAACGATCCGAGATTAACCGGCTAAACTCTTTAACCTAGTTAACCAACATTCGTTAACTAACGGGACACTCAACTAAAGCCCGTAGTTGCACTCTCCTCACTGTAGATATATTTGTGTCAATTTGATATAACTGTCATCGATAAGTCAATCCTTCACAGGTTGTTCATAACTTTAGCTAGGTCAAATGCCGATTTACCTCTGAGTTACATCTTTTCTCCTTAAGTACCATTGTCCCTCTAATGAACAATTAATTTAGGATCTAATCACTAAATCCATTCCCTCTCTGGCCAGTGAGAGGATGGGGCCCCTTGTTCAAGTCCTGGGAATAATACTTAAGAGAACAACCTCTCTTCTATCCCTAATTTGGGTAGGAGTGAATTCCGTTTTGCAAATTCTATGTTCCCAACTATCTACCCAGTCTTATCCCTGAAATAGGAGGAATGTTGAGCAGCGCTATTGAGCTTACTCTTACTTATGTAGATCAAGGGATAATTCTGAATAAATAGGAGTTCATAGATAGCTCAAGATTCAGATCAAATTATCTAGGTCATCGATAAGTGAAATTAATCAGTGTTAATCGTAAACGGTGTTAATACGTAACAGTAATTATTTCAGGGTCAGTCTTACACAATCTCATTATGTAGAATACCCCCGCTCACATGTCTCTACATGATCAAATCAGAATCACTTCATTTATGACACTTTACAATATTTGTAACAATCATGAAGCGGGTCGTATTCAATAGTGTCTCCAGGAAGGGTACCCAACCTAATCCATGTACTATAGACTATTGAGGCTACTTACTCGAACTTGATCCTGTTTATGTCTCCACATAAAGTCCAAGTACTCATGATAGTAGCCAAGGGTTTGTAGTTTAATTGGATTTAAAGTTGATAAATAATTAATTCACTTGAATAACTTCATATGTATTAAAAATCACCTATTTACAAAAACTACGAGTTTTAGGACATACAACCCAACATCATTACCCTAAAACTCTTTTTGACTCTTGTGTTTCTCACTTTAATACTTTCCTTATTTGGTTTATATTTTCCATAATTAACAACTTCTATTCCAATCCTCAAATAGAATTGATTCGATTCTAGAATAGCTAAGTATCATAAACCTTCACAATTGGATCTCCAGTGGAACGATATTCGGACTTCACCGTCTTACATTATAACTTGATCCGTACACTTGTGGTTAACACTAAAAGTGCGCATTAAAGAGTAAGTGATTGTGGAACTCAATTGACAAGACTAAGAAGTGTTATCTAGACATAGAAATAACCTTGGTATGAAATAAAAAAGTCGCTGGTACGAAATAGATCTCACTATGCGTCTCTGAATTTAGATGATGACCAACCCCAACCCTGTTTTTACCATTCATATAATTCAATTAGTTGAATTTTTCAATGTCACATACCTCTCCATCCAATCACTTTAGTGTAGTTTTAATGCTTTGTAGTTAGTTAAACGCATCACTTCTCATCACCTTTCTGTAACGCATGACTTAAATAATCCAACGAATTCTAGAATCTGGGTAGTCCCTGTGTTCAACCTCGGAGTCACCGAGAAAACCTCATTCTTTACTTATTCTTAGGTGAAAAATAGGAAAACTTGACAGATTAGTAACGCATAATATTAAGCATGTTAAACGCACAACAAGTTTTTGGTGCCATTGCCGGGGACTTTAGAGTTTAGCATGCACAACAATGTCGTAAGAGGGTCGGTGTCTGCTATCCTCACACTTTCTCCTGGGTTAGAAGGGTACCTGGGCCTGACAAGTTGGTATCAGAGCATAAGATTTTGGGAAAGGGAGATTGAATGTTGTAAGTTCAAAGTATTAGAGTTGTAATATAGTAGGATTGCAGGAAATTATTGTTAGCAGACAGACGAGGTAGGCAAGCACACGCAGGAGCTTCGCAAGCTATCAGAGGCTTAAGAAAGTTTGAGGGGAAATTCTAATGATCTTCCAATAGGTATGAGCTTGTAAGAATTAAATGTTTATTTGAATAATTCAGTGATTAACTGATAATGTTAAAATAGTATGAGGTAGATCTCGAAAGGAGAGTAAGGATCGGGAGAATTCAAAGCCTATGAGACATAGTAATTATGGGTACCATAGATATTTCATATGCTAAAGCTTTGGTACTGATTTAGGAAGATTTTCAATGTAGTCATTACCCAGGGTTCGCCATTGCTGATGATACTAGATATGTGTGAGCTCAGCAGGGCCGCATGTTCTTTGATGACTTTGGGCATGTGTGGGCTATGCTAGGCCATATGTTTAGTCTACTACGGTGTGGTAAACCTGGGTATGACTACAGGATAAGCGTTATACTGAGTTTTCAGTATTGGAAAGAGAAATAAGTTTTGAGGTTGGATAAATTACGATAGTTATAACTGATGAGTGACGCGCACTTTTAGTGTTAACCGTGTCACACCCCCTCCCGGATTATCCTCCCTAACCCGAGAGGAGATGTGAAGACAGCAACCTTGACTCCTCTGTAAGGTTCACTGTTCAACCATTTTTACCAAAGACGGCCCAGACGAGGTTCTTGCGTAGGCAAAGCATCCCGAACTCGCTTGCTACCTGGAAAATTAGAAAAAAAAACATAGGAAAACGTGAGCTAAAGCCCCATGAGTGACTGGTTTTGTAAAACTATCTTTTATTCGAAACAGGCATGTTACAGTAATACGCATTAAAACAAGGATTTAACTCGATAGTTCAACAGAAACAGATTTTCCTCAAAACTTTATCAATCTCGTAAATCTGTTTCAAATCAATAGAGAATCGTTTCCCAGAATGATTTAACAGAAAACCGTTTGATTTTTCAATCTTTTCCCTTAGTTGAGGCGGAGCAAGGCTCAACGCTCTCAACATCGAAAACAACCTTAGTTGGGGGTGGAGCAAGGCTCAACACACCCAACGTCGAAATCATCCCTGGCTCGATGCAGAGCAAACTCGACGCACTAGCCAGTTTAACCTCTATGTGCACATAGGAATATGACGGGTTGCCCATGTACCTTCTCATGTCCTTGAGTACTGGGTCCCGGGGAAACTCACGAGCCTTCTCAAGTAGATGAGCACTGAGCCTCCTCTTAAACATTTTATCAATCAGTTTGAATAAATCATTCATATGAAACCTTTTATAGAAAACAGGATGTTTCTTGATAAACCATATCTTGCAACATGCCCTTCAATATAGTAAAACAATCAGATAAAACATGCCTTTTAAAACAATATGATCAAACATCATGCGTCTCATGAAATCAGTTATCACAAAACCATATCACATAAGAACATTTCCAACAAAGTTCAGTTTTGAAAGAAGAAGAGAGTCACTCACTATTACGTAAGAGATTTTCCTTTTTTCTTTCAAATCTCTGTTTTCCCCGAGCTCCTTGAACGCAAGGTTTGAGCTCCTAGACCGCAACTGTCTCTGGTAACCGGTTGGACGCAACCCTACCCTTAACGCAAGGTGCAAACTAACTCTTCTTATTCTTTCGGATGCGTTGACCTTCCTTG
This sequence comes from Citrullus mucosospermus, assembly GCA_030954485.1. NCBI lineage: Eukaryota > Viridiplantae > Streptophyta > Magnoliopsida > Cucurbitales > Cucurbitaceae > Citrullus > Citrullus mucosospermus. Next base: position 12,908,237 of record CM062064.1, on the reverse strand, counting down.
GACGCAAGGTCTAACTCGAACGCATCACGGTGTTCACCTTAATGTTGAGTTCGTGTAGAACGCAAGGCTCACTCTTTTCAACACAAGCTAACTTCTTTAACACCAGATGACTTAAGTGTCAAGAATGTCTTCTTCCTTAGCCGCAGACTTCCTCTTACAGATGCAAGGATTTCTTCCTTCAGCCCTCTTTCTCTCCTTCTCTCAAGGATTCTCACCACCGAATCATCAGTCATTACTTTTCCCTCAAGGTCCTATTTATAGAGGGCTTGTTATCCTATCTCTTGTTTTCTGCTGCCACTTGTTTGCCACATGTCATGTTGCGTGCTTAATTAATCATGCATTAACCCAAGTGTCACCTCGCATGAAATACTTAGCATGCCTTCTAACACCTCCTACTTTATATGGTGTCACAACTATGTGTAGCCACCTGGCATATAGGCTTACCTTATACGTCTGCTATGTTTCAATACACAACTACCCAATCAACTCTGTGTTCCTATGCGTTCATGGAACCTTCTTCCAGATTTAACTTCTTAACCCTCTTTTACCACTCTCAGCTTTACTACCTTTATTTCCATTTCTCTACCACATTCAATTAGGTATACAAATTCTGAAAGCATACTACTATGCGTTTCAGCTTACCATAAAATATCATACACCTTCCTTAATCGCATACTATATGCGTTCGACTCCCTTTTCTTATATTCATTCTTAGCTACAAATCCCTCTTTTGTATAATTATACCCTTCTGACAATGTTAGTTTACCCTTGATTACCACATTCAACTCAAGTTCTTTCTTTATGCGTTTATCCTCTTGCATTCATCTTTACTTCATCCCGCGTCCATGACCATCTTCCTTTAAGGTCCCTTGGTTTTCCCTCTATACGTCCTTGAGTCATATACCAAGGTTATTCCTTTAACCATTTCCTTCTTTAACTTCTTCCTATGCGTTTACCCGAGATCGTGGTAACATTTTCAATTTATCATGAAGTTAAGCTCTTCAGCGTATAACTTAATGACCAATGGTAGCCACCATCGACTCATAAACCCCTCGTCGCATAGCTTATAGCTGTCCTTAACACAGAACTCCTCAACGCATAGCTAATATTTTCTCACCACGTAACTTTCTCAACGCATAGTAAGACCTTACTAATCGTTGAAGTCCTACTAGCATATAATGATCCTTTAACGTTTAACATCTCATAGCACTTATAACGCGTAGCGACCTCTTTTGCACTTGCTGTACTAAGAACTTCCCAATTAGCACAATGATCCTTTATAGTAAACCTTCAGCGCATAGTTGTTATCCATTTCATGGCTTATCAATTTGTTATTAACCTTTAGCCTATCGCATACAACTATTCTCCAATTCAAGGTATTCTTCTCAACGTAACGTAAGTTGAATACACCTTTCAATGCCTGACATACCTATCAAAATAACGACTCTTCCATCTTTCTATGGTAACAATCTACTTTCTTCTCTTTACACTAGCTCCCCATGCTGGGCTTACCAACGCATAGCCGTAATCCATACTCAGTTCTTATTCCTTCACCTCCATTCACTATTGTTCTATACAACACTCAACGCATTATTTTTCTTAAATAACTATTTCTCCCGTGCCACCTAGCGGTAAACCTTCTTTCTTCACCGGTTAGGATCGAGCCAATCATCACGGCTTTAGGGGAGCTGGTAATCCCTTTCCAGAGGATTTTCTTTGTTGCAAGTCTTCTTCGCAGGATTAGTTAGTATGTGGTGCTTATCACTAAGCACCCTCTCTCTGTACTGTTCGCCTATCGGCTCACCTCCATTCGTCCTTGGAGCTTAAGGAGAATAGCTCAAGCTATAAGATTCAGCTGCCCGATATTTGAAAAAAACTCCCAACCCCGGGAACGGGGAAGGTAAGTGGTACCGGCATACTTCTCCTTTGTCTTGCCCGTCTTTCTTTAATTGTTTTCCTACTTAAGGTACTTTCCCACATCTGGTGGTTCCGACCAACCTTGCTTCGTCAACGCAGGGTACATCACCCCATTTAACTTACCACCTTCCAAAACTATTCTCATAGCTTAACAATTTCTAAAATTAAGTATAACCATTCGTTTTCCTCTTCCTCCTAATTCTTGTGCCCCTTTTTAAATCCTCAATACTAACTATTACATGCGTTATAATTTATCCATCTATCCGTCAGCCTAATTTCAAGAAATATGTCTACTCTTTTCTTAATACCATTCATCTCAAGGCACATAATTTATTGGCCATAATTCAGTAATTACACAATCTTAACTTTTCGTTTAAAAGTTCCACTAATCCACATACTTTTATCCTTTTATCCTTACTAGTCATACGAATACTTAGGTTTTTGGAGATAGGGTATTACAAACCGCAAGTGTACGGGTCAAGTTATAATATAAGACAGTGAAGTCCGAATATCATTCCACTGGAGATCTAATTGTGAAGGTTTATGTTACTTGGCTATTCTAGAATTGAATCAATTTTATTTGAGGATTGGAATGGAAGTTGTTAATTAGGGAAAATATAAACCAAATAAGGAAAGTAATAAAGTGAGAAACACAAGAGTCAAAAAGAGTTCTAGGGTAATGAATCCTTGTTTATTTCATCATGCAATATTATAGATTTCATTGATTTTATTGTTATTCATATGCCTAAGTCTAGAAACTTAGTTCCAAGTTATTTTCTCTAAAAAACAACCCTTTCTCATGCAACTCGATCGACTACTAATCTCTCGAAACCAATACAAATTACATGGCATTAAGAATAGTCTTTAGCAACTTTTATTGTCAACCTAACTACTCTTGTGATAGATTAACAAAAATTCATTATTATAGATCAAGTTAAACATACAATCTCTCAATCATACATCTAACCTAACATGTGAAGATGGCCAATCCACAAGAATTAAATACAATAACAATGAAAAGCATAATCATTCCAACAAAACCATGAAAGTCTACAAGATCAACATGAATTCATAAAAATTCTTCAAAACCCTAAAACTAAAGAGTTTAGCCACTCATAGCTTGAAGCAACATGTTTAAGCAAAATAAACAAAAAAAGAGTGTAAAGAAAGGGAAACTACTGAAAACAGGCTCTTGATTGAGGTAGCACCGTCACGATCTCCTTGGCTCTCACGTCGAATTCGAATGACACCACGACTATCTCGAACTCTTTTCCTCTTCCTTGCAACTAACTCACTCCTTGAACTCTTTTATGAACTCTCACTCAATTCTCTCCTTCTTGTGCCTCTTTTTAGTCTGTAGATTGATTGTAGATTGACGATTATGGCTGCTAAAAACCCCCAAATTTATAGAGTTGGCTGCCCAAAAACTTACCAAAAATACCAATTTTTCATTTATGGTAACCTGGCGCCATGGCGCTATTCTTGAAAATTTGAAAATGGCGCCATGGCACTAGGGTTGCGTGGAAAATTTGTTTGCTCTTGGGTTTTAGCGCAGCGGCAGCGCCATCCCGGCACCGCGGCGCTGCCCCAAATTTTGTCATATTTAGTTTTTCTTCTCTTTTTCGCCGTATTCTTGCTCGGTTTTGATCTTTTGGTCTTTTCTTCTAATTTTCTTCATTTTAATTTGAAAACCACTAGCAAACAAGTGAAATCTAATATAAACTCCCTTAATTTGGGAGGATAGAAAGCACTTTTCAAATGCTTATCAATGAGTTAGTTATGTGCACGTGGTATGAGTAAGACTTGCAGAAGAGGAATCGTAACCTAGTGATTAGTTAGTATAAAGTGGGTTGATTCTGAAGCTTTAGATAAGGCTATACAAGCGTAAAGGGAACTCTCGTTAAAAAGAAGAGATTGGTGGATGTAATACCAAAGTAAGACATGGTTGTCAAATATGTAGACAAAAGCCGTCAAGAAGAATATGGCATAATTCAGCAGTAGTTGAGGAGACTTCAAGTATTACGTCAAGTACATTACATGTTGGCCTTATGAGTATTTATGTGTAATTAACTCAGAAGCAATGCATTCATTTATCTCTGGTGTTGAGTTAAATTGGAAAATGAGGGAAGGTCAAAGATTGATACTTTTTGGTGATATTACTTGTTAGTAAAGTGTGGTTAATTGATTTATTAGCTATGCATTCGTTGTTTCTCGTGTGTTGCTGTGCATGTGAATAGAAGTTTAAGACTTTTGCCTGATGCCCTGTTAGGGCATACTTCTGTTAATGAATCTGTAACTATAGAGACATGTTTATTATGATTGCGAGTTGGTGATTGATATTGTGGCATTGTTAGCTGATCTGTTACTCTGAATCTGATGGAGTTTGATATTATTTTGGGCATGGACTGTCACACCCCCTCCTGGATTATCCTCCATAACCCGAAAGAAGATGTGAAGTCAGCAACCTTGACTCCTCTGTAAGGTTCACTGACCAACCATTTCTTTACCAAAGACGGCCTAGACAAGGTTCTTGCATAGGCAAAGCATCCGGAACTCGCTTGCTACCTGAAAAATTAGAAAAAACATAGGAAAATGTGAGCTAAAGCCCCGTGAGTGACTGGTTTTGTAAAACTATCTTTTAATAAAAAACAGACATGTTACATTTATACATATAAAACAAGATAAGTACATCAATACATCAGGAACGTATTTTCAACATCTCTTTTGAACTATATCAAATCGTTCCAAATCAATAGAGTCGTTTAAGAACAATTATATGAAAAACTCGTTTGGTTTCTCAATCATTTTCCTTAGTTGAGGCGGAGTAAGACTCAACGCTCTCAATGTCGAAAACATCCTTAGTTGGGGTGGAGCAAGGCTCAACACACCTAACGTCGAAATCATCCCTGGCTTCAAGCAGAGCAAGCTCGATGCACTAGCCAGATTAACCCTATGTGCACATAGGAATATGACGGGTTGCCCATGTACCTTCTCATGTCCTTGAGTACTGGGTCCCGGGGAAACTCACGAGCCTTCTCAAAGAGTTAAGCATTGAGCCTCCTCTTAAACATTTCATCAATCAATTTGAGTAAATCATTCATATGAAACCTTTCATAGAAATCAAGATGTTTCTTGATAAACTATACCTTGCAACATGCCTTTCAATTTAGTAAAACAATTAGATAAAACATGCCTTTTAAACACAATGATCAACATCATGCGTTTCATGAAATCCGTTATTACAAAACCATAACACATAAAAACACTTTCAACAAGTTCAGTTTTGAAGGAAGAAGAGAGTCACTCACAATTACTTAAGAGATTTTCCTCTTTTCCTTCCAATCCCTGTCTTCTCCGAGCTCCTTGAACGCAAGGTTTGAACTCCTAACCCACAAACTATGTCTGGTAACCAGTTGGACGCTACCCTGCCCTTAAACGCAAGGTGCAGACTAGCTCTTCTTACTCTATCAGATGCGTCAACCTTCTTTGGACACAAGGTCTAACTTGAACGCATCGTGGCGTTCACCCTTTATGTTGAATTCGGATTAAACGCAAGGCTCACCCTTCTCGACGCAAGCCAACTTCTTAACACCAGATGACTTAAGTGTCAAGGTTGTCTTCCTCTTTGGCCGCAGACTTCTTCCTTCAAACGCAAGGTTTTCTTCTTTCAGCTCACTTTCTTTCCTTCTCTCAAGGATTATTATCACCGAATCATCAATTATTACTTTTCCCTCAAGGTCCTATTTATAGAGAACTTGTCATTCTACCTCTCCTCTTTTGCTGCCACTTGTTTGCCACATGTCATGTTGCATGCTTAATTAATAATGCATTAGTCCAAGTGTCACTTTGCATGAAATGTTTATCATGCTTTCTAACACCTCCTACTCAATGAGGTGTCACAATCATGTGTAACCACCTGGCCTATAGACTTCCCTTATGGCTTCATTATATTCCAATACACAACTACACAACCAATTCCTTGCTCCTATGCGTTGATGGAACTATCTTCCAGATTCAACTCCTTTGCTTCCTTTTACTACCCTCGGCTTTACTACCTTTATTCCATTTCTCCTTTATTTAAGTGTACAAATTCTAAATGCATACTACTATGCGCTTTAGCTTAACATCATACATAAATTTTTATCGCATTTATATGCGTTCAACTCCCTTTCTTACATTCGTTCACAACTACATTTCCTCCTTTGTACAATTGCACTCTTCTGACCATGTGGTTTACCTTTGACTACCACATCCAACTCACATTCTTTCTTCCTGCGTTTACCCTCCTGCATTTACCTTTTCTTCATTCCACGTTCATGACCTTCCTTTAAGTCCCTTGATTTTACCCTCTATGCATCCTTGAATCTTATACCAAGGTTATTCCTTAAGCATTTCCTTCTTTAGCTTCTTCCTATGAGTTTACCTGAGATAGTGATAACATTTTCCATTATCATGAAATTAAGCTCTTCAGCGTATGACTTGATAACCAATGGTAACCATCATCGACTCATGAACCCTTCGTCGCATAGCTAATAGTTGTCCTTAACACAGAATTCCTCAACACATAGCCAATATTTTCTCACCATTTAACTTTCTCAACGCATAGTTGTTGTCCACTTTGTGGCTTATCAATTCATTATTAATCCTTTAGCCTATCGCATCCAACTACTCCCCAATTCAAGGTATTCTTCTCATCGTAATGTAGGTCGAATACAACCCTTGGTCAGGCTCCATCTTTGCCTCCAAACACATAATAACACTCTCCAATACCTGACATACCAATCAAAATAACGACTTATCCATCAAAGCTATGGTAACAGTCTACTTTCTTCCCTTTACACTAGCTTCCCATACTAGGCTTACGAACGCATAGCCGTAATCCATACTCAATTCTTATTCCTTCACCTTCATTCACTATCATTCTATACAACACTCAACGCATTACTTTCCTTAGCTTCATTTCCCGACGCGTTGTCAACCTTTCCAAAGCAAGGTACTTTACCCCATTCAACTTGCCATCATTAGAACCTAGCTTCCAGAATATGTCAACTCCTTTCTTAATACCATTCATCTCAACGTAAAGAATTTATTGGCCATAATTCAGTAATTACACCATCTTAACTTTTCGTTTAAACGTTCCGCTAATCCACACTCTTTTATCCTTTTATCCTTACTAGTTATATAAATACTTCGGTTTTCAGGGACAGGGTATTACATGGACTTCCTGTCGAAGTACTGATAAGTACTTGAAAAGTGCTTCATATTCTCTCAAATTAAGGGAGTTTTATATTAGATTTCACTTGTTTGCTAGTGATTTTCAGGTTAAAACGAAGAAAATTAGAAGAAACGACTAAAAGATCAAAACCGAGCAAGAATATGGCGAAAAAGATCTGAAAAACGTATCCTTGTTGAAACGCATGACAGTGCCGCGTCGCTAAGACAGCGCTCCTGCGGCGCTGAAGCATAAACGCATCAGCATGGACGCAGAGTAGCATCGCGGCGCCGAGATGGCACTGCCTCGACGCATCCTTGGTGAACGCATCACAGCGTCGCGGCGCTAAAACCGGAGAGCAACTTATTTTTGGTCACAACCCTAGCACCGCGGCGCTATGGGACAGCGCCGTGGCGCCAGCGCTACTTAAACGAAAATTTTGTATTTTAGGTTAAATTTTTGGCGGCCAAACTCTATAAATTAGGGGGTTTCCAGCAGCCAAAGGAGGGGAAGAAATATCAAGAAAAGCAAGAAAGTTGCAGACTGAAAGAAAGATCCAAAAAGGTGAGAATTAAGCGCGAGTTCAAAGAGTGAGTTAGCCGCAAGGAAGAGGAAAAGAGTTCGAGATAGTTTTGGTGCCTTTCGAAGTCCGACGTGAGAGCCAAGGAGTTCGTGACGGTGCTACCTCAATCAAGAACCTCTTTTCAGTAGAGTTTCCCTATTCTTTACACTCTTCCTTTGATTAGTTTTGCTCAAACATGTTGCTTCACGCTATGAGTGGCTAAACTCTTTAGTTTTAGGGTTTTGATGAATTGTTTGTGAATTCATGTTAATTTTGTAGACTCATGGTTTTGTTTAAATAAATTATGCTTTTCATTGTTATTGTGTTTAATTCTTGAGGATTGGCCATCTTCACATGCGAGGTTAGATGTATGATTAAGAAATTATATGTTTAATTTGACCTATAACAATGAATCGTTGTTAATCTATCACGAGAGTAGTTAGGCTGCCAATGAATGTTGCTAAAGACTAGTTTTAATGCCATGTAATAGTGTATTGGTTTTAAGAGATTAACAATCAATCAAGTTGCATGAGAAAGAGTTGTCTTTGAGAGAAGATAACTTGGAATTAAGTTTCTAGACTTAGACATAAGAATTACAATAAAATCCATGAAATCTATAATTTTGCATGATGAAATAAACAAGGATTCGAAGCCCTAGAACTCTCTTTGACTTTTGTAATTCTCCCTTTGATATTTTCTTTGCTTGATTTTTATTTTTCCCTAACTCATAAAATTGAATTTTGATCCTCAAATAAAATTGATTCAATTCTAGAATAGCTAAGTAACCTGAACCTTCCCAATTGGATCTCCAGTGGAACGATACTCGAACTTAACCGTTTTATATTATAACTTGACCCGTACACTTGCGGTTAACGCTAAAAGTACGCATCAAGTACTATGCTAATGTTAATTGCTTTAAGAAGGAAGTAAGGTTTGTGAAGCCCGATGGGGTTGAGGTGATATTTAAAGGAAGAAGGAGAGTTCTTTCTACCTGTGTGATCTCGGTGGAGAAGGCCAGGAAATTGTTGAGTAAGGGATATGAAGCGTACTTGGCACATGTGACTAAAGTGAAGGCAGAAAAGTTGAAACCAAAAGATGTGCTAGTAATACGGGAGTTTTTAGATGTGTTCCCTAAGGATTTGTCTTGTTTGCCACCTGATAGAGAGGTGGAGTTTGTTATAGATTTAGTGTAATACCCTATCTCCAAAAACCTAGGTATTCAAAATGACTAGTAAGGAGAAAAGGATAAAAGATGTGGATAACGGGACTTTTAAGATGAAAAAGTTAAGTTTGTGGAATTATTGAATAATGGCCAAGAAATTCTATGCGTTGAGATGAATGATATTAGGAAAAGGATGGACGTCTCGCCAAGGGTGAGAATGAAGGACTAAAGGTATAGTTGGAAATTGGTTGAAATTAGATGTATTTTGGAAATCAGGTTAACGCATAGATGGTTAAGCTCTAACGCATGGTATTTAATATTGAGGAGTTACCAAGCTATGAGATTAGGTGTTAATGATGGCAAGTTAAATGAGGTGAAGTACCATGCGTCGATGATGTAAAGTGGAGTAGAACCATCGCGTGGGAAAAGTACCTTGCGTTGGAAAGGTTGGCAACGCGTCGGGAAGTGAAGTTAAGGAAAGTAATGTGTTAGGCGTTGTGAAGAGCAATAGTACGGAGGAAAAAGGAACAAAAACTATTGAGTATTGATCACGACTATGCGTTGGTAAGCCATGCGATAAGCTGTAACTATGCGCTGAAGGTTAGCGATGGATTGAAAAAACTATGCGTTGAGCAGCGGCTAGGCGTTGGGAGTTTGCTATGTGATATGAAGGTTCATTGGGCTGATCAAGAAGTCCTCGAAAATGGTATAGCGTGTGCAGGAGAGGCCGTTAAACGTTGAAGGTTATTATATTGGGAAAATTTCTATGCGTTGAAGAATTTCTATGCATTGGCAAAGTGACGCGTTGAGAAAACTGAAATTCTTAGTAGTTAATAATTGAGAAACAACCTTACTTAGAAATGGTCTTATGAGCTAACAAAAAGGAAACTGTGTTCAGGCGTTGGATAAGCTGTAGAGTTGGAAGCAAAGCATTGGGTATACCTAGTGGACACGTAGAAGGGTAACCTCGAAATCTAAAAGGTTGAATAAGAGGACTATAACTTGGTTTACGTTATACATCCTAGAAGTATAGCGATGTATAGGAAGTTAAAGGAAATATTTACTAATGGCGAAGAGTGAAAGGTGAAATAGCAGAGTACGGGATAAAGTGTTGGTAAGAAGTTTTATTATGTGTTGATAAAGTTTATGCGTTGAGAAGGTTATCAGCTAGGCGTTGAGAAGGTTATTAGCTAGGCATTGAGAAGGTTATCAGCAACGCGTTGAGGAGTTCACGTGTTAAGGACGGCTATTAGCTATGCGACGAGGGGCTTATGAGTTGTAGGTGGCTACCATTAGTTATTAAGATTGTGAAGTAAACATAAAAACTAGAGTATGTGGTGAACGCATGCTAATCTATCTTAAGAGAAATAGTTTAAGTGCAAGGAAAATGATTAAAAGAATAACCTTGAGAATAATCAAGGAATGTCCAAGGATAGGAAGATGGTCATGGACGCAGGATTAAGGTAAACGCAATAGGACCAATGCGTAGAGGAAGAGCTTGAGAAGGAGTTGTTGTTATGAACATAAGGAAGGAGTTGGACGCATGGTATGATGCGATGAGGTACAAACACATAGTATTGGGCGTTTGTCATTAACGCCTAGTAGCATTGTGTAAGCACTAGTTTATAATAGTGCGGTTATGTGTTGAGGGTGATCACGAATGGTTGTGAGCTGAAGTAGTCGCCGCGTTGGCGGGGGAAGAAACGTACTTGGCTTACCAAGCGTTGGTAAGGTTGTTATGCATTGAGTCCCTATGCGTTGAAGACAGAGTTATCTCTATGCGTCGAAGAGTAGTATAGTTGGCTGAGAGTTAGAAAAGTGAGTAGTGATGCTCAAATCTCAAAGGAAACTCAACGAACGCATGAGGGCATTGTGTTGAATAAAAGTTTTTCATTGGAAATGTTGGACGCATAAGATAAGCTTATAGAGGCCAGGTGGCTTCGTATGGATTTGACACCTTATCAGTAGGAGGTGTTGAAGGCATGTCAAGTGTTTCATGCAAGGTAACATTTGGATTAATGCATGGTTAATTAAGCATGCAGCGTGACATGTGGCAAACAAGTGGCAAAAGGAGAGGAAAAGTTGGATGGCAAGCTCCCTATAAATAGAACTTTGAGGGAAAAGGAGCAACTGATGACTCTCAAAGAAGAAATCTGGAGAGAAAGAGAAGAAGAAACCAGCAAGGACGTCCGTTGTAGGAGTTTGCGGCCAAGAAAGAAGGTATTTGACAACTTAGCTAATTTATGTAAAGAAGTTGTATTGCGTTAAAAGGGGTCGCCCTTGCGTTGAGGACAAACATAATGTCCAAGGTGAACGCGGCGTCCAAAGTTGGGTGATGCGTTCAAGTTGGACCTTACGTCCAAGTGAGGGTGACACATCCGAAAGAGAAGTAAGAAGAGGTGGGATGCGCTTTGCTGAAATAATCAACCTTGCGTCGAAGGACAGGGTTTGCGGTAGTTATCAACCTTGCATTGAAGGGCAGGATTGCGTTCAACTGAGCTGACAGAGAGAAATAGAGCTTTGCGTTTCTGAGATTAGAACGCTGCGTCCAAGAAGCTCGGGAAGAGGAAATAGAGGAAAGGAAGAAGAAGTATTCTTTGGCAAGTATAGGTGAGTAACACCTGCGTTTTACAAAATATAAATGAGTTCTTTATAAATATATTTTTATGGGTTTCTAATGAAACAATGCATGCGTTTTCATATATGAAGCATATGAACATGTTGTTTATAAAACTAAGAGCATGCGTTTATATATATACAAAAGAATATGAGTAAGCTGAGAAGCATGCGTTTTACATGGTAACTTTGAGAATGCTGAGTGATGCATTGTAAATTTGAGAATGCTGGGTAACGAGTTTCATGGTTTTTCTAAAAAGCATGGTGTTTTATAAAGCTTTGAAAAGGGACCCCAGTGCTCAAGGACTCGTAGAAGGCATTATGTGCAGCCCGAGTTATAAAAGGTACCCAATGCTCAAGGAGTAGATGAAGGCAAATGGGTAACCGGAAAATAGAAATGGGACCTAATGCTCAAGGATAAAAGGAAGGCATATGGGCAGCCCAAGTAATAATATCTATGTGCACATAGAAGAATATATATATACGATGCTGATGTGTTGAGATCACACAGCTAAGGAAAATCGACGTTGAGAGCATTGAGCACTACTCTGCCTCAACTGAGGAAAAAGTATTTGAAATGAATGAGATTTATATTATTTATTCCAAACAAATATGTATATATGATATAACAAAGAATTGATCATGTTATATACTGATTTTCAGTGTGATATTTCATACGAGTTCAATCAGTTTTACACTTAAAGTATAATGTTTTTCAGAAACTGTTACTCACTGAGTTGTTAGCTCATGCTTTCATATGTTTTCCATTTTTCAGGTAGCATGACAGTTCCCGTTGCCGATCGAAGTCGAGGTTTGTCAAGAGCATGTGGATGGTGAGGTTGACAGTAGGTTACATGACAGGGTAGTCGGTAACTGCTGTCTTCACATCTCTTCTCGGGTTATGGAGGATAATCCGGGAGGGGGTGTGACATTTAGTACCTAGCACAACCCCTATTTCACAGGCACCATATCGTATGGCACCTGCAGAATTGAAGGAGCTGAAGGTGCAACTTCAGAAGTTAGTAGACAAGGGATACATTAGACCAAGTGTATCTCCATGGGGTGCGCCAGTGCTATTTGTAAAGAAGAAGGACGGTACAATGAGGTTATGTATTGATTACCGCCAGTTAAATAAGGTAACAATATGTAACAAATACCCTTTGCCTCATATAGATGATCTGTTTGACCAACTCAAAGGAGCTTCAGTGTTCTCGAAGATAGACCTGAGGTTAGGGTATCATCAGTTGGAAGTTAGAGAATCGAACATACCTAAGACGGCTTTCCGAACGAGGTATGGACATTATGAATTTTTGGTGATGCCATTTGGTTTGTCGAATGCACTAGCAGTATTCATGGATTTGATAAATAGGATCTTCCATCCCTATCTGGACCAGTTGTAATTGTGTTCATTGATGACATATTGGTGTGTTCTAGAGACAGAGGAAAACATGTTGAACATCTCAAGAATGTTTTGCAGACCTTGAGTTGAATGCTAAATTCAGTAAATGTGAGTTTTGGTTAGATTAGGTTGTGTTTTTAGGTCATGTGGTGTCAGTTGCGAGAGTCAGTGTAGATTCCCAAAAGACTAAGGCTATAGTCAAGTGAGAACGGTCTAAGACTGTGACAGAGGTACGTAGTTTCCTAGATTTAGCAGGATACTACAGCAAATTTGTTCAGGGATTCTCCAAGATAGCTCTACCACTCACTAGTTTGACTAAGTTTCCAAGAACTAAGGAGAGATTGATAACAACACCTATTCTAGCACTTCCAGAGTCGGGAAAGGAATTTGAGGTTTACTGTGACGCTTCTCGCCAGGGGTAGGGGTGTACACGGGTTGGTGGGGTTGCCAACCCGAATAACCCGAATAGGGTACCCATGGGTTGGGTTGGGTTGGAGGTTCGGGTTGGGTTGGGTTGGGTTGTCGAGTTGGAGGTTTTTTTTTTCTTTTTTTCTTCTCTTTTCTTTTCTCCCTATTTTTTAGTTAATTTAGAAATATTATATTTATAACAATTATAAAACACATCGATCCAATATAATGTATAAAGAAATTCTCAAACACTAATTGGCAATTTGGCATAAAAATGAAAATCCATAAATAATTTAATACAAAGTTCAACTGCAACATACAAACAGAATAGTACAACATTAATAATTTAAATACACTAGATCGTCATTAATACATTACATAACAACGTAGTTCTTAATCTTACAAGATTACAATTACATAAGAATCAACGACCAAACTATGATCCGAACTTTTTAAAACCTCAACAATTGGCATCCTGAGCATTCAACTTAGTCCTAAAAATTTAAAACATTCCAAGTAAGTTAGTTTAAATGAAATAATTCAATAATTAGAAAAAATCAAAATATTCAACTTACCAATGATAATTGATAACCACTTATCACTCTCTCATGGAGTTTCATTTTTGTGTTATGATGGAGGACTTGACATATAAGCACTGGTTTGCGTTGCCAAGAATTGAGGCAAGGCCATGCGTTTGTGGCTATGCGTCTCAAAGGGAGAAGTGGCAGAGAGCAAGGGCAAAGTAAAACTTCGACTGAGTATTGACTAAGTTTATGCGGTTGTGGTTAACTTATGGAAGTTAGTGAGCGGAAGTAGTTACTGCATTGATAGATAAGTAGTCTTGAAGGGGAGAGAAACGCACTTGAACCATGCATCCAAGTCAATTTGCGTTGAGGACAGGATGGTGTTGAAGTTGATGTGTCGAAGACAGATATTCGTGAGGCACCTGTGCTGAAGACAGGATGGTCTACACACATCGAAAGTAGAATTTCAAGATGGAAAGGAATGCGTTCAAAATAGGAGGCGTGTGAGGACAACCACTATGCGTTGAAAGAGGAGAACCCTGCGCTAGTCTGCAGAGCAAATACGTAAGTAGCAGCCTAAGTCCTGGTGTTGATAAGGTTAGGTCGGCAGTATAAATAGCTGGATTAATTAAATGTTTAATCATTTTAAGGATAATTCGAGAGCTTAAGTCGGTTCTACTCTTCAGATCAACTCCAGAAGAAGATTGAGAAGGGTGTTCTTGAGGATTCCAAACGAAGTTTGATTCACATCGAAGCTGGAAACGAAGTTGGAACAGGGGAATGACCGAAGCTACTTAGTTTGGTTGATCAGTGACTGATATTCGGGACAGAACGTGAGGGATAAGCTGAGATCAGAGCTGAAAATTTAAGGTTAGTAAGTTAATGCAATTCCTAACAACTTTTGTAAAGGATGGTGTTGCTGAAATCGAAGTTTTACTATGTGAATCCTTAGGAAATCAATGATTACAAGACTGTCTCGCAATCAGGAACAGCAGGAGGTAATTTCGGAATATCGCGAGAATGAGAAAGAGCTAAACCCTGAAATTTTAAGGTAAGCTTTAGAACGTGATTTCCTATAAGTATGCAGAAGGGAAGAAACTCTGAATCTGTATGGGAATGTGGTTTTTCATAGGTTGAAGTAAGGACGAGAAGAAAGGAAGGAGTACAGTGCAGAGTGCCGTTGGAAAAATCAAGTATCGGCACACTGTCTAAGAATTTGCAGCGAGACGGGTAACGCTGAGACGCAAAGGAGCTTTCCGTCTCACAAGTATCGCTAGATAACGCTGAGTATCGTTGCTCAGGTAGGTAACGCTGGTGCTGTTTTATCAAGTATCGCTAGCAACTGTGCTGTTCTATTGAGTATCGCTAGTAACAGTTATTCTTGGCGGGTGTTGCTGAGATTCTCATTATAAGTCAGTAGAGGAAAGGAAAGGAAGTTAGTGTTGTCTAACGCAGGGTGTGTTTCTTGTGCAGGCCGAGAAGAGATAGGAACAGTGTATAAACCACATAAAGCCTAGAAAGAGTTGTGAGTGACAGTTTTCTTGATTTAAAATAAAATTTATTGAAAATGTTTGGCTTAGTTTTCTTATGAATTATGGCTTTGAGATGAATGCTTTCTTAAAAACTTGATGTTTGATGATGTTTATAAGGCATGTTTTATGCATTTCTATAAGATGTGCAATGGCATGTTTTGAAATATTGTTTATTGTGATAAATTGATTTTCATGAAAGATTTTTATATGAACAACTACGTGAAAGAAATTCTGAAATGTTTTAAGAGGAGGCTCAATGCTCAAGGACACGAGAAGGCGCGTGAGTGTCCCCGGGACCGAGTACTCAAGGACATGAGAAGGTACATGGGCAACCCGACCTATTCCTATGTGCACATAGAGGTTCAGCTGGCTTGTGCATCGAGCTTGCTCTGCCTGAAGCCAGGGATGATTTCGACGTTGGCTGCGTAGAAGCATTCCTCCGCCTCAACTAAGGGAAAAGTTTGAAAACTACTTGATGTCGATAAATTTCTTGAAAAGTACTTTGATGTGATTTTTAGTATCGATTTATGAGAATGATGAATTTCGTGAAAAGCATGTTAAATCTGAATAAATGTTAAACTCTGATTTACTCATTATACGAAACATGCCTGTTTTAAATGAATGTCGTTTTATAAAGATTTGTCACTCACTAGGCTATTAGCTTACGTTTTCCGATGTTTTCTTTTTCCCTCCCCAAGTAGCAAGGACGTTCCTGGTGCTTCGCCTAATACAGCTCATCCTGCCTAAGCCCCGAACATCAAGATTTAGTGAAATTTGGGAGTTGTATGTTGAATATACTTATGTGAATGGCATGTAGAACATATAGTTTTGAATGGGTACTGTCAATGGTGTTGCGAATGTTGTATTTTGGAATATGCGGATGAATTCATGATATGCATTAAAGGTGTACCCTTACAGGAAATCGTATCAGGTTATAAGCATGCGATGTATAAGTGTGTTTTATGTTCTGTATATAAGTAAATGTAAGTGCAGGAAAAGTTAGGACAATATGCGTCACAAGAGGGGTGATGTTTATTGTCTTCACACTTCCCCTTAGGTTAGATGAGTAATCTGGGAGGGGGTGTGACATGACATTATCTAGAAACACAATAGTAAATTGTTTATAAATACTAGTATATAATGTCATATAAAAGTACATAGTAAACTGTAAGAAGTGAATAACAATTAAATTACCACTTACCACTCTCAATTTTTTCACAAATCTCCATTTCTTCAATCTGTGGAGGAAGATCTAATACGGCTATTTTTCCACGGATCCAATTTTGTGTACAAATTAAAGCTTCCATTGTTTTAGGCAACAAAGAACTTCTAAAAGAATCAAGAATCATCCCTCTTGTACTAAATGCTAATTCAGAAGCCACAGTAGACACTGGAACGGAAAATACATCTTGAGCAATTTTTGATAAAACTCAGTATTTAAATCCATTTACTTTCCACCAAGTCAAAACATCAAAATGATCACTTAGCTCTTCATAAGGGTCAGATAAATAGCGATCCACATCATTCCTCAATTCTAGAGTATTTCTTTCTTCTCTTCTTCTCTTGTATCATGATAATACTCTACCACTTGGGTCAGTTTCAACAATAATTCCCGAACTCAATAGTCTTAAACTATCACTTGATTCAACTTGTTCATAAACACAACTTTGGGCACTCAAATCACCACCATCAAAGCCATCAACTTGTGATTTGTAAAAATTATATAAACGCATCAAATAAGCCTCAATCCCATCAACAAGAGCTTTAGCCATAACATCATCATAAACACTTTCAAAACAAAAGCCCACATAATCCAATTTGTATTGAGGGTCAAGCACCACAGCTAGGAAGACAATCTTATTAATTTTTTTTCAAATGAACCCCAATATTTGTCATACTTTGTCTTCATATTTATAGCCATACTTCGTAAAATAGAGTTATGTTCGTTGCTCCAACCAATTAAAAGTTCATTAATACCCTACATCTCATGAAAGTAAGAATTAGCAGTCACATATAAAGAACAACTTATCTTCGTAGTGACATCATAGAACTGTTGGGTTGTATGTCCTAAAACTCGTAGTTTTTGTAAATAGGTGATTTTTAGTACATATGAAGTTATTCAAGTGAATTAATTATTTATCAACTCTAAATCCAATTAAACTACGAACCCTTGGCTACTATCATGAGTATTTGGACTTTATGTGGAGACATAAACAGGATCAAGTTCGAGTAAGTAGCCTCAATAGTCTATAGTACATGGATTAGGTTGGGTACCTCTTCCTGGAGATACTATTGAATACGACCCGCTTCATGATTGTTACAAATGTTTTAAAGTGTCATAAATGAAGTGATTCTGATTTGATCATGTAAAGACATGTGAGCGGGGGTATTCTACATAATGAGATTGTGTAAGACTGACCCTGAAATAATTACTGTTACGTATTAACACCGTTTACGATTAACACTGATTAATTTCACTTATCCATGACCTAGATAACTTGATTTGAATATTGAGCTATCTATGAACTCCTATTTATTCAGAATTATCCCTTGATCTACATAGGTAAGAGTAAGCTCAATAGCGCTGCTCAACATTCCTCCTATTTCAGGGATAAGACTGGGTAGATAGTTGGGAACATAGAATTTGCAAAACGAAATTCACTCCTACCCAACTTAGGGATAGAAGAGAGGTTGTTCTCTTAAGTGTTGTTCCCAGAACTTGAACAAGGGGCCCCATCCTCTCACTGGCCCGAGAGGGAATGGATTTAGTGATTAGATCCTAAATTAATTGTTCATTAGAGGGACAATGGTACTTAAGGAGAAAAGATGTAACTCAGAGGTAAATCGGTATTTGACCTAGCTGAAGTTATGAACAACCTGTGAAGGATTGACTTATCGATGACGGTTATATCAAATGGACACAAATATATCTACAGTGAGGAGAGTGCAACTACGGGCTTTAGTGGAGAGTCCCGTTAGTTAACGAATGTTGGTTAACTAGGTTAAAGAGTTTGGCCGGTTAATCTCGGATCGTTGGAGCTCATGATCTGTAGGTCCATTAGGTCCCTCTACTAGCTCATAAATAGACTAAAATCTTAGATAATGTGGTGAATAAGTTTGAATCGTTCAAATCTTGGCTTAAGGAATGAAAGTTAGATATATACGATATATCGACGTTTAATTACGAATTAAACGTACAAATAGAGTTAATTATAATATTTAAATATAATTTAAATATTAATCATATGAATAGGGATTCATTTCGGTTTTTTTTTAGAAAAATCGAAACAAGTGGGAAAAATAATATTATTTTAATATTTAATATTAAAATAATATTAAAATAATATTTAATTAATTAAATATTAAATTATTTTTATTTAATTATTTAATTATCTTTTTGAAATTAAAAATCAATTTTAATTCAATTTTGGAAATTCATTGAAAATTGATTTTAAAATTGATTTTTGAAGATTGGATTTTCCCACTAACTAAGCTAGGAGCTTGGTTGTCTTCTTCACAATTAACCAACAAATTAACCATTTTGTGTTGTCAAATTTTGATGCAATTGGATTTGTTATTCTTTAATAAATAGAGATGATTTTGACATAAAAATGGTTAAGAATTTTGTGAAATTAAGGGTTAATTTTGCAAAATTCTATCCATTGTTCATCTTCTTCCCAACCTTCATTCTTTCTCAAATTCACCACAAATTTGGATCCCACTATCCAATCTAAGCCTAGAGAATAGTAGAGAAGACTCTTGTGGTGGTCTACAACCAAGTGGTGCTGAAATTCATCAAGAATTGAAGGAGAATTTGGAGCTTCAAGGGTAAGTGTTTTTGAAACTTTGGTTTTTCTTCTTAATTGTATGTTTAATCCTCTAAATTGAGTATCTTAGAGTGAAAATTGATCAAATTAACTTCTGCTGCATGCTCATTAATCCTACAAGACCATGTCACACCCTCTTTTTAAGACTATGTCGTGGAAGAGCTTATAAAGGAAAGAAGTAGGACAAGAGTGGGTGTGCTCAAGTGTTAGTTTACATAGGCCATAGATGGAATTTGAATTAGAAGGATTTGATAGAAAGGTTGAGTTGAACGAATTCTGAATCTTGAAATCAAAGTAATTCTTGAAGTTGAGAATTATATTGTGTAGGATAAACAGATCAGGAGAACGCAACCATGATTTTAAGCTTAGAAGTAAGACCTCTGGAAGAAAAGAAACCTCATCAAGTGATGGGCAGGGTTAAACAAAATAGCTGAGAAGTAAGTGAAGTTGGACGCATACTTAGTGGAAAACCATGTTGGGCACATGGTAGAAACGCTTGACGGCACGTAATTAAGGCAGATGTATGGTATTATGCGGTAAGAAACAAACGCATAGAAGTATGCATTTGAGACGTTAAGGCTGGGTAGTATGCGGTAGAGAAACGCGGTAAGCCTTACCTGACATTTGGGAAGTTGGCAAGTTGAGAAGAAACTATGAAATGGGCAGTGGTTAGAAAAGTGGGCTAAATAGTATGGAGCAAAAGTGGCTAGTGTTGGCCATGCGTTAGTGGAGCTATGCGTTGAGAATATGTTGAAGGCCACTAGGCGTTGAAGGTCACTAGGCATTGACGGCCATGAGGCGTTGAAGGCCACAAGACGTTGGAAGTCACTACGCGTTGAAGGTTGGTATGTGTTGGTACATTAGAAGAGTGGCCGAGAGGATCATGCGTTAATTAGCTATCCGGCGACTGGGCGTTGAACAATTGTGAAACAGCAAGTGTAAGCTATGCGTTGCGGAAGCTTTGCACGGAAGGTTGCATCGGCCAACCTAAGTAAGGAGGTGATGGCCTTACCGGTGAGTCGGTGGTATATATATATAAGTAAGTACGCGACTCAATCAACACTTTTAGACATATTTCGAACCCAGATTTACCCCTTTCACAGAAGAACAACGAGGAGTGGTCGAAGAAACTGTTTATGTCGGAGTTAAGTAGGAACCAGATCATTCCCATGGTGAAATTGAAGCTGGAACCAGAAGCTTGACGGTTGACGATAATCTAGACATCATATGGTGTTTGAAGAAGAGTGAGCTGGGAAGTCGAAGCTACAGCGAAGTTTTAAAGGTGAGTGAGTTAATCCTTAGCAACTCCTGTAAAGGATGTTTAAGCCAAATTTGAGTAAGAGTATGTTAAATTTTAGGAAGAAACATTCGGAGTTGTGCTACAGTAAGAGCTATTAGCTGATTCGAGGTAGTTGGAGTTATTCGAGGATAGTTCCCCAACGAAGAAAAGATAGGGTTTGAAATCTCGAGGTAAGTTAGAAAGCTCACTTCTTTACAAGTTTGTAGAAGAAAGAAAGATCTGATTTTGGCTGGATTTCGATGTTAAGCAGTTTGAGAACATGTTAGAGAAGAAAGAATTGGAGGGTGATCTGATAACTTGTAGAAATACAAGTTATTATAGCCTTTTTCATAGATAAATAGAGATTAAATAGAGAAGCATGCGGCAAGTTATGTTTATTTTGACTAATAAATCTTCCTTTGTGTTATACTCTTGTAATTTGATGATGATAATGATTTTAGCACTTGTTGAGCCCAAAACACATGTTTTAACGCAGGAATGCAGACGATGCGTTGATGACTTCTTAACGCAGGACAACATGTTAGCAATCTGTTCTTCATGGACGCATGGTCTGAACGGAACGCAAACAACCTGACGATGCGTTAACAACAACTCAACGCATAACTACGCGTTGACATCGGCCAGACTATTCATGGACGCATAGACGACAATTAATGCAAGGCGCTGAGAATCAAATCAGAATCTTGAGAGATTGACGGATGATTGACGAACATGAATCGTGGCTAAAGTGGTGGATCTTAATTGACCCGATAATCACGCAATCAGGCGAGATGGACGCATAGTATCAATCTCGCCACCAATCAAGCAGATTTGCCATTAATTGCAGACGCATCATTTATAAAAGGGCAGCTCTGCGAGATGGGAAAGGGTTGTTGATTCTCAGAAGGACTCCATAAGTGACAGCAGAGTTCTCTCAGACTTCAGCCGGAGACAAATAGCTCGAGAGAGAAGAGTCTTCCTTTCTGCCGCACCACTTCACAGCAAATCATCACGCTTTCATCCGGGCGACTCAAGACATTGACGCCTTTCCTTGATTTCTTTCTTACTGTTCTTGCTTGAATTTTAGATTTGTATCAAGGAATTGAACTTATCAAAATTTGTATCTCATTTTCATCAATATAATTATGCCACTCAAACTAAGTGCAACTTCTACTAAGGGATAGGGTTACAGATTTCCAAATTACAAAATTCTATTCTGGCACAGACGGATCTTGATGGTAGGCTAGGCACCCCGAACACGCTTGCTACCTGGAGAAGAAACATCAAAGAAACAAAATCTATGAGCTACAATGCTAAGTGAGTGACTACTAAAATATAAATTCAATAATATTAACTACAATCCTTGACATGAACTGCTAAATCATGCCTTGTATCACATTTCATAACCTTATAGATGATTGTAACTTGTAAAACACAATCAATACATAAATAGTTTCCTTTTCATTAAACCTTTGTTGAGGCGGAGCGAACTCAACGCACCCAACGTCAATAAGCCTTAGCTGTGTGAAGTAATCTCAACACATCAGTGTCAAAACCTTTCAATTTTGCTCATAATCTATCTGATCTTGGGCTGCCCGTGTACCTTCCCATGTCCTTCAATACCAAGGTCCCAGGAAATTACTCACTCACCGTCATTAAATCCTTAGGTGAGAGTTTCACATAATTTATAAATAGGGCTGCCCATATGCCTTCATCTAACCTTCAGCATTGGGTCCCATTCGACTCTTTCTTTAGTACAGAAGCACATATAATACATTTAACATAAATTAACTATAATCATGATATCTCAGAGTTCTTAAACATTCATCTGATAACTATCTTGATTAAACTCAGAACGTTATCTGTTATGTCTCAAGTTTAATCTCACATCTAACAAGATATGTGCTGGTTCATATGCAAAAGTACATTTCAATTCCTACTTTAAAGATAGCATTAAACATATAGGAAATGATACTGAATTTAAGCTTATCTCAAGTCATAAAGTCACTCACGACTTATTTCGGGCTCCGAGCGGGTTATACGCTTCCCTTAGCTCCTCTTTACCTGTAAACATACCTTTTTCATGTTAGACATTTCTAACATCCCTCCTTATATTCTTTATGTTTACTTAGATATCTTAGATATGGGTTTCTATCACAAATTTTCTTTCGTTACAACTTCCTATTATGAGCGAGATTTTAGACTATCTGCGTTTAACCATGCGGCACCAGCGATACTCAGCCTCATTAGATTAGCGATATTACCTTAATAATCGATACTAAGCGAGAGTCAGCGAGAGTTGTGAGACGCAAGGCCCCTTGCGTTACCAGGGACACTTGTCTCGCTGATCACCCTCCAATCCTTTAACGATACTCCTTTCCTAGCGACCTCCGATGGTTATTGTTCTTCTTCCTCCTTCTCTAACCTGTTCTCAAACTACTAAACATTGAATTCCAGCCAAAGAATCAGATCTATCTTTTCTCCAAAAACTTATAAAGAAGTGAGCTTCCTAACTTACCATGAGATTTCCAACTCTACCTCTTCTTTGCTAAGGAAACCATCTTTGAATATCTTCAATTGCTTCATATCAGTTAGCAGCTTTCACAATAGCAAAATTCCGACTGTTGCTTCCTTTAAAACTTCGCGGCAGCTTCAACTTCCCAGCTTGCTCTTCTTCAGAACATCATATGATGTCTAAACTTTCGTCAACCGTCAAGTCTCTGGTTTCAGTTCCAATTCCACCATGGAAATGGTCTGGTTCCAACTTAACTCCGGCTTAAACAATTTTTTCGACCTCTCCTCGTCGTTCTTCTGTGAGAAAGGGGTAAATCTGGGTTTGAACTATGTCTAAAACTGTTGATTGAGTCGGCGTACTTACATATATATATACCTACCACCGACTCACAAATACGGCCATCACCTCCTTACTTAGGTTGGCCGACTCAACCTTCCGTGCAAAACTTCAGCAACGCATAGCTTACTCTTGTTTTACAATTGTTCAGCGCCCAGTCGTCGCATAGTTACTTAACGCATGATTCTCTCGACCCTTCTTCTAAGGTACCAATACATACCAACCTTCAACGCATAGCGACTTCCAACACTTCGTGGCCGTCAACGCCGCATGGCCGTCAACGCCTAGTGACCTTCAGCAAATTCTCAACGCATAGCTCCACTAACGCATGGCCAACACTTAGCCACTTCTTCTCCATACTATTTAGGCCATTGCTTTTAACTATTGCCCATTTCATAGTTCCTTCTCAACTTGCCAACTTCCAATGTCCGATAGACTTGCCGTTTTTCCCTACCGCATAATACCATACGTTGCCTCAATTGCATGCAGTCAAGTGATTCTGCCATGCGTCCAACATGGTTTTTCACTAAGCATGCGTCCAACTCCACTTACTTCTCAATTATTCTTATCCTACTTCTTTCCTTAATAAACTCTTCCACGAACTAATCTTAGAAAGAGGGTAATTTATGTTAAATTCCATTAATAAATCTTCCTTTGCGTTATACTCTTGTATTTTTATGAAGATAATGATTTTACCACTTTTTGAGCCCTAAAACGCATGTTTTGACGCAGGAATGCAAACGATGCGTTGATGACTTCTTAATGCATGACGATGCGTTAGCAATCTGTTCTTCATGGACGCATGATCTGAACGAAACGCAAACAACTTGACGACACGTCGCATAACTACGCATTAGCAACCTACGACTCGTTGACATCGGCCAAACTATGCATGGCGCGTAGACAAACAAGGCGCTGAGAATCAGATCGGAATCTTGAGAGATTGACAGATGATTGACGAACATGATTTGTGGCTTAAGTGGTGAATCTTAATTGGCCCGAGAATCACGCAATCTGGCGAGATGGATGCAGTATCAATCTCGCCGCCAATCAAGCAGATTTGCCATTAACTGCGATTTCATCATCTATAAAAGGGCAGCTCTGCGAGATGAGAAAGGTTGTTGATTCTCGGAAGAACTCCATAAGTGACAGCAAAGTTCTCTCAGACTTCAATCGGAGACAAATAGCTCGAGAGAGAAGAGTCTTCCGTCCACCGCACCACTTCACAGCAGATCATCATGCCTCCATCCAGACGACTCAAGACATTGACGCCTTCCCTGCTTTCTTTCTCATTTTCTATCTTGATTTTAGATTTGTATCAAGGAATTGAACTTATCGAAAATTGTATCTCATTTCATCAATAGAATTATCTTCCATGTCTACTCACTTCTATAAACTTTTCGCTTTTTACTTTCAAACCATGAGTAACTAATCACTCAAGGGTCTAGGGTTGCGTTAGCATCTAACTAGGAACCACAGTGTAACTATTTTATCTTGTCAATTGCGAGCTTAATCCGATGCTTATGTCCATCTGACAAATCGATATAAGTAGTAATAATCAGACTGCTCAAGAGGGTAAGTGATTGTGGAACTCAATTGACAAGGACCAAGTAGTGTTACCTGTCTATGGGGATAACCTTGGTTCTTAACACTCTCCTATGCATTATAGACATATAACGCATAGCGGCTGACAATCGGGAGAAGAGTCGCAAGTATGAATAGAATACTATTGTGCGTTTCCGACGTTAGATGTTAATCAACCCGAACTCTTTCTTTATCCATTCACGCATATCGTTAGCTGAACTTGCTGTGTCGCATGCTTTTCATATCCACAATTTGTAGTCTAGTGTATAAACAATCGATTTCTTTAGATTAAAAACAACTTTCAAACAATTATTGGTTACCCCTGTAACGCATGAAATCCAACTGAAAACTGAATCACTATAATCCCTGTGTTCGACCTCGGACTCATCGAGAACACCAATTACTTTTCTTATACTTGGGTAAAAGAATAGGAAAACTTGACAAGACAACCAACGCATAGTAATAGAATGCATAGCATGTTTAAAGCATGACATGTTGAACGCATAAACGCATCATTTAGCACTTTGCGTTAGGCTAATTCACACATACAAAATAATCACAACAACTGCACTATTGAATATCATCTAGGGAAAGCAAATGTTGTGGCTGATGCCCTAAGTAGGAAATCCAGATACACACCCCATCCCAAACTACCCTCCCGTAGCCCGAGACGGAGTGTGAGGACAGCAGTTACCGACTACCCTGTCACGTAACCCACTGTCAACCTCACCATTCACATGCTATTGACAAATCTCGACTTCGATCGGCAACGAGAACTGTCATGCTACCTGAAAATGGAAAACATTTTAAAACGGTGAGCTAACAGCTCAGTGAGTAACGGTTTTCGGAAAACAATATATATTAACTGTAAAACTGGTCAAACTCGCATAAAATATTCAAACACCATTGCGAAAACATGCTTGACCGTTTCAGAATAAATACTCAAAGATCTTATTCTTGTAAAATACTTTTTTTTAGTTGAGGTGGAGCAATGCTCAACGCTACTCAACGTTGATTTTCCTTAGCTGTGTAGAGTAATCTCAATACATCAGCGTCGTATATACCTCTATGTGCACATAGATACTAAAACCCGGGCCGCCATCAATGCCTTCTACGAGTCCCTGAGCATTGGGGTCCCATTTCTATATCTAGGTTACCCATATGCCTTCTACGAGTCCCTGAGCATTGGGGTCCCATTTTGATATAACGGCTACCCTTTGGCCTTCTCCAAGTCCCTGAGCCTCGGGTGCCTTTTCAAGTTTGATATAACACAATACATATTTTGGAAACATTATATTAATAACTCATGAATTTACCGTTTCCAAATCTCATATCATCAGCATGCTAAATTCAATTTCCAGTTTTAATATAAAACCGCATGCTTTTCATATAGTTTATTTTCAAATCTTTCTTGAAATCACATAACACCATGCTTTTCAGAAAAGTCATGAAAACAAGTATCAACCTTTCACCATGCGTTTTATAACTCATAGCAAGTATCCAGCATTCTTAAAGTTTACAAGTAAAACCCATGCTCATGTCTCCAAACGCATGCTCATGTCTCTATAAATCACATCTTCGTATGATTTATATATATGAAAACGCATGCATTATTTTATTCAAAACTCATAGAATTATATTCATAAAGAACTCATTTATATTTTGTAAAATGCAGGTGTTACTCACCTGTACTTGCCAAAGAATAATTTCTCTTCCTTTCCTCTCTTTCCTCTTCTCGAGCTTCTTGGACGCAGCGTTCTACCTCTGGAACGCAAGGCTCAATTTTCCTCTGTCAGCTCAGTTGAACGCAACCCCTGCTCTTCAACGCAAGGTTGATAATTTCCGCAAAGTGCATCCCGACTCTTCTTACTTCTCTTTTGGATGCGTCGCCCTCTCTTGGACGCAAGGTCCAACTTGAACGCATCAAATAACTTTGGACACCGCGTTCACCTTGGACATTATGTTTGTCCTCAACGCAAGGCTGACCCCTTTTAACGCAAGACAACTTCTTTACATAAAATAGCTAAGTTGTCAAATACCTTATTTCTTGGCCGTATACTCCTACAACGGACGTCCTTGCTGCCTTCTTCTTCTCTTTTTCTCTCCAGATTTCTTCTCTGAGGGTCATCAGTCGCTCCTTTTCCCTCAAAGTTCTATTTATAGGGAGCTTGCCATCCAACTTTTCCTCTCCTTTTGTCACTTGTTTGCCACATGTCACGCTGCATGCTTAATTAACCATGCATTAGTCCAAATGTCACCTTGCATGAAACACTTGACATGCCTTCAACACCTCCTACTGATAAGGTGTCAAATCCATACGAAGCCACCTGGCCTTTATAAGTTTATCTTATGCGTCCAACATTTCCAATGAACAACTTTTATTCAACACAATGCCCTCATGCGTTCGTTGAGTTTCCTTTAAGATTTGAGCTTCACTACTCACTTTTCTAACTCTCAGCCAACTATACTACTGTCTTTGACGCATAGAGATAACTCTCTCTTCAACGCATAGGGACCTCAACGCATGACAACCTTACCATCGCATGGTTGCCAAGTACGTTCCTTCCCCCACCAACGCGGCGACTGCTTCAGCTCACACCACCATTCGTGATTTCACCTTTAACGTATAACCGCACTATTATAAACCAGTGCTTACATATGCCACTAGGCGTCAATGACAAACGTGCAATACTATGCGTTTATACCTCATCGCATCATACCATGCGTCCAACTCTCATATTCATAACGAATAAATCCTTCTCCAGTTCTTCCTCTATGCGTTGTCCTATTGCGTTACTCAATTTGTTATAGTATTCTATCTTTCCGAGACTTAAATCTCTTTCAACACTTCACAACATAACTTCATTTCTTCCTTGCTTAAGCATCTTACCATCGCCAATGCGTGTTTTTCTTATGCGTTTCACTTCTTTCCCTTCTCGGTTTACTTCCATGCACCCACCCTTACCATGCGTTACCTAGCCCTGACCGTGCGTCCAACATGGTCTTTTACCTCTTTTCTTCATAGACTCTTCAACACATAAGTTTCTTAAAAAGTAGGGTGTGACACAAGAGGTGGGACAAGTTCTTTAAATGTTGTAAGAGTAACTTTGATTAAGGAATTCAGAAATAGTGCTGCTAGTTTAAAAGTAATGGATAACGGAATGCTGTTGGCACATTTTCAGCTGAGACCCAAGCTAGTGGATGAGGTCATGAGGATGCAGTCAGAAGATCCTATGATTAAGAAACTAATAGAAGAAGTAAAAGCTCAGCAAAGAGTGGACTACGAGCTTAGATCTGATGGTGCATTGTTGAAACATGATAGAATTTATGTGCTACGGAATGTGAAAGTTAAACAGGCGATTCTTGAGGAGGCACATAGTTTAGCTTATGCTATGCATCCTGGCAGTACCAAAATGTATAGAATGTTACGGAAATTCTACTGGTGGCCATGTCACACCCCATCCCAGATACATCCTATACCTAGGAGGGAGTGTGAAACTACACTCTCTATATAGCATATTGAAACTATAAGCCAGATAAATCCTAATTAGAAATACAATTGCTATTAAAAAGAAAGAGAACATACAAACTCTCAACAAATGTTAGTTGCATACATACATGTATGATACAAAACAATTCTCCCTCACTCCCAAGGAACATGTACATTACAAAACATGAACACAAACTAAATATTTACAACTATCCCAGAGGTTTGCTTCAAGGTAGACCCAGACGAGATTCTTCTGTA
Organism: Citrullus mucosospermus; assembly: GCA_030954485.1. NCBI lineage: Eukaryota > Viridiplantae > Streptophyta > Magnoliopsida > Cucurbitales > Cucurbitaceae > Citrullus > Citrullus mucosospermus. The sequence continues at coordinate 12,879,616 of CM062064.1, read as the reverse complement.
GGCTAGGCATCCCGGACACGCTCGCTACCTGAAACGACAACAAACAAACAAATTGAGTGAGCATGAAGCCCAGTGAGTGACTAAATTCATTCAACTATCACTATCAACCATGAACTAGCATAACTAATTAGTAATCAATGTTTATCACCTTTCAGATAATTTCTAAACTTCTTTAAGCTTTTGGTTTCACCTATACCAATATCCTCATAGCCCCATGGTAATTAGCTAACTATTGTTGTGACAAAGCACAACTTAACTCTTCCGTATTTAGTACAAATTCTCATTTCTAAACACATATAAATGCCTAATCATCATGTTTCACGATTTTGCAACTATCAAGTGCCTTCTCATTCTGTCGCTCAACACTTATTCGATTATGTCTACATTACCATGTGCTTTCACACGAAGTCCCTCAGCACTGGTAACCAATTCATTCTTCGCTCAAGTGCCTTCACTCATGGTCCCTCAGCACGAGCTAGTATGTGATGGATTACTAAATGCTTTCTCTCATAGTCCCTCAGAATTGTAATCCATTCCACTTAACTATTCAAGTGCTTTCACACGAAGTCCCTCAGCACTTAATTTCATGTTTACTTGCACATAGGCTTTCACCATAAGGTCCCTCAGCCATTACTATGTTTAGACAATAGAATTAGTTTCCTTTTAACTTACTGGCATATCATATTTACTATAAATACTGCAAAGTACCATAATTTCTCATCAAATAAATATACTAAGGTAACCACAAGATATAATAAAAGGTCACTCACAACTTGTCTCGGCTCTAAGTGGATTATAAGCCTCCCCGAGCTCTTCCTGGCCTGAAAATAAATATTTCTCATGTTCAGTTTCCATAATCTTCCTTTTCCCTTAACACACATTAATAGCATTATACTTCAGACAACTAAAGGCTACCAGCGAGATTCATCACATACTACTGTACTAGCGACACTAAGTTGGACGTAACTAGCGAGACTACCTGAGGAGCGACACCCAGCAATATTCTAGCGAGAATCGTGAGACGCAAAGCCCCTCTTGCGTTACAGCGATACTTGCTTCGCTGTCCTGTCTCTCGCTCTCTCAGCGATACTACCGCTGCAGCAGAACCGTTTTCTTCTTCCTTTCCTCTTCCTTCTTCAACCTGCTAAACATTACATTTTGGTTAATTTCAGAACTTACTTCTTTCTACAAACTTGTTAAGGTGTAAGTCCTTCATCTTACCTCCAGATTTCATAAAGAACATCCTCTCCGTTTAGGGTATATCCTTCAACAATTCCGAGTTACCCCTAATCGTCCGGCAAATTCAGCTTTAATCTCTTCTATCTGAGTTTGACACACATTTATACAATTTCAGCTCAAGCATCCTTCATGAAACTTGCTAAAAATCGAGTTAACTTACTAACCTCAGAAGTTCCAACCCTAACTATCGTTTCTTCAGTTTGTTCTTCCTCCAAAACCGAACGTTACTCTGAGAGAGTAACACCAGCTGAGTCCTCTGCCCAGCTCAAGTTTCCTCCACGGTTACGATAAGATCTCCACTCCAAATCGACATGAACGCCTTCTTCTACCTCCCTCCGATGTTTAGCTTTGAAATGGACCCAACTCGAGCTCTGAAATGTAACCAAAACAATTGAATTCTCAATCCACTTATATATATACCACGACTTAATCTCCATTTCAACACTATACTACAATCTATGCAACGTATACCTTCTATATTTTGCTTCAGCAGCATACAGCCTCTGATGGTTTACTTTTCAAAACTCTCTCGCTAGATGGTTAACAAACGCATTACTCTCTCGGCCAACCTTCTTTGTCCAACGCATACCCACTTTCGACGCATGGTAACGTTCACCGCATAATGGCTTCATCGCAAATCAGCTCTCAACTCCTCATGGCCATTAACTTCTAATGCCCTGCTGCCTTCAATGCGTTTGTCGCAGGATAATCTTTGGTACAAGGTGGCTCTCCATGCCTTATGACCTCAACGCGTCGTGGCCTCAACGCCTAACAGTCTTCCCTCACCTTTGCGTCCACGCCAAAACTGTTTCCATCAAGGCACGTTGCCACCAACGCATAGCTGGTACTTAGTCATTTTTCCACCCCAATCACATTCCAGCCAACTACTCCTACCCAAGCGTCCATCTCTTGGCCCCTTCTAACCTTGCTTTCTCACAAGATTAAGTACGGGGCTTACAGGCCAGGTATGAAAAGGGAGATAGCTGAGTATGTGGCAAGATGTTTAGTCTGTCAGTAGGTAAAGCCTGAACGACAAAAGCCAGCAGGGTTATTGAATTTACTCTCTATTCTTGAGTGGAAATGGGAACACGTTACGATGGATTTTCTGTTTGGTTTGCCAAGAACTCCAACAGATGTTGATGGAATTTGGGTGATTGTTGATATATTGACCAAGACAGCGCGTTTCTTGCCAGTTAAAGCAACAAATACATTGGATAAATTAGCCCAAATGTATGTAGATAAGATTGTGAGCCAGTACAGAGTTCCAGTATCTATTGTATTGGATAGAGGTCCCAAGTTTACTTCTAAATTATGGGTAAGTTTGTAACAAGCTTTGGGAACTAAGCTACAGTTAGAATGGCTTTTCATACTTAGACGGATGGATAGTCTGAAAGGACAATACAGACCTTGGAAGATATGCTTTGAGCATGTGCTTTGCAATTTAAAGGTAGCTGGAATGAGTATTTATTGTTGATGGAGTTTGATTATAATAATAGCTACCATTCGTGCATAAGTATGGCTCCGTATGAAGCTTTGTATGGTAAGACAGTATAGAACTCCAGTGTGTTGGGGAGAAGTTGGAGAAAGGAAGCTGGTTGGACCAGAGATTGTTCAGATTATAACAGAGAAGATGGAGATGATCAAAGCGAATCTTAGGTTTGCCAGGGTTCGGCAGAAAAGTTACGCTAATAACAAAAGAAGAGATCTCGAGTTTGAAATTGGTGATAGAGTATTTCTAAAGTTGTCGCCGTGGAAAAGAGTTCTAAGATTTGGTAGGAACGGAAAGTTGAGTCCTAGGTATATCGGACCTTTTGAAATCTTGGAAAGAGTTGGACCAGCAACATACCGATTAGCCTTACCAATGGAGATGTCTAAGATTCACAATGTGTTTCATGTCTCAGTTTTGAGGAAACATATTCCTGATTCTACTCATGTACTTGAGGTGCAACCAATTGAACTACAAGAAGATCTGAGTTATGAGGAAGAATCGGTTCGAGTGTTGGATGAGAAGGAACAAGTTCTGAGAACTAAGGTGATTCCGTTAGTCAAGGTTTTTTGGAGAAACCACGGTGTAGAAGAAGCTACCAGGGAAACCAAGGAGCAAATGATAAAGAAGTATCCACATCTATTTTCGAGGAATTAGCAATTACTGAAGGTGGGTTAGGTGAAGACCTTGGGTAGCCGAGCCCCAAGCATGAGGGTTGATGCGTTGGCTTGGTGAGGCATGCGTCCATGAGGGTGAGCATGGGTGATGGTTGGAAAATAGGTGAAGACCTTGGGTAGCGGAGCCCCAAGCATGAGGGTTGATGAGTTGGCTTGGTGAGGTATGCGTTCATGAGATTGAGCATGGGTGATGGTTGGTGCTATGCGTTTGTTAAGGCCGTTGGGCAAGTGGCCATGTGTTGGTTGATGTTAGTAAGGGGTGACGTTGGTGAGCATGCATTCAAGAGAGCCTATGGGACAGACGCATGGTGTTATGCGCCGAAGCTAAGTGTTCAAGTTTGTCAAGGGGGTTGTGTGCATATAGTGAAGGAGTTACTTTGTTTATTAGAAAATAAAATAAAATAAAAATGGAAGTAAGTCGGCAGCCCGTTTAACTGTGTAAAACTGAGTTTCAATCATTTTCTCCATTTTCAACAGCTTCAATGATAAGCACTCGAAAAGTGCTTTATATTCTCTCAAATTAAGGGAGTTTTATATTAGATTTCACTTGTTTGCTAGTGATTTTCAGGTTAAAACGAGGAAAATTAGAAGAAAGGACAAAAAGATCAAAACCGAGCAAGAATACGGCGAAAAAGAGCTGAAAAACGCATCCTTGTTGAACGCTGAGACAGCGCTGCCGCGGCGCTGAAGCATAAACGCAACAGCATGGACGCAAAGTAGCATCGCGGCGCCGAGATGGCGCTGCTTCGACGCATCCTTGGTGAATGCATGACAGCGTCGCGGCGCTGAGACGGCGCTGCCGCGGCGCTAAAACCCGAGAGCAACTTATTTTTGGTCCCAACCCTAGCGCCGCGGCGCTATGCGACAGCGCTGCAGCGCCAGCGTTAATTAAACGAAAAGTTTTGTATTTTAGGTTAAATTTTAGGCGGCCGAACTCTATAAATTTAGGGGTTTTCAGCAGCCAAAGGAGGAGGAATATCAAGAAAAGCAAGAAAGTTGCAGAACTAAAGAAAAGATCCAAAAAGGTGAGAATTAAGCGAGAGTCCAAGAGTGAGTTAGCCGCAAGGAAGAGGAAAAGAGTTGGAGATAGTCTTGGTGCCCTTCGAAGTCCGACGCGAGAGCCAAGGAGTTCGTGAAGGTGCTGCCTCAATCAAGAACCTCTTTTCAGTAGAGTTTCCCTATTCTTTACACTCTTCCTTTGATTATTTTTGTTCAAACATGTTGCTTCAAGCTATGAGTGGCTAAACTCTTTAGTTTAGGGTTTGATGAATTGTTTGTGAATTCATGTTAATTTTGTAGACTCATGGTTTTATTCAAATAAATTATGCTTTTCATTGTTATTGTGTTTAACTCTTGAAGATTGGCCACCTTCACATGTTAGGTTAGATGTATGATCGAGAGATTATATGTTTAATTTGATCTATAACAATGAATCGTTGTTAATCTATCACGAGAGTAGTTAGGTTGATAATGAAAGTTGCTAAAGACTAGTTTTAATGCCATGTAATTGTGTATTGGTTTTAAGAGATTAACAATCAATCAAGTTGCATGAGAAAGAGTTGTCTTTGAGATAAGATAACTTGGAATTAAGTTTCTAGACTTAGGCATAAGATTTACAATAAAATCCATGAAATCTATAATTTTGCATGATGAAATAAACAAGGATTCGAAACCCTAGAACTCTCTTGACTCTTGCAAATTCTCCCTTTGATTTTTTCTTTGCTTGATTTTTCTTCTTCCCAAAAATTGAAACATTGAATTTCAATCATCAAATAAAATTGATTCAATTATAGAATAGCTAAGTAACTTGACCTTCCCAATTGGATCTCTAGTGGAAACGATACTCGGACTTAACCGTTTTATATTATAACTTGACCCGTACACTTGCGGTAAACACTAAAAGTGCGCATCAAGTTTTTGGCGCCGTTGTCGGGGATCCAAAGAACGGTTTTTGTTATTTAATATTCATTAGAATTGATAGATCTTAATTTGAGGTGTATATTATTTGGTTGTTTATTTATTTAGTTTATTTTATATAATTGTTTTTTTTTATTTTCTTTATTTTGTTAGTCTATGCCTCGAGATAATACTAACCTCCTCCCTCTTGATCCCGAGATTGAAAGGACGTGTAGAAGAAATCTAAGGGCACAACTTAATCAAACTACGGAGATGGCGGAGGAGATACCCAAGGCAATTAGAGACTATTTTCAACCCACGCTACCGGCAAGTCAACCCGGAATAATGAATGTGCCTATCAATGTCAACAATTTTGAGTTGAAACCGGGATTGATCCAAATGGCTAGAGAGCTAGCCTTTAGAGGAAGAACCAATGAAGATCCTCATAAGCACGTACGATCCTTCTTGGAGATATGCGGAACGGTAAAGATGAATGGTGTTTCTAACGATGCAATTAAACTAAGACTTTTTCCTTTCTCTTTACAGAACCGTGCTAAGGATTGGTTGGAAACCATACCTCCGGCATCACAACATGGGAGATCTTAGCTCAAGCTTTCTTGAACAAATATTTTCCACCGGCTAAATCTCAAAGACTAAGGACGGAGATTGGAACATTCCGCCAACTTGAGGATGAACAATTATATGAGGCTTGGGAGAGGTATAAGGATCTCTTGAGAAGGTGCCCTCAACATGGGTACCCGGATTGGTTGCAAATTCAACTCTTTTACAATGGACTGGCAAGCTCAACCAAATCCATCTTAGATGCAACCGCCGGAGGGTCAATTTTTTCAAAGAATGCTCAAGAAGCCTATACCATACTAGAAGACTTGGCCACTACATCGTACAATTGGCCATGTGAACGGTCTTCTCCAAACATCCCAAGAGCCGCCGGATTGTATGAGGTGGATGAGGTAAATTCTCTCAAAGCTCAAATGGCTTCCCTTACTAATGCTCTTTCTAAATTAACTGCGGGAGGCCAAACTCAAACAAATCCACCATCTATAGCTTCTCTTGCCGCGATGGCATCGGAAATGAGTGTTCAAGGAGATAATGAGATGGCCAACTATGTTGATAGAGGACACTATAGAAGTCATCAACAACTTCCAACTCACTACCATCCTAACTTGAGGAACCATGAAAATTTTTCTTATGCTAACAAAAGGAATGTTTTGCAAGGTCCTCCTGACTTATCCAATGTAGGTCCATCCCACACCGAAAAGAAGTCCAACTTAGAAGACTTGATGATAGAGTTCATAAAAGAATCAAGAGGAAGGACAACCGCATTGGAAAGCACCGTACAAAGTCATGGTAAAGCCATTCAAAACATCGAGGTACAAATAAGTCAAATCGCCACTTCCCTCCAAACACCGCAAAAGGGAAAATTTCCTAGTTGTCCCGAGATAAATCCAAAGGAGGAGTGCAAGGCCATGACTTTGAGGAGTGGGAAAAAGCTGTCCACTCCTTTGATCATTGATGAGGATGAAGAGCAAGAGGTAGATGACACTATCCAAGAGCCAATTTTAGAAGATGAACCAAAGATCCTAGAAAAGGAGGTAAAGGTAAAAGAGTCAACATCTTAAAGTAAGTCATCTAACCCTCTACCTTTTGTACCTAATACTATGCCATATCCTCAACGTTTTAAAAAGAAAGAAATAGACTCGCAATTTGCTAAATTTCTTGAGTTATTGTTGTGGTCCTATTATTGTGTGAATTAACCTAACGCAAGGTACTAAAGTATATGGTTATGCGTTTAACATGGCATGCGTTGATCATGCAATGCGTTCTATTATTATGCGTTGGTTTTATCAAGTTTTCCTATTTCTCTACCAAATTATAAGTAAAGTAATAGGTGTTCTCGGTGAGTCCGAGGTCGAACACAGGGATTATATTGATTTAGTTTTAATTGGATTGTATGCGTTACAGAGGTAACCAATAATTTTGAGAAATTCGTGTTTCTAATCTAAGGGAAAGCAGATGTTTGTACACTAGACTAACAGTTGTGGAATATGGAAAGCATGCGACACAGCAAGTTCAGCTAAGACGTGTGTGAATGGATAAAGAAAAGGGTTCGGGTTGGTTAAAATCTAACATCGGAAACGCACAGTAGTACCCTATTCATACTAGCGACTCTTCTCCCGGTTGTCAGCCGCTATGCGTTATATGTCTATAACGCATAGGAGAGTGTTAAGAACCAAGGTTGTCCCCGTAGATAGGTAAAACTACTTGGCCCTTGTCAATTGAGTTCCACAATCACTTACCCTCTCGAGCAGTCTGATTATTACTACTTATATCGATTTGTCAGATGGATATAAGCATCGGATTAAGCTCGCAATTGACAAGTTAGAATAGTTACACTGCGGTCCCTAGTTAGATGCTAACGCAACCCTAGACCCCCGAGTGATTAGTTACTCATGGCTTGAAAATATAAAGTGAACAGATGAGAAGAATGAATAGACATGGAAGATAATTGTATTGATGAAAATGAGATACAAATTTTGATAAGTCAATTTTTTGATACAAATCTAAAATTCAAGTAAGAAAAGTAAGAAAGAAAGCAAGGCAAGGCGTCAATGTCTTGAGTCGCCCGGATGGAAGCGTGATGATTTGCTGTGAAGTGGTGCGGCAGAAAGGAAGACTCTTCTCTCTCGAGCTATTTGTCTCCCGTTGAAGTCTGAGAGAACTCTGCTGTCACTTATGGAGTCCTTCCGAGAATCAACAACCTTTCTCCTCTCGCAGAGCTGCCCTTTTATAGATGATGAAATCGCAGTTAATGGCAGATCTGCTTGATTGGTGGCGAGATTGACATTGCATCCATCTCGCCTGATTGCGTGATTCTCGGGCCAATTAAGATCCACCACTTGAGTCGCAAATCATGTCTGTCAATCATCCGTCAATCTGTCAAGATTTCGATCTGATCCTCAGCGCCTTGCCGTAACGGTTGTCTATGCGTCCATGCATAGTTTGATTGATGTCAACACAGCGTAAGTTGCTAACGCGTAGTCATGCGTTGAAGTATTATTAACGAGTCGTCAGGTAGTTTGCGTTCCGTTTAGATCATGCGTCCATGAAGAACAAATTGCTAACGTATCGTCCTGCGTTAAGAAGTCATCAACGCATTGCTTGCATTCCTGCGTGAAAACATGCGTTTTAGGCTTAACAAGTGGTAAAATAAATATCTTCATCAAAATTCAAGAGTATAACGCAAAGGAAGATTTATTAATGGAATTTATCATTAACTACCGCATGCTTCTCTTATTTAAACTCTATTTATTTATGAAAAAGGCTATAATAACTTGTATTTCTATAAGTTATCAGTTATTTAAAAAGCTGCACATTAACATTCCAATTGCTGAGGCTTTAGAGCAAATGCCCAACTATGCTAAATTCATGAAAGATGTCTTATCTAAAAAGAAAAAGTTTGGGCAATATGAGATGATTAGCATGACTGAGGAATGCAGTACAGTACTACAAAAGAAGCTACCACAAAAATTGAAAGATCCAGGGAATTTTACTATACCTTGTACTATTGGTTCTTTAAATATTACTAGAGCTCTTTGTGATCTTGGTGCTTCTATTAATTTGATGACTTTATCTGTTTATAGGAAACTCAACATTGGAGAGGTGCAACCTACCACCATCACTCTGCAACTTGCTGATAGATCATTAGCTTATCCTAAAGGTATTGTTGAAGATGTATTAGTTAAAGTTGACAAATTTATCTTCCCTGCAGATTTTGTAGTATTGGACATGGAGGAGGACTCTGAGATTCCTATCATACTTGGGAGGCCATTCCTAGCAATTGGAAAGGCTATCATAGATGTCCAACAAGGGAAGTTGACTCTAAGGGTAAATGATGAGAATGTTGTATTTGATATTTACAAGTCCTTGAGTCATCATGATGAGAATAGATCTGCCATGCTATAGACATAATTGATCATACTATTTTTAAGCATATAAAGGTTATGTTGGCTAATGATCATCTAGAACAAAGCATAATAGATGTTGAAAATGCAGATACAATCTTTGATGAAATAGCATTTTATGCTAGGTAGTTAAATAGGTTGCCAATATGTTCTAAAATAGATAAACCTTTACCTTTAGCTCCCTTGCATGTTGTGAATGATATTGAGAAGCCTAAGCTTGAATTAAAAGTTTTACCTCTTCATTTAAAATATGCATTCTTAGATGATTTATCTTCTTTACCTGTTATAATATCTTCTGATCTTGATTCTGTGGAAGAAGAAAAATTATTGAAAGTATTGAGGGATCATAAATCTGCCATTGGTTGGTCTATTGAGGACCTTAAAGGTATTAGTCCATCGGTCTGTATGCACAGAATCTTGATGGAAGATACCTTAAAACCATCGATAGAGCACCAAAGGAGACTTAATCCCACCATGAAGGAGGTAGTTAAGAAAGAAGTGCTCAAGCTTTTGAATGCAGGAATCATATATGCCATATCTGACAGTCCATGGGTAAGTCTTGTTCAAGTGGTACCCAAGAAAGGTGGCATGACTGTGGTAAAAAATGAAAAAGATGAAATGATAGCCACTAGAACTGTGACAGGATGGCGTGTATGCATTGATTATAGGAAGTTGAACAAAGCCACTAGAAAAGATCATTTTCCCCTTCCTTTTATAGATCAAATGCTTGATAGACTTACAGGTTATTCTCATTATTGCTTTCTAGATGGATATTCTGGTTATAACCAAATTGTCATTGCTCCTGAGGATCAAGAAAAAACGACATTTACATGTCCTTATGGGACATTTGCTTTTAAAAGAATGCCATTTGGTTTATGTAATGCCCCTGCTACTTTTCAACGTTGTATGATGTCCATTTTTCAGGGGCTCATCGAAGACATAATGGAGGTTTTTATGGATGATTTTTCTGTATTTGGGTCTTCATTTGATTCTTGTCTTGTTAATCTAACCCGTGTTTTGCAGAGGTGTCAAGATGCTAACCTTGTTCTAAACTGGGAGAAGTGTCATTTTATGGTAACCAGAAGGCATCGTCCTGGGACACAAAGACTCTAAAAAAGGATTCGAGGTGGATAGGGCTAAAATAGTTGCTATTGAACAACTACCACCTCCCACCAATGTGAAAGGAGTCAGAAGCTTCCTAGGGCATGCAGGGTTTTACAGGAGATTTATTAAAGATTTTTCTAAAATTGCTAAACCCTTGAGTAATTTGTTAGAAAAGGAAGCTAAATTTATTTTTGATGATGCATGTCTACTAGCTTTTAATACTCTTAAGGAAAGACTAATTGCTGCACCTATTATTGTTGTACCAGATTGGAGTCAGTCTTTTGAGATCATGTGTGATGCTAGTGATTATGCTTTAGGAGCTGTTTTAGGCCAACATAGAGATAACATGTTTAGGGCAATTTATTATGCTAGTAGGACTCTTGATAATACTCAACAGAAATACACTACTATTGAAAAAGAACTACTAGCTGTAGTGTTTGCCATTGATAAATTTAGATCATACTTGCTTGGCTCTAAAATAGTAGTGCATACTGACCATGCTGCTTTAAAGTATTTGTTTGTTAAGAAAGATTCCAAACCTAGGCTAATGAGGTGGATATTATTGTTACAGGAATTTGACTTAGAAATCAAAGACAGGAAAGGATGTGAAAATATGGTTGCAGATCACTTATCTAGAATTGAGAATGAGGAAGCTAAATCATGGCCCTCAATTGTTGAGATGTTCCCTGATGAACAACTGTATCAGGTAAAAGATAGTTTTCCCTGGTTTGCTGACATAGTTAATTATCTTGCAGGAGGACATTTGCCACCTGACATGAACTATCAACAAAAGAAAAGATTCCTGCACAAAGTTAAGTCTTACCATTGGGAGGACCCACTTCTCTACAAGGTTTGTGCTGACAATATGATAAGAAAGTGTGTACCTCAAGAGGAAGTGGGAAATCAAACAAGTTTTGGAAAAGACAGTCAAGACCAATAGGAAGGATTGGGCCGTTAAGCTCGATGATGCACTGTGGGCCTACCACACAGCTTTCAAAACCCCAATTGGTACTTCCCCGTATAAGTTGGTGTTTGGAAAGGCTTGTCACTTACCGGTTGAGCTCGAGCATAGAGCTTATTGGGCCATCAAGAAGCTGAACATGGATTTCGAGAAAGCTGGTGAGAAACGCCTCTTAGAACTCAATGAGATGGAGGAGTTCCGTGCTCAAGCTTATGAAAATGCCAAACTTTACAAAGAGCGCACTGCGAGATGGCATGACAAGAAGATCACATCACGAACCTTCCTTCTAGGACAAAGAGTATTACTTTTTAACTCACGTTTACGCTTGTTTCCAGGAAAGCTTAGGACATGATGGTCGGGACCCTTTATCATTGTCAAGGTATCCCCACACGGAGTCGTGGAACTACAAGGTAACAATGGAACAACCTTCAAAGTGAATGGTCAATGATTAAAGCACTACATCGGTGATGAAGAACGCGGACTTGAGAACCTGACTTTCATTGCATGATCCAGTAGTCTAGTCTAGCTAGAAGACGTTAAACCAAGCGCTTATTGGGAGGCAACCCAATTTTATTGCTTTCTTTACTTTTTTTTGTTTTTTATTTTATAAATCTTGGAGTCACTCATATGCTTTATCTCTCAGGAACATGGTTTATCACACAAAGTACTCCTTACACCAAGCCTGTTTGGTGACTTCCCGCTTGCTCCCAGGCTTGCTCTTTCCTTGTTAGATGTTCTTATGCATTGGGGACAATGCATGATTCTAAGTTTGGGGTGGGAGGTGTCTTTCATACTTTTGTGTGTTTTCTTATCCGGCTATGCATGTTAGTGAAGGTTTTAATGATCATATGCATGTCAATTTTTGAAACAATTTTTGAAAAAAATTGTGTCTTTCATACTTTTGTGTGTTTTCTTATCCTGCTATGCATGTTAGTGAAGGTTTTAATGATCATATGCATGTCAATTTTTGAAACAAATTTTTGAAAATTTTGGAGCTTTCAAAGTTAATAGGAATGTTGTTTATGGTTGTGTGCCTTGATGTTGATTGCCCATGATGAGATTCAAATTTGCATGATAGATGACTTATTGTGGAAATAGAATAGCACTATCTTGAGTTAAATTCATTTAAGTCCCTCTTAAAATCTCTCATATTCTTCAGCACGTAGCCACTTTTATTTAGAATCTTTAATTGAAAAAAGGATTAAGTTGGGTGTATTTGGTTGTCACTTCGAAAGGCCCCACCGGTGAGAGAGTGGAAATGCATGATAGCTTGTAATTTTAGACTAAGGAAAAAGAAAAGAGTATACATGCCTTGAGAAAAGAAAATAAGTGTTGATAAGCACTTGAAAAGTGCTTATTATTCTCTCAAATTAAGGGAGTTTTATATTAGATTTCACTTGTTTGCTAGTGATTTTCAGGTTAAAACGAGGAAAATTAGAAGAAACGACTGAATGATCAAAACCGAGTAAGAATATGGAGAAAAAGTGCTGAAAAACGCATCCTTGCTTGAAACGCATGATGCGCCGCGGCACTAAGGCAGCGCTGCCGCGGCGCTGAGGCTGAAACGCATCAGCATGAACGCAGACCAGCAACGCGGCGCTGGGAAGGCGCTGCTTCGACGCATACTTGGTGAACGCAAGACAGCGTCGCGGCGCTGGGACGGCGTTGCCACGGCGCTAAAACCCGAGAGCAACTTAATTTTGGTCGCAACCCTAGCGCCGCGGCGCATGCGTTAATTTAAACGCAAGTTTTGTATTTTAGGTTAAATTTTGGGCGGCCAAACTCTATAAATTTAGGGGTTTTCAGCAGCCAAAAGGGGGGGAGAAAATATCAAGAAGATCAAGAAAGTTGCAGAACAAGAGAACGATCCGAAAAGGTAAGAATTAAGCTAGAGTTCCAAGAGTGAGTTAGCCGCAAGGAAGAGGAAAAGAGTTCGAGATAGTTTTGGTGCCTTTCGAAGTCCGACGCGAGAGCCAAGGAGTTCGTGACGGTGCTGCCTCAATCAAGAACCTCTTTTCAGTAGAGTTTCCCTATTCTTTACACTCTTTCTTTGATTCTTTTTGATCAATATGTTGCTTTACGCTATGAGTGGCTAAACTCTTTGGTTTTAGGGTTTTTGATGAATTGTTTGTAAACTCATGATAATTTTGGGAACTCATGGTTTTGTTCAAATAAATATGCTTTTCATTGTTATTGTGTTAAATTCTTGAAGATTGGCCACCTTCACATGTTAGATTAGATGTATGAATCGAGAGATTATATGTTTAATTTTATCTATAACAATGAATCGTTGTTAATCTATCACGAGAGTAGTTAGGTTTACAATGAAAGTTGCTAAAGACTAGTTTTAATGCCATGTAATTTTGTATTGGTTTTAAGAGATTAACTATCAATCAAGTTGCATGAGAAAGAGTTGTCTTTGAGAGAAGATAACTTGGAATTAAGTTTCGAGACTTAGGCATAAGAATTAAATCCATGAAATCCATAATTGTGCATGATGAAACAAACAAGGATTTGAAACCCTAGAACTCTCTTTGACTCTTGCAATTCTCCCTTTGATACTTTCTTGGCTTGATCTTTCTTTTTCCCAAAAACAAAATTTGAATTCCAATCCTCAAATAAAATTGATTCAACTCTAGAATAGCTAAATAACTTAAACCTTCCCAATTGGATCTCTAGTGAAAACGATACTCGGACTTAACCGTTTTATATTATAACTTGACCCGTACACTTTCGGTAAACACACAAAAGTGGCACATCAAGTGTACACAAAATATATGAGCTTTATTTGTCTATCTTTTTAAATGTTAAACTTGTAATGAGTATGCATGAATAGGGGTAAAAAGAGCTGCCTTTGCTGTGATCAGTAAGGACGCCTGGGAATTGACTAGGTACGAGTCCCTACAGTGGATGTGTGAAAGCTAGTGCCTCTAGGTAAAAGAATGCAAGTTTGGGCCCATAAAAAAAATATATGATTGAAAGGCACCTTAGAGGACATATTACTCACTTGAATGCATGAAAGCTTGAAGATTGGTGCATGAGCTAAAGTAGGGGGAAAACTAAAGAAACTCTCTTAAGTCCTAATTTGAGTTCTAGTATTTTAAATTGAAGGAGGCGTGCACACACACACATGGGAGATAGCAAGATTTGGCCTTGAATAATTATAACAACATAGATATGCTAGCATGTTTCTACTTAAGCTCTGAATGCTATTCTCTGAGACTTGAGTCACTTGCACACTTCTTCATCTAAACTCCCTGTTATTTGATTTTATTATTTGCTCGGGACTAGCAAATCTCTAAGTTTGGGGTGTTGATAAGCACTCGAAAAGTGCTTTATATTCTCTCAAATTAAGGGAGTTTTATATTAGATTTCACTTGTTTGCTAGTGATTTTCAGGTTAAAACGAGGAAAATTAGAAGAAACGACAAAAAGATCAAAACCGAGCAAGAATACGACGAAAAAGAGCTGAAAAACGCATCCTTGTTGAACGCAGGGCAGTGCCGCGGCGCTGAGACAGCGCTGCCGCGGCGCTGAAGCATAAACGCAACAGCATGGACGCAGAGTAGCATTGCGGCCCCGAGATGGCGCTGCTTCGACGCATCCTTGGTGAACGCATGACAGCGTCGCGGCGCTAAAACCCGAGAGCAACTTATTTTTGGTCCCAACCCTAGCGCCGCGGCGCTATGCGACAGCGCTGCCGCGCCAGCGTTAATTAAACGAAAAGTTTTGTATTTTAGGTTAAATTTTAGGCGGCCGAACTCTATAAATTTAGGGGTTTTCAGCAGCCAAAGGAGGAGGAATATCAAGAAAAGCAAGAAAGTTGCAGAACTAAAGAAAAGATCCAAAAAGGTGAGAATTAAGCGAGAGTCCAAGAGTGAGTTAGCCGCAAGGAAGAGGAAAAGAGTTCGAGATAGTCTTGGTGCCCTTCGAAGTCCGACGCGAGAGCCAAGGAGTTCGTGAAGGTGCTGCCTCAATCAAGAACCTCTTTTCAGTAGAGTTTCCCTATTCTTTACACTCTTCCTTTGATTATTTTTGTTCAAACATGTTGCTTCAAGCTATGAGTGGCTAAACTCTTTAGTTTAGGGTTTGATGAATTGTTTGTGAATTCATGTAGACTCATGGTTTTATTCAAATAAATTATGCTTTTCATTGTTATTGTGTTTAACTCTTGAAGATTGGCCACCTTCACATGTTAGGTTAGATGTATGATCGAGAGATTATATGTTTAATTTGATCTATAATAATGAATCGTTGTTAATCTATCACGAGAGTAGTTAGGTTGATAATGAAAGTTGCTAAAGACTAGTTTTAATGCCATGTAATTGTGTATTGGTTTTAAGAGATTAACAATCAATCAAGTTGCATGAGAAAGAGTTGTCTTTGAGAGAAGATAACATGGAATTAAGTTTCTAGACTTAGGCATAAGATTTACAATAAAATCCATGAAATCTATAATTTTGCATGATGAAATAAACAAGGATTCGAAACCTTAGAACTCTCTTGACTCTTGCAAATTCTCCCTTTGATATTTTCTTTGCTTGATTTTTCTTTTTCCCAAAAGTTGAAACATTGAATTTCAATCCTCAAATAAAATTGATTCAATTCTAGAATATCTAAGTAACTTGACCTTCCCAATTGGATCTCTAGTGGAAACGATACTCGGACTTAACCGTTTTATATTATAACTTGACCTGTACACTTGCGGTAAACACTAAAATTGCACATCATTCAACCGACTTCATCTTTTAGTTAAGCGACGAAGAGAGGTAGAAGAAGGAGTCTAAGGCAAGTTTGTGTAGAATTCTGGTCAGTTTCGTGGTGTAATTGAAGCTGGAACAGAAGGTTTGGTTGTTGTCGCGCAATCTGAGCAAGGTCTGATATTTAAAGGATAGCAAGTTGTAGAGATCAGGGCAAAAAATTTGTGGTTAGTAAGTTAACTCAATTCTTAACAACTTTTGATAAGGATGGTTGACCTGAATATGTGATAACTTGTAGAAATACAAGTTATGATAGCCTTTTTCTTAGATAAATAGAGATTAAATAGAGAAGCATGCGGTAAGTTATGTTAATTTTTATTAAGAAATCTTCTTTTACGTTATACTAATGTATTTTTATGAAGATAAATTGTAAGCCCTGTACTTAATCTTGTGAGAAAGCAAGGTAAGAAGGGACCAAGAGATGGACGCTTGGGTAGGAGTAGTTGGCTGGAATGTGATTCGGGCGGAAAAAATGACTAAGTACCAGCTATGCGTTGGTGGCAACACGCCTTGATGGAAACAGTTTTAGCGTGGACGCAAAGGTGAGGGAAGACTGTTAGGCGTTGAGGCCACAACGCGTTGAGGTCATAAGGCGTGGAGAGCCACCTTGTACCGAAGATTATCTTGCGACAAACGCATTGAAGGCTGCAGGGTGTTAGAAGTTAAAGGCCACGAGGAGTTGAGAGCTGATTTGCGATGAGGCCATTATGCGGTGAACGCTACCATACGTCAAAAGTGGGTATGCGTTGGACAAAGAAGGTTGGCCGAGAGAGTAATGCATTTGTTAACTATCAGGCGGGAGAGTTTTGAAAAGTAACACCATCAGAGGCTGTGTGTTGCTGAAGCTAAACATAGAAGGTATGCGTTGAATAGATTGTAGTATAGCGTTGAAATGGAGATTAAGTCGGTGGTATATATATAAGCGGATCGGGAATTCAATTGTTTTGATTGCATTTCAGAGCTCGAGTTGGGTCCATTTTGAAACTAAACATCGGAAGGAGGTAGAAGAAGATGTTCATGTCGATTTGGAGTGGAAATCTTATCGTAACCGTGGAGGAAACTTGAGCTGGGCAGAGGACTCAGCTGGTGTTACTCTCTCAGAGTAACGTTCGGTTTTGGAGGAAGAAAAAACTGAAGAAACGGTGCTTAGGGCCAGAACTTCTGCGGTTAGTAAGTTAACTCGATTTTTAGCAAGTTCCATGAACGATGCTTGAGCTGAAATTGTATAAATGTGTGTCAAACTCAGATAGAAGAGATTAAAGCTAAATTTGCCGGACGATTAGGTGTCACACCCCCTCCCGGATTATCCTCCATAACCCGAAAGAAAATGTGAAGTCAGTAACCTTGACTCCTCTATAAGGTTCACTAACCAACCATTCCTTTTACCAAAGACGGCCCAGACGAGGTTCGACGTAGGCATAACATCCCGAACTCGCTTGCTACCTGGAAAATTAGAAAACATGGGAAAACGTGAGCTAAGCCTCGTGAGTGACAAGTTTTGTAAACTATCTTTTATTCGAAAAGAGGCATGTTACAGTAAAACGCATTAAAAGAAGGATTCAACAGGAACAGATTTTCCACAATTCTTTGTCATTCATGTAAATCCGTTCTAAATGCATAGAATCGTTTTCCAGAATATTTAAAGAGAAAACCATTTGGTTTTTCAATCTTTTCCCTTAGTTGAGGCGGAGCAAAGCTCAACGCTCTCAACGTCGAAAACATCCTTAGTTGGGGTGGAGCAAGGCTCAACACACCTAACGTCGAAATCATCCCTGGCTTTAAGCAAAGTAAGCTCAATGCACTAGCCAGCTTAACCTCTATGTGCACATAGGAATATGACGGGTTGCCCGTGTATCTTCTCATGTCCTTGAGTACTGGGTCCCAGGGAAACTCACGAGCCTTCTCAAAGAGATAAGCACTGAGCCTCCTCTTAAACATTTTATCAATCATTTTGAGTAGATCATTCATATAAAACCTTCATAGAAAACAGGAAGTTTCTTGATAAACCGTTTCTTACAACATGCCTTTCCATATAATAAAAAATCCGATAAAACATGCTTTTTAAACATTAAGATCAAACATCATGCGTTTCATGAGATCAATTATCACAAACCATATCACATAAAAATATTTTTAACAAAGTTTAGTTTTGAAAGAAGAAGAGTCACTCACAATTTCTTAAGATATTTCCTCTTTTCCTTCCAATTCTTGTCTTCCCGAGCTCCTTGAACGCAAGGGTTTGGTCTTCTATCCCGCAAACTATTTCTGGTAACAGGTTGGACGCAAGCCTGCCCTTAAACGCAAGGTGCAGACCAACTCTTCTTACTCTTTCGGATGTGTTGACCTTCCTTGAACGCAAGGTCTAATTTGAACGCATCGTGGCGTTCACCCCTTCATGTTGAATTCGTGTAAAACGCAGGGCTTACCCTTCTGACGGAAGCCAACTTCTTAACACCAGATGACTTAGGTGTCTAGGTTGTCTTCCTCTTTGGTCGCAGACTTCCTCTTATAGACGCAAGGTTTTCTTCTTTCAGTTCTCCTTCTTTCTTTCTCTCAAGAATTATTATAACCAAATCATCAGTCTTTACTTTTCCCCTCAAGGTCCTATTTATAGATTACTTATCATTCTACTTCTCCTCTTTTGCTGCCACTTGTTTGCCACATGTCATGTTGCATAATCAACTATGCATTAGTCCAAGTGTCACTTTGCATGAGATGATTATCATGCTTTCTAACACCTCCTACTTAATGAGGTGTCCCAATCATGTGTAACCACCTGGCATATAGGCTTACCTTATGCGTCCGTTATGTTCCAATATACAACTACCCAATCATTCCTGTGTTCCTATGCGTTTATAGACCTTTATTTCCATTTCTCTACCACATTCAATTAGGTATACAAATCTTAAACGCATGCTACTATGTGTTTCAACTTACCATAAAATATCATACATCAATCTTAATCGCATACTATCTGCGTTCAACTTTCTTTTCTTATATTCATTCACATCTACAAATCCCTCTTTTGTAAAATTACACCCTTCTGACTATGTGGTTTACTCTTAACTACCACATTCAACTCAAGTTCTTTCTTTATGCATTTATCCTCTTGCATTCATCTTTACATCATTCGGCGTTCATGACCTTCCTTTAAGTCCCTTGATTTTACCCTCTATGCGTTCTCGAATCATATACCAAGGTTATTCCTTTAACCATTTCCTGCTTTAGTTTTTCCTATGCGTTTACCTGAGATCTTGATAACATTTTTCATTTATTATAACGTTAAGCTCTTCCGCGTATAACTTATTAACCAATGGTAGCCACCTTCGACTCATAAACCCCTCGTCGCATAGCTAATAGCTGTCCTTAACACAGAACTCCTCAATGCATAGCTAATGGTTCCTCACCTCGTAACTTCCTCATCGCATAGTAAGACCCTACTAATCACTGAAATCCTACTAGCATATAATAATCCTTTAACGTTTATCATCTCAATTATTAACTATTTAGAATTTCAGTTTCCTCAACGCTTCGCTTTGCCATCGCATAGCAATTCTTCAACGCATAGAAATTTCCCAATGTAATAACCTTCAACGCTTAACGGCCTCTTCCGCACATGCTATACCATATTCAGGAACTTCGTGATTAGCCCAATGAACCTTCAGCGCATAGTCACAGCTTATCGCATGGTTTACCAACGCGAAGTTGTGATCAATACCCAAGTTCCTTTTTCCTCCATACTGTTGTTTCATAACGCCTAATGCATTACTTTCCTTCACTCCACTTTCCGACGCATTGCCAACCCTTCCAACACAAAGTACTTTTCCCACACAATGGTTCTACTCCATTTTACATCATCGACGCATGGTACTTTACCTCATTTAACTTGCCATTAATAACATTTAATCACGTAACTTGGTAACTCAATATTAACTATTACATGCGTTATACTTATCCATCCATGCGTCAGCCTGATTTCCAGACTTATGTCTACATCTTCTTAATACCATTCATTTCAATGCACAGAATTTATTGGCCATAATTTAGTAATTACACAATCTTAACTTCTCATTTACATATTCCGTTAATCCACACTCTTTATCCTTTTAACCTTACCAATTATATAAATACTTAGGTTTTCAGGGACAGGGTGTTACATTAGGGGTAACTCGGAATTGTTGAAGGATATACCCTAAACGGAGAGGATGTTCTTCATGAAATCTGGAGGTAAGATGAAGGACTTACACCTTAACAATTTTGTAGAAGGAAGTAAGTTCTGAAATTGACAAAAATGTAATGTTTAGCAGGTTGAAGAAGGAAGAAAGAAACGGTTCTGCTGCAGCGGTAGTATCGCTAAGAGAGTGAGAGACAGAGCAGCGAAGCAAGTATCGCTGTAACGCAAGAGGGGCTTTGCGTCTCACGATTCTCGCTAGAATATCGCTGGGTGTCGCTCCTCAAGTAGTCTCGCTAGTTATGTCTAACTTAGTGTCGCTGGTACAGTAGTATGTGATGAATCTCGCTGGTAGCCTTTAGTTGTCTGAAGTATAATGCTATTAATGTGTGTTAAGGGAAAAGGAAGATTATGGAAACTGAACATGAGAAATATGTATTTTTAGGCCAGGAAGAGCTCGGGGGGGCTTATAATCCACTTAGAGCCGAGACAAGTTGTGAGTGACCTTTTATTATATCTTGTGGTTACCTTAGTATATTTATTTGATGAGAAAATATGGTACTTTGCAGTATTCATAGTGAGTATGATATGCCAGTAAGTTAAAAGGAAACTAATTCTATTGTTTAAATATAGTAATGGCTGAGGGACCTTATGGTGAAAGCCTATGTGCAAGTAAAACTGAAATTAAGTGCTGAGGGACTTCGTGTGAAAGCACTTGAATAGTTAAGTGGAATGGATTACAATGCTAGGGACTATGAGAGAAAGCATGTAGTAATCCATCACATACTAGCTCGTGCTGAGGGACCATGAGTGAAGACACTTGAGCGAAGAATGAATTGGTTACCAGTGTTGAGGGACTTCGTGTGAAGGCACATGGTAATGTACACATAATCGGATAAGTGCTGAGGGACAGAATGTGAAGGCACTTGATAGTTGCAAAATCGTGAAACATGATGATTAGGCATCTATATGTGTTTAGAAATGAGAATTTGTACTAAATACAGAAGAGTTAAGTTGTGCCTTGTCACAACAATAGTTAGCTAAATACCATGGGGCTATGAGGATATTGGTAAAGGTGAAACCAAAAGCTTAAAGAAGTTTAGAAACTAACTGAAAGGCAATAAACATTGATTACTAATAGTTATGCTAGTTTATGGTTGATAGTGATAGTTGAATGAATTTAATCACTCACTGGGCTTCATGCTCACTCGATTTGTTTGTTTGTTGTCATTTCAGGTAGCGAGCGTGTCCAGGACGCCTAGCCTACAGAAGAATCTCGTCTGGGCCTACCTTGACGCAAACCTCTGGGATAGTTGTAAATATATAGTTTGTGTTCATGTTTTGTAGTGTACATGTTCCTTGGGAGTGAGGGAGAATTGTTCTGTATCATACATGTATGTATGCAACTAATATTTCTTGAGAGTTTGTATGTTCTCTTTCTTTTTAACAGCAATGGTATTTCTAATTAGGATTTATCTGGCTTCTAGTTTCAATATGCTATATAGAGAGTGCAGTTTCACACTCACTCCTAGGTATAGGATGTATTTGGGATGAGGTGTGACATAAATGATTTTACCACTTTTTGAGCCTAAAAACGCATGTTTTGACACAAGAATGCAAACGATGCGTTGATGACTTCTTAACGCAGGAACCAGACGATGCGTTAACAACTCAACGCATAACTACGCGTTAGCAACCTACGCCGCGTTGACATCTACCAAACTATTCATGGACGCATAGACGACCATTAATGCAAGGCGCTGATAATCAAATCAGAATCTTGAGAAATTGACAGATGATTGACGAACATGATTTGTGGCTAAAGTGGTGGATCTTAATTGATCCGAGAATCACGCTATCAGGCAAGATGGACGCATAGTATCAATCTCGCTGCCAATCAAGCAGATTTGCCATTAATTGCGGACGCATCATCTATAAAAGGGCAGCTCTGCGAGATGAGAAAGGGTTGTTGATTCTCGGAAGAACTCCATAAGTGACAGCAGAGTTCTCTTAGACTTCAGCCAGAGACGAATAGCTCAAGAGAGAAGAGTCTTCCCTCCGCCGGACCACTTCACAGCAGAACCTCACGCTTCCATTCGGGCGACTCAAGGCATTGACGCCTTCCCTGCTTTCTTTCTTATTGTTTCTATCTTAATTTTAGATTTGTATCAAGACATTGAACTTATCAAAGATTGTATTCCATTTCATCAATATAATTATCTTCCATGTCTACTCATTTCTCTAAACTTTCCGCTTTTTACTTTCAAACCATGAGTAACTAATCACTCAAGGGTCTAGGGTTGCGTTAGCATCTAACTAGGAACCATAGTGTAACTATTTCATCTTGTCAATTGCAATCTTAATCCGATGCTTATGTCCATCTGACAAATCGATATAAGTAGTAATAATCAAACTGCTCGAGAGAGTAAGTGATTGTGGAACTCAATTGACAAGGGCCAAGTAGTGTTTGATGCGCACTTTTAGTGTTAACCGCAAGTGTACAGGTCAAGTTATAATATAAAACGGTTAAGTACGTTCCACTGGAGATCCAATTGGGAAGGTTTAAATTACTTAGCTATTCTAGAATTGAATCAATTTTATTTGAGGATCGAAATTCAATTTTATGAGTTAGGGAAAAATAAGAATCAAGCAAAGAAAGTATCAAAGGGAGAAACGCAAGAGTCAAAGAGAGTTCTAGGGTTATGAATCCTTGTTTATTTCATCAAGCAATAATATAGATTTCGTGTATTTTATTGTAATTCATATGCCTAAGTCTAGAAACTTAATTCCAAGTTGTTTTCTCTCAAAGACAACTCTTTCTCATGCAACTCGATTGATTGTTAATCTCTTAAAACCAATACAAAATTACATGGCATTAAAACTAGTCTTTAGCAACTTTCATTGTCAACCTAACTACTCTCGTGATAGCTTAACAACGATTCATTGTTATAGATCAAATTAAACATATAATCTCTCAATCATACATCTAACTTAACATGTGAAGATGGCCAATCCTCAAGAATTAAACACAATAACAATGAAAAGCATAATTATTTAAATAAAACCATGAGTCTACAAAATTACCATGAATTCATAAACAATTCATCAAATACCCTAAAACCAAAGAGTTTAGCCACTCATAGCTTGAAGCAACATGTTTGAGCAAAAATAATCAAAGGAAGAGTGTAAAGAAAAGGGAAACTGTACTGAAAAGAGGTTCTTGATTGAGGCAGCACCATCACGAACTCCTTGGCTCTCACGTAGGACTTCGAAAGGCACCAAGACTATCTCGAACTCTTTTCCTCTTCCTTGCAACTAACTCACTCTTTGAACTCTCGCTTAATTCTCTCCTTTTTGTCTCTCTTTTTAGGTCTGTAACTTTCTTGCTTTTCTTGATTTTCTCCCCCCTTTTTGGCTTCTGGAAACCCCCAAATTTATAGTGTTTGGCCGCCAAAAATTTAACCTAAAATACAAAAATAAGTTGCTCTCTGGTTTTAACGCCACGGCAGCACCGTCTTAGCGCCGCGACGCTGTCATGCGTTCACCAAGGATGCGTCGAGGAAGCTCCATCTCGGCGCCGCGATTCTACTCTGCGTCCATGCTGATGCATTTATACTTCAGCGCCGCAGTAGCGCTGCCTTAGCGCCGCGTCGCTATTATGCGTCCAGACTGTTGCGTTTATGCTTCAGCGCCACGGCAGCGCCGTCTCAGTGCCACGATGCGTTCAACAAGGATGCGTTTATGCTTCAGTGCCGCATCGCTACCCCAAAATTTGTTCTTTTGAGTTTTTCAGCTCTTTTTCGCCGTATTCTTGCTCGGTTTTGATCTTTTAGTTGTTTCTTCTAATTTTCTTCATTTTAATCTGAAAATCACTAGCAAACAAGTGAAATCTAACATAAAACTCCCTTAATTTGAGAGAATATAAAGCATTTTTCAAGTGCTTATCAGTGTTACCTGTCTATGGGGATAACCTTGGTTCTTAACACTCTCCTATGCGTTATAGACATATAACGCATAGCAGCTGACAATCGGGAGAAGAGTCGCAAGTATGAATAGAATACTACTATGCGCTTCCGACGTTAGATGTTAATCAACCCGAACCCTTTCTTTATCCATTCATTCACATCTTTAGTTGAATTTGCTGTGTCGCATGCTTTCCATCTTTCACAATTTTAGTCTAGTGTACAAACAATCGCTTTCCGTAGATTAAAAACAACTCTCTGAACTATTTCTTGGTTACCACTGCAACGCATGAAATCCAACTAAATACTGAATCAATATAATCCCTATGTTCGACCTCGAACTCACCGAGAAAACCTACTCCTTTGCTTATACTTGGGTAAAGGATAGGAAAACTTGACAAGATTACCAAGCATAATAGGAAGACACATAGCATGTTCAAAGCATGATATGTTAAACGCATAATCACATCATTTAGCACCTTGCGTTAGGACAATTTACACATACAATTATACCCCACAACAAGTTTTTGGCGCCGTTGCCGGGGAATATTGCATTGATTTAATTATTTTATGTGGACTACTATGTTGTAGGATTCCTCAGTCGAAGGAGTATAGTAAGTTTCTCCTCTGCCAGAAGATTCTAACAGTATCTAAGTGACGAGAGCAATCCATAGCTCGATATTGACCCAGAGATTGAGAGGACCTTCACCCGAAGGATAAGGTAGAATTCAAGAAGGGCCAATTGCTTGGACCTAATTCACACGGCAAGTGAGGAAATTGCCTGCTTAAGCAGGAGGAATATTGGAGATGACTTACTCATATGCTGAAGATATTTTCGACAGAACTCCATGGAACACTAATGAGTGGGTGGATGACGGATGTGAATTTCGCTCCACCAATAGAAGGCAAAAGCAAGCTGGAATGTTTGAAACTGATGCGACCACTAGCATGGCAGTGCAGCTCGACAATATGACATCCATGCTGCAAACACTAGTCTTGAATCCTTCTGGTTTTGACCAATGGAATCAAGACCAGTATTATCAGTATTCGAGAGATCCGCAAGCGGACACATCATCCTCATTTTATTCCTTGGAATCTCTTTTACGAGAATGTCTATCTACACGCAATGCGATGTTCCAAAGCCAAATCCTTGCAAATCCCGATTTAGAAGTTTATATGATTCAAATTGCAGAGGCGCTCGAAATGAAAAGCAAGGAGCATTGCTAAGTACAACTGAAATTCCAAGAGGGAACTTAGAAAAACAATGCCAAGGTGAGACATTGTTAAGTGGGAAAATCAATCCCACAGTGAATAATGAGGGGACACAAGTCAACCGATGGAGAGTACCATGCATATTGTTCAGCATCTATCGTCATCCACCGAATCAGAGGATGAGGAAAATATAGAGCGGAGAGAAAAAGCAATGCAGGCAGAACCTGCGTCTGTATATGAAGATAGTACTTCTGGACGCGTCCTGATTGACGTCCAAGAAGAAATCTCAACGCCCCGCGCGGGTGATCAAGTGAACGCGGCGTTGAGAAATGAAATCCTCAAGGATGGTGAAGATGGTGAAAATGATGAAATCAAATTACTCTCTGATGGTATAATTGAGAAATCAGACCGGAGCAACAGATCCGCGACAAAGATTAAGCCATTATTAAAAGAGCCTTCAACGCATGAGCTACAAACCAGACCAACGCATCCCAATTATGCACGCTTGAGGGAGATCATAATGTACTTCATTGTCGTCTCTGCGTTGAACCCTGATCGCGATAAAGGCTCCAATGATTCACGCAAGTGTAATAACTGAGCTTGCGTTGAAAGGTCCCTACGGTTATGAACGCCTACTTTTTCAGGGACGCTTTCTTTTACCCTTGCCTTATTTTCATTCGAAATTGTTCTAGTATTTATTTTTATTTTTTTTATTGAATTTTGCTTTCTATCTTCTGTTTGTATTTTGTTTTTAGCATTTATTTATTTCTTTAATTTCAGTTTAGTAGTATAAATGAGATAAGCATGAAACTAGGCATCGAGCTTTAATGTAAATTATTTGATTTCAACGCATCATTAAACTATGCGTTCATCGATAAAAGATTTCTGTGTTTATCGAGTTAAGGTTAGGGGTAAGGTTAGAGCCATACATATTTTGTCAAATGCATAATACTTAGATTACAACGCATAATCTAACCTGAGAACCATGTGTTCATCAGTTATGCGTTTATCAATAATTCAATGCGTTTTAGATAGGGCAATAGGTGAAACGCAGATGTCTTTTGAGTCTACGCGTTTTTCCCAGAAAAACACTCAAGTGCTAAAACACTCAAGTGCTCTATGTGCGTTAAGTAGCCACCCATCACACTTGATGGGTGTGCGGCTCAATAAAATCTGCCTTGATCAGTGGGACTCCGGATATCGCGTATCCGCGTTTATTACCGACGGCTCAATCAGCCCTTTATAGACGCGCTTCGATTTCCCATTTTCCATTTTCGAAACCTTTCACCTCTATAACCTCCGGCGATTTGTGTTCAACGCAGAACCTCATATGTCTAGCCATTAAAACCCACAAAATCAAGAACACCTCGCCAGCAACGTTCCCCCAAGATCTTCTCACAACACCCAGCACTCGACTCCACCTTTGTCATCATCAACACCAGCCCCCGAGGTATTTCTTAACCCTCGATCTCCATTTTTCTCTCCACCAACATTTCGTCATACCAGACCTGTGAGGCCTTTCGCTTCCCCGGTCAGACCAAGACCTCCAAATCCCAGCCCACCATTTATCCCAACCTTTTCGGCGTCGCGAATCAGAGCTACTGCCCAAAGACCGCCTATAAACCCATTTTTCCGACCATTCGCCAGACCCTCAACCCATCCACCAGTAGTCGACGTTGACTCCGACGACTGTGTGGAAGTTCTAAATATCTGCCCCTTGAGCCGAATCGACCCAGTATGTAAGCCCCGCACCTAATTTTGTGAGAACGCAAGGTAAGAAGGGGCCGAGAGATGGGTGAATGTGTAAAAGTAGTTGGCTGGCTTGCATTTGGAGTGGGAAACGACTAAGTGTCAGCTATGCGTTGGTGGCAACCTGTTGTGGAGGAAATAATTTTGGTGTAAACGCAAAGGTGAGGGAAGTTCATCATGCGCTGAAGTCGTGACGCTTTGAGGACATAAGGCGTGGAGGATCACTTGGTACCGAGGATTATTATGCGTCAACCGCATTGAAGGCAGTGTGCCGTTGGAAGTAAAGGCCATGAGGAGTTGGGAGCTGATCTGCGGTGAACGCTACTATGCGTCAAAGACGGGTATGCGTTGGACAAAGAGTGTTGGCCGGAGAGAAAGTTATGCGTATGCTAACTATTTGGTGGGAGAGTTTGAAAAGAATTATCATCAGAGGCCGTGTGCGTTGCTGAAGCTGAGCATAGGAGGTATGCGTTGAACGGATTATAGTATAAAGTTGAAATGGAAGACAAGTCAGTGATATATATATAAGTGGACTGAGAAATCAATTGTTCTGCTTGCATTTCAGAGCTCAAGTTGGGTCCATATTAAGGCAATCGGAGGGAGGTAGAAGAAGATGTTTATGCTGATTTGAAGCAGAAATCTTATTGAATTCGTGGAAGAAACTTGGGTTTGACAGAGGTTTCGGCGGCTGTGATCTCTTCAGAGTGATGCTCGGTTTTGGAGGAAGAACAAATTGAAGAGACGAAGGTTAGGGCTGAAACTTTGAGGTTAGTAAGTTAACTCGATTTCTAGCAGGTTTCATGAAGGATGTTTGAGCTGAAATTGTTTAATTGTGAGACGCAAAGCCTATCTTTGTGTTGCAGCGTTACTTGCTTCGCTGCCCAGTCTCTCGCTCACTCAGCGATACTTCCGCTGCTGCAGAACCGTTTCCTTCTTCCTTTCTTCTTCCTTCTTCAACCTGCTAAGCATTCCATTTCAATCAATTTTAGTACTTTCTTCCTTCTATAAACTTGTTTCCCCAATGGGAGTTGCCACAGGAAGTACAATATGGTTTCCGTGCTGAACTGCCACAGATTCACTAGGTTGGTTGTATTGTGACCGCCCCGATGATACAGATGCCTGAGGAAACCTTCCTCGTCCTCCCTGTGGATTTCCCCTCCGTGATCCTCCTGAAAAGTACGAGTCACTGGTACGGGCTTTAAACTTACTCCTACCAGAAACTCCCGGTGTAAAACGACGTCCTTCACCCTGCTGAGTTTGTACTCGTGAAGAACTAAAAGTCTGTCCAGCCTTCGATTCGCCTCCTTCAGCTCCTGCTATACTCTTTTCTACTCTCATTGCCGCCTCCACTAATTTAGCAAAGTTTGTCCACTCCGTACTAGCTGTTACTGGAGTTCGGATTTCACTACACAAGCCTTCTTCGAAACGTTTGCATTTATCAGCTTCTTCTGCTATCAATGCCAAACCATACTTGGCAAGCTTCGTGAATTTCTTTTCATATTCAGCTACAGTCATACCTCCTTGTTCTAGATTTAAAAATTCCTTTCTTCACATATTCGCTAGAGTATCGCTGGGTATTGCTCCTCAAGGTAGTCTAGCTGGTTTTAATCAACGCAGTAACGCTAGTATAGTTTTAGTATCAACTGAGTAACGCTGGCAGTTTACAATTTTCTAAGAGTAATGTTACTATTGTATGTTAAAGGAAAAGGGAGATTATGGAAACTAAACTTGAGGATTATGTGTTTTCAGGCCAAAAAGAGCTGGGGGAGGCGTATAACCCACTTAGAGCCGGGACCAATAGTGAGTGACTGTTTGATATACCTTGTGTTAAACTTAGTACGCATATTGACGAGGAACGTGATTCATGGTTGTATGCCTTATGTATGTGATGTGCTAGTGATTGAAGAGAATATTATTACAAATGTCTAAGCACATATGTGGCTGAGGGACCTTATGGCGAAAGCTACATGTGAGTAAGCGTGAAATTAAGTGCTGAGGGATTTGATAAGGCACTTGAACAACAGTAGAGAATGGACTACAATGCTCAGGGACTGTAAGTGAAGGCATGTATATCCATCACACACTAGCTAGTGCCGAGGGATCATGAGTGAAGGCACTTGAGCATGAATAGAGTTTGCTACCTGTGCGGAGGGATTTCATGTGAAGGCACAAGGTACTGTAATTATAAACGAGTAAGTGCTGAGGGACGGAAAGGGAAAGCACTAAATAGATGCAAGTTTGTGAGACATGAGAATTCGATAGTTATATATGCATTGTGGAAGTGAATCTTGATAATTCAATGGGATGTGTGATGTGATAATTACCAGCTAACAGACTGGATTATAGTTGTTATAAATAATTTAGTAGAATTAGTCACTCACTGAGCCAACAGTTAAGCACGGAAAACTCCGAGGCAGAGCAACCGGGTCCTAGAACAGTTCGCGATGAAGCCAGCACACTGCATGGAAGCAGTGAAGTACGCCGAAGAGAAGAACGAGAAGTATTCGGTATTTTAGAGCGAATAGCTTAGGAGGAAAGGGAAGTGATGCGCACTTTTAGTGTTAACCGCAAGTGTACGGGTCAAGTTATAATATAAAACGGTTAAGTCCGAATATCGTTCCACTGGAGATCCAATTGGGAAAGTTTAAGTTACTTAGCTATTCTAGAATTGAATCAATTTTATTTGAGGATTGAAATTGAATATTATAAGTTATGGAAAAATACAAATCAAATAAGGAAAGTATCAAAGGGAGAAACACAAGAGTCAAAGAGAGTTCTAGGGTAATGAATCCTTGTTTATTTCATCATGCAACATTATAGATTTCATGGATTTTATTGCAATTCATATGCCTAAGTCTAGAAACTTAATTCCAAGTTATTTTCTCTAAAAAACAACCCTTTCTCATGAAACTTGATTAATTATTAATCTCTTAAAACCAACACAAAATTACATGGCATTAAAAATAGTCTTTAGCAACTTTTATTGTCAACCTAACTACTCTCGTGATAGATTAATAATAATTCATTGTTATAGATCAAGTTAAACATACAATCTCTCAATCATACATCTAACCTAACATGTGAAGATAGCCAATCCACAAGAATTAACACAATAACAATGAAAAGCATAATCATTCCAACAAAACCATGAGTCTACAAAATTAACATAAATTCATAAACAATTCATCAAAACCCTAAAACTAAAGAGTTTAGCCACTCATAGCTTGAAGCAACATGTTTAAGAAAAATAAACAAAGAAAGAGTGTAAAGAAAGGGAAACTCTACTGAAAAGAGGCTCTTGATTGAAGTAGCATCGTCCTGATCTCCTTGGCTCTCACATCGAACTTCGAAGGGCACCAAGACTATCGCGAACTCTTTTCCTCTTCCTTGAAACTAACTCACTCTTTGAACCCTCACTTAATTCTCTCCTTTTTTTATCTCTTTAGGTCTGCAACTTCCTTGCTTTGCCTTGATTTTTCTTCATGAATTGGACTGCTGGAAACCCCCAAATTTATAGAGTTTGGCTGCTCAAAATTTTCCAAAAATGCAGATTTTTCAATTAAGGAAAGCTGGCGCCGCGGCGCTAGGGCTGCATCCGAAAAAGTTTGCTCTCGGGTTTTAGCGTCGCGGCAGCACCGTCCAAGCATCGTAGCGCTAAAATGCATTTCAGAAATATTGCTCTCGGGTTTTAGCGTCGCGGCAGCGCCGTCTAAGCGTCGCAGCGCTAGAATGCGTTTCAGCAAGGATGCGTTGAGGCAGCGCCATCTTGGCGCTGCAATGCTACTCTGCGTCCAGAACCATGCATTGATGTTTCAGCACCGCGGCGCTATCCCAAAAAATTGCCCTTTTTGGTTTTTCAACTCTTTTTCACCGTATTCTTGCTCGGTTTTGATCTTTTAGTCGTTTCTTCTAATTTTCCTCGTTTTAACCTGAAAATCACTAGCAAACAAGTGAGATCTAATATAAACTCCCTTAATTTGGGAGAATAGAAAGCACTTTTCAAGTGCTTATCAACACCCCAAACTTAGAGATTTGCTAGTCCTGAGCAAAGAATAAAATCAAATAATAAGGAGTTGAAATGAAGAAGTGTGCAATTGACTCATGCCTTAGGGAACAGCATTTAGAGCTTAAGTAGAAACATGCAAGCATATCTATATTGTTATAATCATTCAAGGCCAAATCTTGCTATCCCCCATGTGTGTGTGTGCAAGCCTCCTTCAATTTAAAATACTAGAACTCAAATTAGGACTTAAGAGAGTTTCTTTAGTTTTCCCCCTACTCTAGCTCATGCACCAATCTTCAAGCTTTCATACATTTCAAGTGAGTAATATGTCCACTAAGGTGCCTTTCAATCATATATTTTTTCATGGGTCCGAACGTGCATTCTTTTACCTAGAGGCACTAGCTTTCACACATTCACTGTAGGGACTCGTACCTAGTCAATTCCCAGGTGTCCTTACTGATCACAGCAAAGGCAGCTCTTTTTACCCCTATCCATGCATACTAATTACAAGTTTAACATTTAAAAAGATAGACAAATAATGCTCATATATTTTGTGTACACTTTTCTTTTTCCTTAGTCTAATATTACAAACTATCATGCATTTTTACTCTCTAACTGGCGGGGCCTTTCGAAGTGACAACCGAATTGTCACACCCTCTTCCTAAGATTATTTCGTGGAAGAGTTTATTAAGGAAAGAAGTAGGATAAGAATAGTTGAGAAGTAAGTGGAGTTGGACGCATGCTTTGTGAAAAACCATGATGGACATATTGCAGAATCACTTGACTGCATGCAATTGAGGCAACGTATGGTGTTATGCGGTAGGAAAAAACGGCAAGTCTATCGGACATTGGAAGTTGGCAAGTTGAGAAGGAACTATGAATGGGCAGTGGTTAGAAAAGTTGGCTGAGTAGTGTCGGAGCAAAAAGTGGCTAAGAATTGACCATGCGTTAGTATGGCTACGCGTTGAGAATATGTTGGACGCCACGAGGCGTTGCCAAATTGTAACACCCAAACACTAGATAATATACATACTTCTATATCTTTACCTAGGAGTGGGTGTTACCTAACCTGTATGCTATTATACCTCGTTAAACATGCATTTTTACATCATGATTAGCCAGTGAAATACTCAGCCTTACCACAGCTTTACACAAATTTCTTAATAAGATCACATCATAAACAAGATTTGAAAGACTATGTTTAGAGTTTACAAACATGTCTAGTAACTCCTATAAGGGATGGGGTTTACAGTTTATCCAATCTACAAAATTCTATTCTAGCACAGACGGTCTTGATGGTAGGCTAGGCACCCCGAGCACGCTTGCTACCTGGAGAGAAATCATCAGAAAAACTATAATCTGTGAGCTGCAATGCTCAGTGAGTGACTACTAAAAAAAATAACCTCAATAGAATTATAACTACATTCTTGAATACGAATTGCTTAATCATGCCATATGTTACGTTTCTTTTAACTTGTAATTCACTGTCATTACATAAACGATAATC
The DNA here is from genome assembly GCA_030954485.1 of Citrullus mucosospermus. Taxonomy (NCBI): domain Eukaryota; kingdom Viridiplantae; phylum Streptophyta; class Magnoliopsida; order Cucurbitales; family Cucurbitaceae; genus Citrullus; species Citrullus mucosospermus. The sequence goes on along the minus strand of CM062064.1, from coordinate 12,846,907 downwards.
TTTTGCTTAGGCCTTTGTTGAAGCGGAGCGAACTCAACGCACCTAACGTCAATCAACCTTAGCTTCTTCTATTATGCTCATAAATCTAGCTGATCTCGGGCTGCCCGTGTACCTTCTCATGTCCTTCGGTACCAGGGTCCCATGAAATTAATCACTCACCGTCTTTAAATCCTTAGGTGAGAGTTTCACATAAGTTAAGTACTAGGGCTGCCCATATGCTTTCTCATGTCCTTCAGCATTGGGTCCCAGAGAATTACTCACTCACCGTCATTAAATCCTTAGGTGAGAGTTTCACATAAGTTACACACTAGGGCTGCCCATATGCCTTCAACTAACCTTCAGCATTGGGCCCCAGGGAATCTTTCTAGAGCACTAACTTGCACATCACATTCATCATAATATAACAACAAACATGATACCTCAGCATTCATAAATACTAGGGCTACCCATATGCCTTCACCTATCCTTTGGCACTGGTTCCCATTCAAATACTTCTAGTGCACAGACATGCACAATACATTTATCATCATTTAACTAAAATCGTAATATTCAGAATTCTCAGAACATTTATCTAGCAACTAGCTTGATAGAACTTAGGACATTAACTGATACATTGTCAAGCTTATCTCACATATAAGATACGTGCTAGTTTCATACAAAGAAGTACACTTCAATTCATGCTTCAAAGATATTATTAAGCATATAGAAATAGTATTCAAGTTAAGCTTGTCTCAAACCATAAAGTCACTCACGACTGATTCTGGACTCCGAGGGGGTTATATGCTTTTCCTAGCTCCTCTTGCCCTGTAAACATACCTTTTTCGTGTTAGACATTTCTAATATTCCTTTTTATATTCTTTACGTTTGCTTAGATATCTTAGACATGGGTTTTCATCACTAATTTTCTTCTCTTATCATCTCATCAGTATGAGCGAGATTAAGAGGTTAACTACTCATAACTACGTGGCACCAGTGATACTCAGCTTTGCAGGACTAGCGATATTACCTTCAAAGAGCGATACTAAGCGAGAGTCAGCGAGAGTTGTGAGACGCAATGGTCTCTGCGTTACCAGCGACACTCGTCTCGCTTATCACTCTCCAGCTCTTAGCGGTACTCCTATCTTAGCGACCCCCGACGATTATTGTTCTTCTTCTTCCTTCTCTAATCTGTTCTCAAACTGCTAAACATCAAATCCAGCCAAAATCAGATCCATCCTTCTTCTACAAACTTGTAAAGGAGTGAACTTTCTGACTTACCTCAAGGTCTCAAACCCCAACTCTTCTTCATTTGAGAATTATTCTCAAATAACTCTGGATTGCTACAAACGTTTTGCAGCTTAACTTCAATCACTTCTACCTTAGATTCAGCTCCCACGACTCGTTTTTCTTCAAACTCTGATCATCACGAGGTCTAAGTAGCATTAGTCGAACTCTCCGTTCCAGCTCAAGCTTCCTCCACGAAAATGATGAGGGTTCTACTCTGAACTGGCATAAACACTTCTCTCTACCTCCCTTTCTTTGGTTAGCTTAGGATAAATCACCTCGAGTTCTAGAATGTGCTTTTTAAAATGTTTAAATACTCAGCCCCCTTATATATATATCACCGACTTAAACTTTATTTCTTCTCTCTGTACTTAGTTATTCAATGAATACCTTCGGCGCAGGGCTTAGCAACGCATAGTCTCGACTGGGTGTGTTACAAATGCCCAACGCCCCATCGACGGATAGCCGACTAACGCATGGCTCTCTCGGTCACTCTTCCAATATACCAACGCATACCCATCATCAACGCATAGCAGCCTTTTCGAACACATAGGACACCTTCAAGGCATGATACGAATACACCCAACTTAATCCTTTTTCAATTAAAGATTTTAATTTAAAGTGGCTACGTGCTCAAGAATATGAGAGATTTTAAGAGGGACTTAAATGAATTTAACTCAAGATAATGCTATTCTATTTTCACAATAAGTCATCTATCATGCAAATTCGAATCTCATCATGGGCAATCAACATCAAGGCACACAATCATAAACAACATTCCCATTAACTTTGAAAGCTTCAAAATTGTTGATGTTATTTTGTATATGTAAATTAGCCTAACGCAAAGTGCTAAATGATGCGTTTATGCGTTCAACATGTCATGCTTTGAACACGCTATGCGTTCTATTACTATGCGTTGGAGGTCTTGTCAATTTTTCCTATTCTTTTACCCAAGTATAAGCAAAGTAATAGGTGTTCTCGGTGAGTCCGAGGTCGAACACAGGGATTATATTGATTCAGTTTTCAGTTGGATTTCATGCGTTACAGGGGTAACCAATAATTGTTTGAAAGTTGTTTTTAATCTAAAGAAAACGATTGTTTGTACACTAGACTAAAAATTGTGGAATATGGAAAGCATGCGACACAGCAAGTTCAGCTAACGATATGTGTGAATGGATAAAGAAAGGGTTCGGGTTGATTAACATCTAACGTCGGAAACGCACAGTAGTATTCTATTCATACTTGCGACTCTTCTCCCGGTTGTCAGCCGCTATGCGTTATATGTCTATAGCGCATAGGAGAGTGTTAAGAACCAAGGTTATCCCCATAGACAGGTAACACTACTTGGTCCTTGTCAATTGAGTTCCACAATCACTTACCCTCTTGAGCAGTCTGATTATTACTACTTATATCGATTTGTCAGATGGACATAAGCATCGGATTAAGCTCGCAATTGACAAGATAAAATAGTTATACTGTGGTTCCTAGTTAGATGCTAACGCAACCCTAGACCCTTGAGTGATTAGTGTTTGAAAGTAAAAAGCGGAAAGTTTATAGAAGTGAGTAGACATGGAAGATAATTCTATTGATGAAATGAGATACAATTTTCGATAAGTTCAATTTCTTGATACAAATCTAAAATGAAGTTAGAAAATGAGAAAGAAAGCAGGGAAGGCGTCAATGTCTTGAGTCGCCTGGTCATAAGCACTCGAAAAGTGCTTTATATTCTCTCACTTGTTTGCTAGTGATTTTCAGGTTAAAAAGAGGAAAATTAGAAGAAACGACTAAAAGATCAAAACCGAGCAAGAATAAGGCGAAAAAGAGCTAAAAAACGCATCCTTGTTGAAACGCATGATGCGTCGCAGCGCTAAGGCGGCACTGCCGCGGCGCTGAAGCATAAACGCATCAACATGGACGCAGAGTAGCATCGCGGCGCCGAGATGGCGCTGCCTTGACGCATCTTTGGTGAACGCATGACAGCGTCGCAGCGCTGGGACGGCGCTGCTGCAGCGCTAAAACCCGAGAGCAACTTATTTTTTGTCGCAACCCTAGCGCCGCGGCGCCAACGTTAATTAAACGAAAAGTTTTGTATTTTAGGTTAAATTTTTGGCGGCCAAACTCTATAAATTTGGGGGTTTTCAGCAGTCCAAGAGGGAGGAGAAAATCAAGAAAAAGCAGAAAGTTGCAGACCTAAAAAGAGATACAAAAAGGAGAGAATTAAGCGAAAGTTCAAAGAGTGAGTTAGTTACAAGGAAGAGGAAAAGAGTTCGAGATAGTCTTGGTGCCTTTTGAAGTCCGACGTGAGAGCCAAGGAGTTCATGACGGTGCTGCCTCAATCAAGAACCTCTTTTCAGTAGAGTTTCCCTTTTCTTTACACTCTTCCTTTGATTATTTTTGCTCAAACATGTTGCTTCAAGCTATGAGTGGCTAAACTCTTTAGTTTTAGGGTTTTTGATGAATTGTTTGTGAATTCATGTTAATTTTGTAGACTCATGGTTTTGTTTAAATAAATTATGTTTTTCATTGTTATTGTGTTTAATTCTTGAGGATTGGTCATCTTCACATGCTAGGTTAGATGTATGATTGAGAAATTATATGTTTAATTTGACCTATAACAATGAATCGTTGTTAATCTATCACGAGAGTAGTTAGGTTGCCAATGAAAGTTGCTAAAGACTAGTTTTAATGCCATGTAATTTTGTATTGGTTTTAAGAGATTAACAATCAATCGAGTTGCATGAGAAAGAGTTGTCTTTGAGAGAAAACAACTTGGAATTAAGTTTCTAGACTTAGGCATATGAATTACAATAAAATCCATGAAATCTATAATATTGCATGATGAAATAAACAAGAATTCATTACCCTAGAACTCTCTTTGACTCTTGTGTTTCTCCCTTTGATACTTTCCTTGTTTGATTTTTCTTTTTCCCAAATTTGAAATATTGAATTTCAATCCTCAAACAAAATTGACTCAATTCTAGAATAGCTAAGTAATTTTAACCTTCCCAATTGGATCTCCAGTGGAACAATACTCGGACTTAACCATTTTATATTATAACTTGACCCGTACACTTGCGGTTAACACTAAAAGTGCGCATCAAGTTTTTGGTGCCGTTGCCGAGGATCCAAAGAACGGTTTTTGTTATTTAATATTCATTAGAATTGATAGATCTTAATTTGAGGTGTATATTATATGACTGTTTATTTATTTATTTATTTATTTTATTTTTTTTATTTGGTTGGTTTATGCCTCGAGATAATACTAATATTCTCCCTCTTGATCCCGAGATTGAAAGGACGTGTAGAAGAAATCTAAGGGCTCTACTTAATCAAACCACGGAGATGGCGGAGGAGATACCAAAGGCAATTCGAGACTACTTCCAACCTACGCTACCGGCAAGTCAACCCGGAATAATGAATGTGCCTATCAATGTCAACAACTTTGAGTTGAAACCGGGATTGATCCACATGGCTAGAGAGCTAGCCTTTAAAGGAAGGACCAATGAAGATCCTCACAAGCACTTACGATCTTTCTTAGAAATATGTGGAACGGTAAAGATGAACAACTATATGAGGCTTGGGAGAGGTATAAGGATCTCTTGAGAAGATGCCCTCAACATGGTTACCCGGATTGGTTGCAAATTCAACTCTTTTACAATGGATTGGCAAGCTCAACCAAATCCATCTTAGATGCAACCGCCGGAGGGTCAATTTTTTCAAAGAATGCTCAAGAGGCCTATACCATACTAGAAGACTTGGCCACTACATCCTACAATTGGTCATGTGAACGGTCTTCTCCAATCATCCCAAAAGCCACCGGACGATATGAGATGGACGAGGTAAGTTCTTTAAAAGCTCAATTGGCTTCTCTTACTAATGCTTTATCTAGATTTTCTCAAGGAAGCCAAGTCCAAGCAAGTCCATCATACATAGCTTCCCTTGCGGCCATGGCAAGTCAACAAGAGCCAAGTGAGTTGGGGGTAGCCAATTATGTAGATAGAGGACAATACTGAGGTCAACAACAACTTCCAACTCACTATCATCCCAACTTGAGGAAGCATGAGAATTTTTCATATGCTAACAACAAGAATGTGTTGCAAGCACCTCAAGGATTCAATGGAGCGGAGAATGCAAAGACATCATCACTAGAGGACATAATGCTTGACTTTGTCAAAGAGTCAAGATCAAGGACAACCACATTGGAGAATTCGGTCCAAGCAATTGCAAGCACCGTTCAAAGCCAAGGTAAGGCACTTCAAAACTTAGAGATTCAACTTAGTCAAATGGCAGCTTCCCTCCAAACAATGCAAAAGGGTAAGTTCCCTAGTTGTCCCGAGATAAACCCAAGGGAGGAGTGCAAGGCCGTGACTTTGAGGAGTGGGAAAAAGCTATCCACTCCCTTGATTAATGATGAAGATGATGAGCTCCCACAAGAAGAAGATGAAGCCATCATAGAGGATGTCCAACAAAAAGAGAGTGCATCTAAGGAAAAGGAGAAATCAAAGTCCAACATAGGGAGTACTTCTAACTCTACTTCTTTTATCCCTAATACTTTACCTTTTCCTCAAAGATTTCAAAAGAAAAAGATTGATGCTCAATTTTCAAAATTCTTAGACATATTCAAAAAGTTAGAAATTAACCTTCCTTTTGCAGAGGCATTAGAACAAATGCCTAAGTATGCTAAATTCATGAAGGATGTATTGTCTAAGAAGAAAAGGTATGGAGATTGTTGTGAAAATATTGTATTGTAAATTAGCCTAACGCAAAGTGCTAAAGTATATGATTATGCGTTCAACATGTCAAGATTTGATCATGCAATGCGTTCTATTATTATGCGTTGGTCTTGTCAAGTTTTCCTATTCCTCTACCCAAGTATAAGTAAAGTAATAGGTTTTCTCAGTGAGTCCGAGGTCGAACACAGGGATTATATTTGATTTGGTTTTAATTGGATTGCATGCGCTACAGAGGTAACCAACAATTGTTTGAATTTGTGTTTCTAAACTAGAGAAAGCAGATGTTTGTACACTAGAATAACAGTTGTGGAATATGGGAAGCAATGCGACACAGCAAGTTCAGTTAAGATGTGTATGAATGGATAAAGAAAAGGGTTCGGGTTGATTAACATCTAACATCGGATACGCACAGTAGTACTCTATTCATACTTGTGACTCTTCTCCCGGTTGTCAGCCGCTATGCGTTATATGTCTATAACGCATAGAAAAGTGTTAAGTGATGTGCCACTTTTGTGTGTTAACCGCAAGTGTACGGGTCAAGTTATAATATAAAACGGTTAAGTCCGAGTATCGTTTCCACTAGAGATCCAATTGGGAAGGTTTAAGTTATTTAGCTATTCTAGAGTTGAATCAATTTTATTTGAGGATTGAAATTCAATATTTCAATTTTGGGAAAAAGAAAAATCAAGCCAAGAAAGTATCAAAGGGAGAATTGCAAGAGTCAAAGAGAGTTCTAGGGTTTCGAATCCTTGTTTGTTTCATCATGCAAAATTATAGATTTCATGGATTTAATTCTTATGCCTAAGTCTAGAAACTTAATTCCAAGTTATCTTCTCTCAAAGACAACTCTTTCTCATGCAACTTGATTGATAGTTAATCTCTTAAAACCAATACAAAATTACATGGCATTAAAACTAGTCTTTAGCAACTTTCATTGTCAACCTAACTACTCTCGTGATAGATTAACAACGATTCATTGTTATAGATCAAATTAAACATATAATCTCTCGATCATACATCTAACCTAACATGTGAAGGTGGCTAATCTTCAAGAATTAAACACAATAACAATGAAAAGCATATTTATTTGAACAAAACCATGAGTCTACAAAGTTATAATGAATTCACAAACAATTCATCAAAAACCCTAAAACTAAAGAGTTTAGCCACTCATAGCGTGAAGCAACATATTGAGCAAAACTAATCAAAGAAAGAGTGTAAAGAATAGGGAAACTCTACTGAAAAGAGGTTCTTGATTGAAGCAGCACCGTCACGAACTCCTTGGCTCTCGCGTCGGACTTCGAAGGGCACCAAAACTATCTCGAACTCTTTTCCTCTTCCTTGCGGCTAACTCACTCTTGTAACTCTAGCTTAATTCTCACCTTTTTGGATCTTTCTTTTGTTCTGCAACTTTCTTGATCTTCTTGATATATCTCCCCCCTTTTGGCTGCTGAAAACCCCTCAATTTATAGAGTTTGGCCGCCCAAAATTTAACCTAAAATATAAAACTTGCGTTTAATTAACGCTGGCGCCTCGGCGCTAACGCATAGCGCCGCGGCGCTAGCGTTGCGACAAAAAATAAGTTGCTCTCGGGTTTTAGCGCCGCGACGCTGTCTTGCGTTCATCAAAGATGCATCGAGGCAGCGCCTTCCCAGCGCCGCGTTGCTACTCTGCGTCCATGCTGATGCGTTTCTGCTTCAGCGCTGCCTTAGCGCCACGGCGCATCATGCATTTCAACAAGGATGCGTTTTTCAGCTCTTTTTTTACCATATTCTTGCTCGGTTTTGATCTTTTAGACGTTTCTTCTAATTTTCCTCGTTTTAACCTGAAAATCACTAGCAAACAAGTGAAATCTAATATCAAACTCCCTTAATTTGAGAGAATAATAAGCACTTTTCAAGTGCTTATCAACACCCCAAACTTAGAGATTTGCTAGTCCCGAGCAAAGAATAAAATCAAATAATAGGGAGTTTTAGATGAAGAAGTGTGCAATTGACTCATGTCTCAGAGAATAGCATTCAAAGCTTTAAGTAGAAACATGCAAGCATATCTATATTGTTATAATTATTCAAGGCCAAATCTTGCTATCTCCCATGTGTGTGTGTGCAAGCCTCCTTCAATTTAAAATACTAGAACTCAAATTAGGACTTAAGAGAGTTTCTTTAGTTTTCCCCCTACTCTAGCTCATGCACCAATCTTCAAGCTTTCATGCATTCAAGTGAGTAATATGTCCACTAAGGTGCCTTTCATTCATATATTTTTTTTTCATGGGCCCTAAACTTGCATTCTTTTACCTAGAGGCACTAGCTTTCACACATCCACTGTAGGGACTCCTACCTAGTCATTTCCCAGGCGTCCTTACTGATCACAGCAAAGGCAGCTCTTTTTACCCCTATCCATGCATACTCATTACAAGTTTAACATTTAAAAAGATAGACAAATAAAGCTCATATATTTTGTGTACACTCTTTCTTTTCTCAAGGCATGTATACTCTTTTCTTTTTCCGTAGTCTAAGATTACAAGCTATCATGCATTTCCACTCCCTAACCGGTGGGGCCTTTCGAAGTGACAACCAAATACACCCAACTTAATCCTTTTTTCAGTTAAAGATTCTAAATAGAAGTGGCTACGTGCTCAAGAATATGAGAGATTTTAAGAGGGACTTAAATGAATTTAACTCAAGATAGTGCTATTCTATTTCCACAATAAGTCATCTATCAAGCAAATTCGAATCTCATCATGGGCAATCAACATCAAGGCACACAACCATAAACAACATTCCATTAACTTTGAAAGCTCCAAAATTTTCAAAAAAAAATTTTCAAAAAATTGACATGCATATGATCATTAAAATCTTCACTAACATGCATAGCAGGATAAGAAAACACACAAAAGTACGAAAGACACCTCCCACCCCAAACTTAGAATCATGCATTGTCCCCAATGCATAAGAACATCTAACAAGGAAAGAGCAAGCCTGGGAGCAAGCGGGAAGCCACCAAACAGGCTTGGTGTAAGGAGTACTTTGTGTGATAAACCACGTTCCTGAGAGATAAAGCATATGAGTGACTCCAAGATTTATATAAAATAAAATAAAAAATAAAAAGTAAAGAAATCAATAAAATTGGGTTGCCTCCCAATAAGCGCTTGGTTTAACGTCTTCTAGCTAGACGGGACTACTGGATCATGCAATGAAAGTCAGGTTCTCAAGTCCGCGTTCTTCATCATCGATGTAGTGCTTTAATCGTTGACCATTCACTTTGAAGGTTGTTCCATTGTTACCTTGTAGTTCCACGGCTCCGTGTGGGGATACCTTGACAATGATAAAGGGTCCCGACCATCGTGTCCTAAGCTTTCCTGGAAACAAGCGTAAACGTGAGTTAAAAAGTAATACTCTTTGTCCTGGAAGGAAGGTTCGTGATGTGATCTTCTTGTCATGCCATCTTGCAGTGTGCTCTTTGTAAAGTTTGGCATTCTCATAAGCTTGAGCACGGAACTCCTCCATCTCATTGAGTTCTAAAAGGCGTTTCTCACCGGCTTTCTCGGAATCCATGTTCAGCTTCTTGATGGCCCAATAAGCTCTATGCTCGAGCTCTACCGGTAAGTGACAAGCCTTTCCAAACACCAACCTATACGGGGAAGTACCAATTGGGGTTTTGAAAGCTGTGCGGTAGGCCCACAGTGTAAGCCCCGCATCTATTTTGTGAGAACGCAAGGTAAGAAGGGCCGAGAGATGGGTGAACGTGTAAAAGTACTTGGCTGGCTTGCGTTTGGAGTGGGAAAACGGCTAAGTGTAAGCTATGCGTTCATGGTAACCTGTTGTGGAGGAAAACAATTTTGGTGTAAACGCAAAGGTGAGGGAAGCTTATCATGCGCTGAAGTCGTGATGCGTTGAGGACATAAGGCGTGGAGGATCGTTTGGTACCGAGGATCATTATGCATCAAACGCATTGAAGGCAGTGTGCTGCTGGAAGTAAAGGTCATGAGGAGTTTGAGAGCGGATCTGCGGTGAGGCCATTATGCGGTGAACGCTACCATGCGTCGAAGGCGGGTATGCGTTGGACAAAGAGTGTTGGCCGAGAGAAAGTAATGCGTATGTTAACTATTTGGCGGGAGAGTTTGAAATGAAATATCATCAGAGGTTGTGTGCGTTGCTGAAGCTGAGCATAGGAGGTATGCGTTGAACGGATTATAGTATAGAGTTAGAATGGAGAACAAGTCGGTGATATGTTATAAGTGAACTGAGAATTCAATTGTTCTGTTTGCATTTCAGAGCTCGAGTTGGGTCCATATTAAGGCGAAACATCGAAGGGAGGTAGAAGAAGATGTTCATACTGATCTGAAGCAGAAATCTCAATGAATTCGTGGGAGAAACTTGGGTTTGACAGAGGTTTCGACTGCTGTGGTCTCTTCAGAGTGATGCTCGGTTTTGGAGGAAGAACAAATTGAAGAGACGAAGGTTAGGGCTGAAACTTTGAGGTTAGTAAGTTAACTCGATTTCTAGCAGGTTTCATGAAGGATGCTTGAGCTGAAATTGTTTAATTGTGTGTCAAACTCAGGAAGAAGAGACGGGAGTTGAACTGTTGAATGATTAGAAGTAACTCGGAGTTGTCGGAGGATATGTCCTAAACCGGGAAGATGTTCTTCATGAAATTTTGAGGTAAGATGAAGAACCTGTATTCTAACAAGTTTGTAGAAGGAAGAAAGTACTGAAATTGATTGAAACGAAATGTTTAGCAGGTTGAATAAGGAAGAAGAAAGGAAGAAGAAAACGGTTCTATCACAGCGAAAGTATCGCTGAGTGAGCGAGAGACTGAGCAGCAGAGAAAGTAACGCTGCAACGCAAAGATAGGCTTGCGTCTCACAATTCTCGCTAGAGTATCGCTGGGTATCGCTCCTCAAGATAGTCTCGCTGGTTTTAATCAACGCAGTGTCGCTAGTACAGTTTAAGTAGTTTTTGAGTAACGCTGGTAACTTACCATTTTCTATAGAATAACGATGCTATTGTATGCTAAAGGAAAAGGGAGATTATGGAAACTAAACTTGAGGATTATGTATTTTCAGGCCAAGAAGAGCTTGGGGAGGCTTATAACCCACTTAGAGCTGGGACCGATTGTGAGTGACTGCTTGTTATACCTTGTGTTAAACTTAGTACGCATATTGATGAGAAAACGTGATTCATGATAGTATGCCTTATGTATGTGATGTGTTAGTGATTTAAGAGAATATTATTACAAATGTCTAAGCACATAAATGGCTGAGGGACCCTATGGTGAAAGCTACATGTGAGTAAGTGTGAAATTAAGTGCTGAGGGATTTGAGAAGGCACTTGAATAACAGTAGAGAATGGTCTACAATACTCAGGGACTGTATGTGAAGGCATGTAGTAACCCATCACAACTAGCTCGTGCTGAGGGATCATGTGTGAAGGCACTTGAGCATAGATAGAGTTTGTTACCTGTGCCGAGGGATTTCATGTGAAGGCACATGGTACTGTAATTATAATGAGTAAGTGCTGAGGGACGGAAAGTGAAAGCACTAAATAGATGAAAACTTGTGAGACAGGAGAATTGATAGTTATACATGCATAGTGGAAAGTGAATCTTGATAATTCGTTGGAATGTGTTATGCGATAGTTACTATTTTACAAACTGGATTTAAATTGTCATGATTAGTTTTAGTAGATTTAGTCACTCACTGAGCCTTTTGCTCATCCAGTTTGTTGTTGTTTGTTGTTTCAGGTAGCGAGCGTGTCCGGGACGCCTAGCCTACTGAAGAATCTCATCTGGGCCTATCTAGAAGCGAACCTCTAGGATAGTTGTAAATATTTAGATTGTTCCTATGTCATGTATTAAACATTTTTCATGAGGGTGTAGTGAAAAGGGGGACGTGTTGTACTTATTATGTGTATATATAGACATGTTGGTTAAAAGTTTACACGTTCTTCTGATTAGATAATGGGATTGTTGTTTGTTTTGCTATTCTTTTATGGTGTGTATCTTATAGAGTCTTATGTTGAGAAATAGGATCATGCTCCTTCCTAGGCATAGAGTAAATCTGGGTTGGGGTGTGACACACAGTGCATCATCGAGCTTAAGGGCCCAATCCTTCCTATTGGTCTTGACTGTCTTTTCCAAAACTTGTTTGATTTCCCTGCTAGATAACTCAGCAAGGCCATTAGTTTGATGATGATAAGCTGTAGCAATTTTATGTTTAAGATTATATTTTTGCATCATGGATTCAAACAGTTTATTGCAAAAGTGAGAGCCCTCATCACTAATAATAGCTCCAGGTGTACCAAAACGTGTGAAAATGTTTTTATGCAAGAATTTTAAAACAGTGCGAGCATCATTGGTCCTAGTGGCTATGGCTTCTACCCACTTAGATACATAATCTACTGCAACTAGAATGTATAGGTAGCCATTAAAAGAAATAGGAAAAGGCCCCATAAAGTCAATACCCCAAACATCAAATAACTCCACTTCCAAGATAGGTTTGATTGGAAGTTCTTGTTGTCTAGAAATATTGCCAGTACGTTGGCACCTATCACATGACTTAACAAAGGTATAACAGTCTTTAAAAAGGGATGGGCAATAGAATCCTGACTGAAGTACCTTAGCTGCAGTTCTAGTGGGTCCAAAATGACCTCCATAGGGGGAGGCATGACATGAATTTAAAATACTTACCACTTCCTCTTGAGGTACACACTTTCTTATCATATTGTCAGCACAAACCTTGTAGAGAAGTGGGTCCTCCCAATGGTAAGACTTAACTTTTTGCAGGAATCTTTTCTTTTGTTGATAGTTCATGTCAGGTGGCAAATGTCCTCCTGCAAGATAATTAACTATGTCAGCAAACCAAGGCAAACTATCTTTTACCTGATACAGTTGTTCATCAGGGAACATCTCAACAATTGGGGGCCATGATTTAGTTTCCTCATTCTCAATTCTAGATAAGTGGTCTGCAACCACATTTTCACATCCTTAGGAGTCTTTGATTTCTAAGTCGAATTCTTGTAACAATAATATCCACCTCATTAGCCTAGGTTTAGAATCTTTCTTAACAAACAAATACTTTAAAGCAGCATGGTCAGTATGCACTACTATTTTAGAGCCAAGCAAGTATGATCTAAATTTATCAATGGCAAACACAACAGCTAGTAGTTCTTTTTCAGTAGTAGTGTATTTTTGTTGAGTATTATCAAGAGTCTTACTAGCATAATAAATTGCCCTAAACATGTTATCTCTACGTTGGCCTAAAACAGCTCCTAAAGCATAATCACTAGCATCACACATGATCTAAAAAGACTGACTCCAATCTGGTACAACAATAATAGGTGCAGCAATTAGTCTTTCCTTCATAGTATTAAAAGCTAGTAGACATGCATCATCAAAAATAAATTTAGCTTCCTTTTCTAACAAATTACTCAAGGGTTTAGCAATTTTAGAAAAATCTTTAATAAATCTCCTGTAAAACCCTGCATGCCCTAGGAACCTTCTGACTCCTTTCACATTGGTGGGGGGTGGTAGTTGTTCAATGGCAGCTATTTTAGCCCTATCCACCCTCAATCCCTTTTTAGAGACTTTGTGCCCCATGACGATGCCTTCCGTCACCATGAAGTGACACTTCTCCCAGTTTAGAACAAGGTTAGCATCTTGGCACCTCTGCAAAACACGAGTTAGATTAACAAGACAAGAATCAAATGAAGACCCAAATACAGAAAAATCATCCATAAAAACCTCCATTATGTCTTCGATGAGCCCCTGAAAAATAGACATCATACAACGTTGGAAAGTAGCAGGGGCATTACATAAACCAAATGGCATTCTTTTAAAAGCAAATGTCCCATAGGGACATGTAAATGTCGTTTTTTCTTGATCCTCAGGAGCAATGACAATTTGGTTATAACCTGAATATCCATCTAGAAAGCAATAATGAGAATAGCCTGCAAGTCTATCAAGCATTTGATCTATAAAAGGAAGGGGAAAATGATCTTTTCTAGTAGCTTTGTTCAACTTCCTATAATCAATGCATACACGCCATCCTGTCACAATTCTAGTGGCTATCATTTCATCTTTTTCATTTTTAATCACAGTCATGCCACCTTTCTTGGGTACCACTTGAACAGGACTTACCCATGGACTGTCAGATATGGCATATATGATTCCTGCATTCAAAAGCTTGAGCACTTCTTTTTTAACTACCTCTTTCATGGTGGGATTAAGTCTCCTTTGGTGCTCTATCGATGGTTTAAAGGTATCTTCCATCAAGATTCTGTGCATACAGACCGACGGACTAATACCTTTAAGATCCTCAATAGACCAACCAATAGCAGATTTATGGTCCCTCAATACTTTCAATAATTTTTCTTCTTCCACAAAATCAAGATCAGAATATATTATAACAGGTAAAGAAGATAAATCATCTAAGAATGCATATTTTAAATGAAGAGGTAATATGTTTAATTCAAGCTTAGGTTTCTTAATATCATTCACAACATGCAATGGAGCTAAAGGTATAAGTTTATCTATTTTAGAACATAATGGCAACCTATCTAACCACCTAGCATAAAATGCTATTTCATCAAAGATTGTATCTGCATTTTCAACATCTATCATGCTTTCTTCTAGATGATCATTAGCTAACATGACCTCTACATGCTTAAAAATAGTATGATCAATTATGTCTATAGCATGGCAAGGACTACTCTCATCATGATGACTCAAAGACTTGTAAATATCAAATACTACATTTTCATCATTTACCCTTAGCTAACATGACCTTTCCAGTTGCTAGGAATGGCCTCCCAAGTATGATAGGAATCTCAGAGTCTTCCTCCATGTCCAATACTACAAAATCTGCAGGAAAGATAAATTTGTCAACTTTAACTAATACATCTTCAACAATACCTTTAGGATAAGCTAATGATCTGTCAGCAAGTTGAAAAGTGATGGTGGTAGGTTGGACCTCTCCAATGTTGATTTTCCTATAAACAGATAAAGGCATCAAATTAATAGAAGCACCAAGATCACAAAGAGCTCTAGTAACATTTAAAGAACCAATTGTACAAGGTATAGTAAAACTCCCTGGATCTTTTAACTTTTGTGGTAGCTTCTTTTGTAGCACTGCACTGCATTCCTCTGTCATGCTAATCATCTCATATTGCCCAAACTTTTTCTTTTTAGATAAGACATCTTTCATGAATTTAGCATAGTTGGGCATTTGCTCTAAAGCCTCAGCAAATGGAATGTTAAAGTGCAGTTTTTTAAATAACTCAAGAAATTTAGCAAATTGCGAGTCTATTTCTTTCTTTTTAAAACGTTGAGGATATGGCATAGTATTAGGTATAAAAGGTAGAGGGTTAGATGACTTACTTGAAGATGTTGACTCTTTTACCTTTACCTCCTTTTCTAGGATCTTTGGTTCATCTTCTAAAATTTGCTCTTGGATAGTGTCATCTACCTCTTGCTCTTCATCCTCATCAATGATCAAACAGTGGACAGCTTTTTCCCACTCCTCAAAGTCATGGCCTTGCACTCCTCTTTTGGATTTATCTCGGGACAACTAGGAAATTTTCCCTTTTGCATTGTTTGAAGGGAAGTGGCGATTTGGCTTATTTGTACCTCGATGTTTTGAATGGCCTTACCATGACTTTGTACTGTGCTCTCCAATGCGGTTGTCCTTCCTCTTGATTCTTTTATGAACTCTATCATCAAATCTTCTAAGTTGGACTTCTTTTCTGTGTGGGATGGACCTACATTGGATAAATCAGAAGAACCTTGCAAAACATTCCTTTTGTTAGCATAAGAAAAAATTTCATGATTCCTCAAACTAGGATGGTAGTGAGTTGGAAGTTGTTGATGTTGGTGACTCCTATAATGTCCTCTATCAACATAGTTAGCCGTCTCATTATCTCCATGAACGCCCATTTCCGATGCCAAAGCAGCAAGAGAGGCTATATATGGTGGATTTGTTTGAGTTTGGCCTCCTGCAGTTAATTTAGAAAGAGCATTAGTAAGGGAGGCCATTTGAGCTTTGAGAGAATTTACCTCATCCACTTCATACAATCCGGCGGCTCTTGGGATGTTTGGAGAAGACCGTTCACATGGCCAATTGTAAGATGTATTGGCCAAGTCTTCTAATATGGTATAGGCCTCTTGAGCATTCTTTGAAAAAATTTACCCTCCGGCGGTTGCATCTAAGATGGATTTGGTTGAACTTGCCAATCCATTGTAAAAGAGTTGGATTTGCAACCAATCTGGGTACCCATGTTGAGGGCATCTTCTCAAGAGATCCTTATACCTTTCCCAAGCCTCATATAATTGTTCATCCTCGAGTTGGCGGAATGTTCCAATCTCCGTCCTTAGTCTTTGAGATTTAGCCGGTGGAAAATATTTGTTCAAGAAAGCTTGAGCTAAGATCTCCCATGTTGTAATGCTATCTGGAGGTATGGTTTCCAACCAATCCTTAGCACGAACCTGCAAAGAGAAAGGAAAAAGTCTTAGTTTAATAGCATCGTTAGAAACACCATTCATCTTTACCGTCCCGCATATCTCCAAGAAGGATCCTAAGTGCTTGTGAGGATCTTCATTAGTTCTTCCTCTAAAGGCTAGCTCTCAAGCCATTTGGATCAATCCCGGTTTCAACTCAAAATCGTTTACATTGATAGGCACATTCATAATTCCGGGTTGACTTGCCGATAACATAGGTTGAAAGTAGTCTCTAATTGCCTTAGGTATCTCCTCCGCCATCTCCGTAGTTTGATTATGTTGAGCCCTTAGATTTCTTCTACACGTCCTTTCAATCTCGGGATCAAGAGGGAGGAGGTTAGTATTATCTCGAGGCATAGACTAACAAAAATAAATAAAATAAAATTAAAAAAAACAATTATATAAAATAAACTAAATAAATAAACAATCAAATAATATACACCTCAAATTAAGATCTATCAATTCTAATGAATATTAAATAATAAAAACCGTTCTTTGGATCCCTGGCAACGGCGCCAAAAACATGATGTGCCACTTTTGTGTGTTAACCGCAAGTGTACGAGTCAAGTTATAATATAAAACGGTTAAGTTCGTGTATCGTTTCCACTAGAGATCCAATTGGGAAGGTTTAAGTTATTTAGCTATTCTAGAGTTGAATCAATTTTATTTGAGGATTGAAATTCAATATTTCAATTTTGGGAAAAAGAAAAATCAAGCCAAGAAAGTATCAAAGGGAGAATTGCAAGAGTCAAAGAGAGTTCTAGGGTTTCGAATCCTTGTTTGTTTCATCATGCAAAATTATAGATTTCATGGATTTAATTCTTATGCCTAAGTCTAGAAACTTAATTCCAAGTTATCTTCTCTCAAAGACAACTCTTTCTCATGCAACTTGATTGATAGTTAATCTCTTAAAACCAATACAAAATTACATGGCATTAAAACTAGTCTTTAGCAACTTTCATTGTCAACCTAACTACTCTCGTGATAGATTAACAACGATTCATTGTTATAGATCAAATTAAACATATAATCTCTCGATCATACATCTAACCTAACATGTGAAGGTGGCCAATCTTCAAGAATTAAACACAATAACAATGAAAAGCATATTTATTTGAACAAAACCATGAGTCTACAAAGTTATCATGAATTCACAAACAATTCATCAAAAACCCTAAAACTAAAGAGTTTAGCCACTCATAGCGTGAAGCAACATATTGAGCAAAACAAATCAAAGAAAGAGTGTAAAGAATAGGGAAACTCTACTGAAAAGAGGTTCTTGATTGAAGCAGCACCGTCACGAACTCCCTGGCTCTCGCGTCGGACTTCGAAGGGCACCAAAACTATCTCGAACTCTTTTCCTCTTCCTTGCGGCTAACTCACTCTTGTAACTCTAGCTTAATTCTCACCTTTTTGGATCTTTCTTTTGTTCTGCAACTTTCTTGATCTTCTTGATATATCTCCCCCCTTTTGGCTGCTGAAAACCCCTCAATTTATAGAGTTTGGCCATCCAAAATTTAACCTAAAATATAAAACTTGCGTTTAATTAACGCTGGCGCCGCGGCGCTAGCATTGTGACCTCAAAATTTCATGAAGAACCTCCTCTCCGTTTAGGACATATCCTTCGACAACTTCAAGTTACTTCTAATCATTCGACAGTTCAACTCCCGTCTCTTCTTCCTGAGTTTGACACACAATTAAACAATTTCAGCTTAACCATCCTTCATGAAACCTGCTAGAAATCGAGTTAACTTACTAACCTCAAAGTTTCAGCCCTAACCTTCGTCTCTTCAATTTGTTCTTCCTCCAAAACCGAGCATCACTCTGAAGAGATCACAGCAGCCGAAACCTCTGCCAAACCCAAGTTTCTCTCACGAATTCAATGAGATTTCTGCTTCAGATCAGCATGAACATCTTCTTCTACCTCCCTCCGATGTTTCGCCTTAATATGGACCCAACTCGAGCTCTGAAATGCAAGCAGAACAATTGAATTTTTAGTCCACTTATATATATATCACCGACTTGTTCTCCATTCCAACTCCATATTATAATCCGTTCAACGCATACCTCCTATGCTCAGCTTCAGCAACGCACACGGCCTCTGATGATATTCCACTTCAAACTCTCCCGCCAAATAGTTAGCATACGCATTACTTTCTCTCAGCCAACACTCCTTGTCCAACGCATACCCGCCTTCGACGCATGGTAGCGTTCACCGCATAATAGCCTCACCGCAGATCAGCTCCCAAACTCCCCATGGCCTTTACTTCCAACGGCACACTGCCTTCAATGCGTTTGACGCATAATGATCCTCGATACCAAGTGATCCTCCACGCCTTATGTCCTCAACGCGTCACAATTTCAGCGCATGATAAGCTTCCCTCACCTTTGCGTTTACACCAAAATTATTTCCTCCACAACAGGTTGCCATCAATGCATAGCTTACACTTAGCCATTTCCCCACTCCAAATGCAAGCCAGCCAACTACTTTTACACATTCACCCATCTCTCGGCCCCTTCCTACCTTGCGTTCTCACAAAAATAGATGCGGGGCTTACACGTCGTCTCGGCGCCGCGATGCTACTATACGTCCAGACTGATGCGTTTATGTTTCAGCGCCGCGGCAGCGGCTTCTCTGCGCCGCGGCGCTATCCCGAAATTTTTCATTTTGAGTTTTTCAGCTCTTTTTCGCCGTATTCTTTCTCGGTTTTGATCTTTTAGTCGTTTCTTCTAATTTTCCTCGTTTTAACCTGAAAATCACTAGCAAACAAGTGAAATCTAGTATAAAACTCCCTTAATTTGAGAGAATATAAAGCACTTTTCAAGTGCTTATCAGGCATAGACCAACCAAATAATAAAAAAAAATAATAATAAATAAACGATCAAATAATATACACCTCAAATTAAGATTTATCAATTCTAAAACAAATGGGGGTTTCCAGCAGCCATTGCACACTTCTCTAAGACTATTCTCTGAGACATGAGTCAATTGCACACTTCTTCATCTAAAACTCCCTATTATTTGATCCTATTCTTTGCTCGGGACTAGCAAATATCTAAGTTTGGGGTGTTGATAAGCACTTGAAAAGTGCTTTATATTCTCTCAAATTAAGGGAGTTTTATGTTAAATTTCACTTGTTTCCTAGTGATTTTCAGGTTAAAACGAGGAGAATTAGAAGAAATGACTAAAAGATCAAAACCGAGCAAGAATACGGCGAAAAGAGCTGAAAAACTCAAAAGAACAAATTTTGGGATAGCGATGCGGCGCTGAGACGGCGCTGCAGCGGCGCTGAAGCATAAACGTAACAGTCTGGACGCATAGTAGCATCACGGCACCGGGATGGTGCTGCCTCGACGCATCCTTGTTGAACTCATCCTTGGTAAACGCATGACAGCGTCGCGGCGCTTGGACGGCGCTAAAACCCGAGAGCAACTTATTTTTGATCGAAACCCTAGTGCCGCGGCGCTATGGGACAGCGCCCCGGCGCCAGCGTTACTTAAATGAAAAATTTGTATTTTAGGTTAAATTTTTGGGCGGCCAAACTCTATAAATTTGGGGGTTTCCAGCAGTCAAAAGGGGGGGAAGAAAATCAAGAAAAGCAAGAAAGTTGCAGACCTAAAAAGAGATACAAAAAGGATAGAATTAAGCGAGAGTTCAAAGAGTGAGTTAGTTGCAAGGACGAGGAAAAGAGTTCGAGATAGTCTTGGTGCCCTTCGAAGTCCGACGTGAGAGCCAAGGAGTTCGTGACGGTGCTGCCTCAATCAAGAACCTCTTTTCAGTAGAGTTTCCCTTTC
Source organism: Citrullus mucosospermus (assembly GCA_030954485.1). Taxonomy (NCBI): domain Eukaryota; kingdom Viridiplantae; phylum Streptophyta; class Magnoliopsida; order Cucurbitales; family Cucurbitaceae; genus Citrullus; species Citrullus mucosospermus. The sequence goes on along the minus strand of CM062064.1, from coordinate 12,826,625 downwards.
TCTTTACACTCTTCCTTTAATTATTCTTGCTCAAACATGTTGCTTCAACCTATGAGTGGCTAAACTCTTTAGTTTTAGGGTATTTGATGAATTGTTTATGAATTCATGTTAATTTTGTAGACTCATGGTTTTATTTAAATAATTATGCTTTGCATTGTTATTGTGTTTAATTCTTGTGGATTAGCCATCTTCACATGTTAGGTTAGATGTATGATTGAGAGATTATATGTTTAACTTGATCTATAACAATGAATTATTGTTATCTATCACGAGAGTAGTTAGGTTGACAATAAAAGTTGCTAAAGACTATTTTTAATGCCATGTAATTTTGTATTGGTTTTAAGAGATTACTAATCAATCGAGTTGCATGAGAAAGGGTTGTTTTTTAGAGAAAATAACTTGGAATTAAGTTTCTAGACTTAGGCATATGAATTACAATAAAATCCATGAAATCCATAATATTGCATGATGAAATAACAAGGACTCATTACCCTAGAACTCTCTTTGACTCTTGTGTTTCTCCCTTTGATACTTTCCTTGTTTGATTTTGTTTCTTTTTCCCTAATTTAAAATATTGAATTTCAATCCTCAAATAAAATTGATTCAATTCTAGAATAGCTAAGTAATTTTAACTTTCCCAATTGGATCTCTAGTGGAACGATATTCGGACTTAACCGTTTTATATTATAACTTGACCCGTACACTTGCGGTTAACTTTGAAAGCTCCAAAAAAAATTGACATGCATATGATCATTAAAACCTTCACTAACATGCATAGCAGGATAAGAAAATTTTTTCAAAAATTGTTTCAAAAATTGACATGCATATGATCATTAAAACCTTCACTAACATGCATAGCAAGATAAGAAAACACACAAAAGTACGAAAGACACCTCCCACCCCAAACTTAGAATCATGCATTGTGCCCAATGCATAAGAGCATCTAACAAGGAAAGAGCAAGCTTGGGAGTAAGCGGGAAGCCACCAAACAGGCTTTGTGTAAGAAGTACTTTGTGTGATGAACCACGTTCCTGAGAGATAAAGCATATGAGTGACTCAAAGATTTATTGAAAATAAAATAAAAAAAAGTAAATAAAGCAATAAAATTGGGTTGCCTCCCAATAAGCGCTTGGTTTAACGTCTTCTAGCTAGACGGGGCTCTCGAATCACGGTGGATCCCAAGGTGGTTTCTTCCTTTCATGCTTTGGATCACCTAAAACTTTTAGTATTCGCCCACATTGACATTCACAAACATATTCATTAGCATTTAGTGAGTTAGTCAATAAATCATTATCAAGTTGAACATCATCGTTTCTAATGTGGTCAAGACTTATTAAAGAATCATCATGCTTAGATTTTAACGGACTCTCCACTTCATTTTTATCATGCTTCTCCATAATTTGTTCATAATTCACTATAGGTTTGGGAGGCATGTATGAAGAACTAGGAGAAATATCACAACTAGAAACATGCTTCATAGAATTCTCTACTTTAACATCAAGCATGTCATTAGTCTTACCATTCAAAGGGGGCTCATCATGCATAGAGTTTTTATTTGAAGAGAGAGGTGATGTTACCTTTGTGCTTGGCTCATGATGCTCATACCTTTCTACATCCGGATGCTTAAGGGTTTTATAGATGTCAAATGTTACCTCCTCATCGTTAAGGCGGAATGTGAGCTTTCCATCTTGCACATCGATGAGGGCCCTTCCGGTGGCCAAGAATGGTCTCCCAAGGATTATGGGGACTTCGGCATCTTCCTCCATGTCTAATATCACAAAGTCTGCCGGGAAGATAAACTTGTCTACCTTGACCAAGACGTCCTCTACAATGTCGTAGGGATGAACAAATGATCGATCGGCCAAAAGCAAAGATATGGTAGTTGGTTGCACCTCTCCTACATTGAGCTTCCTAAACATGGATAAAGGCATTAAGTTAATAGAAGCTCCAAGATCACAAAGTGCTTTAGTAACTTTATTGTTGCCTAAATGACAAGGGATAGAGAAACTCCCTAGATCTTTTAGTTTTGGAGGCAATTTCCTTTTTAGTGTCGTACTACATTCTTCGGTTAGTGCAACCACTTCATAATCTTTGATAACTTGTAGAAATACAAGTTATTATAGCCTTTTTCATAGATAAATAGAGTTTAAATAGAGAAGCAAGCGGTAGTTGATGTTAAATTCCATTAATAAATCTTCCTTTGCATTATACTCTTGTATTTTTATGAAGATAATGATTTTACCACTTTTTGAGTCCTAAAACGCATGTTTTGACGCAGGAATGCAGACGATGCGTTGATGACTTCTTAACCCAGGACGACACGTTAGCAATCTGTTCTACATGGACGCATGATCTGAACGGAACGCAAACAACCTGACGACGCGTTAACAACAACTCAACGCATAACTACGCGTTAGCAACCTACGACGCGTTGACATCGGCCAAACTATGCATGGACGCGTAGACAACCGTTACGGCAAGGCGCTGAGAATCAGATCGGAATCTTGAGAGATTGACGGATGATTGACAGACATGATTTGCGGCTTAAGTGGTGGATCTTAATTGGCCTGAAAATCACGCAATCAGGCGAGATGGACGCAGTGTCAATCTCGCCACCAATCAAGAAGATCTGCCATTAACTGCGATTTCATCATCTATAAAAGGGCAGCTCTGTGAGAGAAGAAAGGTTGTTGATTCTCGGAAGGACTCCATAAATGACAGCAGAGTTCTCTCAGGCTTCAACCGGAGACAAATAGCTTGAGAGAGAAGAGTCTTCCATCCGCAGCACCACTTCACAGCAAATCATCACGCTTCCATCCGGGCGACTCAAGACATTGACGCCTTTCCCTGCTTTCTTTCTTACTGTTCTTGCTTGAATTTTAGATTTGTATCAAGGAATTGAACTTATTAAAATTCGTATCTCATTTTCATCAATACAATTATCTTCCATGTCTATTCACTTTTCTCATCTGTCCACTTTATACTTTCAAGCCATGAGTAACTAATCACTCAAGGGTCTAGGGTTGCGTTAGCATCTAACTAGGGACCGCAGTGTAACTATTCTAACTTGTCAATTGCAAGCTTAATCCGATGCTTATATCCATGTGACAAGTCGATATAAGTAGTAATAATCAGACTGCTCGAGAGGGTAAGTGATTGTGGAACTCAATTGACAAGGGCCAAGTAGTGTTGCCTGTCTACGGGGACAACCTTTGTTCTTAACACTTTCCTATGCGTTATAGACATATAACGCATAGCGGCTGGCAACCGGGAGAAGAGTCGCAAGTATGAATAGAGTACTACTGTGCGTTTTCGATGTTAGATGTTAATCAACCCGAACCCTTTTCTTTATCCATTCATACACATCTTAGCTGAACTTACTGTGTCGCATGCTTTCCATATTCCACAACTGTTAGTCTAGTGTACAAACATCTGCTTTCTCTAGATTAGAAATACAATTTCACATAATTGTCGGTTACCTCTGTAACGCATACAATCCAATTAAAACCAAATCAATATATTCCCTGTGTTCGACCTCGGACTCACCGAGAAAACCTATTACTTTACTTATACTTGGGTAGAGGAATAGGAAAACTTGACAAGACCAACGCATAATAATAGAACGCATTGCATGATCAAATCTTGACATGTTGAACGCATAATCATATACTTTAGCACTTTGCGTTAGGCTAATTTACAATACAATATTTTCACAACAAGTTTTTGGCGCCGTTGCCAGGGATTATTCATTGATTTAATTATTTTCTTTGGATTATTATGTTGCAGAATTCCTCAATTGACGGAGTATAGCAAGCTTCTCTTCTGTCAGAGGCTTCTAACAGTATATGAGTGAAGGGGATAACCCGACATTTGATATTGACCCTGAGATTGAGAGGACATTCAGAAGAAGGATAAGACAGAATAAGCAAAGAAGGAGCAATCAGTCTACTGAAGAGAACATGGATGCTCAAAACAATCAACCTCAAGCTCCTCATGTCACACCCTATCCCAGATACCCTCTATACCTAGGATTGAGCATGATCCTATTTACCTTACATAAAACTCTCTAAGATGGATACCATATAAATAGCAAAACAAACAACATTTCCATTATCTCATCAGAAGAACGTGCAATCTCTCAACAAATATATCTGTATATATACATATAAGGTGCAACACGTCCCCCTTTCTACTCTCATAAATATGCATATTACAACTGAGTGAGCGAGAGACAGGGCAGCGAAGCAAGTATCGCTGCAACGCAAGATAGGCTTTGCGTCTCTTCAGATTCTCACTAGAGTGTCGCTGGGTATCGCTCCTCAAGGTAGTCTCGCTGGTTTCAATCAACGCAGTATCGCTAGTACAGTTTTGGTATCAAATGAGTAACGCTGGCAGTTTACAATTTTCTAAGAGTAACGTTACTATTGTATGTTAAAGGAAAAGGGTGATTATGGAAACTAAACTTGAGGATTATGTGTTTTCAGGCCAAGAAGAGCTCGGGGAGGCTTATAACCCACTTAGAGCCAGGACCAATTGTGAGTGACTGTTTGTTATATCTTGAGTTAAACATTAGTACGCTTATAGATGAGGAGATGTGATACATTGTATTGTGCTTTAAGAATGTGATGTGTTAGTGATCTAAAAGAGTATTAATACTAATAGCTAAATGTAATAGTGGCTGAGGGACCTTATGGTGAAAGCTATATGTGAGTAAGTGTGAAATCAAGTGCTGAGGGATTTGAGAAGGCACTTGATCAACAGTAGGGAATGGACTACAATGCTCAGGGACTATGAGTGAAGGCATGTAGTAATCCATCACACACTAGCTCGTGCCGAGGGATCATGAGTGAAGGCACTTGAGCAAAGATAGAATTTATTACCTGTGCTGAGAGATTTCATATGAAGGCACATGGTACTGTAATTACAATTGAGTAAGTGCTGAGGGACGAGAAGTGAAAGCACTAAATAGTTGCAAGTCTGTGAGACATGAGAATTTGATAGTTATATGTGTCACATGGAACGTGAATCTTGGTAATTCATTGGGATGTGATATGTGATGGTTATTAATTCACAAACTAGCTTATATTTGCTATGAATAGTTTAGTAGATTTAGTCACTCATTGAGCTTTCTGCTCATTTAGTTTGCTGTTGTTTGTTGTTTCAGGTAGCGAGCGTGTCCTGGACGCCTAGCCTACAGAAGAATCTCGTCTGGGCCTAACTGGAAGCGAACCTCTGGGATAGTTGTAAATACTTAGACCGTACATATTGTTGTGCAAATTTTATTGTGTGAATTAACCTAACGCAAGGTGCTAAAGTATATGATTATGCATTCAACATGTCAAGATTTGATCATGCAATGCGTTCTATTATTATGCGTTGGTCTTGTCAAGTTTTCCTATTCCTCTACCCAAGTATAAGTAAAGTAATAGGTTTTCTCGGTGAGTCCGAGGTCGAACACAGGGAATATATTGATTTGGTTTTAATTGGATTCTATGCGTTACAGAGGTAACCGACTATTTGGCCTTTGTCAATTGAGTTCCACAATCACTTACCCGCTCGAGCAGTCTGATTATTACTACTTATATCGATTTGTCAGATGGATGTAAGCATTGGCTTAAGCTCGCAATTGACAAGTTAGAATAGTTACACTGCAGTCCCTAGTTAGATGCTAACGCAACCCTAAACCCCCGAGTGATTAGTTACTCATGGCTTGAAAATATAAAGTGAACAGATGAAAAGAGTGAATAGACATGAAAGATAATTGTATTGATGAAAATGAGATACAAATTTTGATAAGTCAATTTCTTGATACAAATCTAAAATTCAAGTAAGAAAAGTAAGAAAGAAAGCAAGGCAAGGCGTCAATGTCTTGAGTCGCCCGGATGGAAGCGTGATGATTTGCTGTGAAGTGGTGCGGCGGAAAGGAAGACTCTTCTCTCTCGAGCTATTTGTCTCCAGTTGAAGTCTGAGAGAACTCTGCTGTCACTTATGGAGTCCTTCCGAGAATCAACAACCTTTCTCCTCTCGCAGAGCTGCCCTTTTATAGATGATGAAATCGCAGTTAATGGCACAGCTTCTTGATTGGTGGCAAGATTGACACTGCGTCCATCTCGCCTGATTGCGTGATTCTCGGCCCAAGTAAGATCCACCACTTAAGCCGCAAATCATGTCTGCCAATCATCCGTCAATCTCTTAAGATTTCGATCTTATTCGCAGCGCCTTGACGTAATGGTTGTCTATGCGTCCATGCATAGTTTGGTTGATGTCAATGCAACATAGGTTGCTAATGCGTAGTTATGCGTTGGGCTGTCGTTAACGCATCGTCTGGTTCCTGCGTTAAGGGGTCATCAACGCATCACTTGCATTCCTACGTGAAAACATGCGTTTTAGGCTTAACAAGTGGTAAAATCAATATCTTCATCAAAATTCAAGAGTATAACGCAAAGGAAGATTTATTAATGGAATTTATCATCAACTACCGCATGCTTCTCTTATTTAAACTGTAAGCCCCGCTTCTATTTTATTGGGAACGCAAAGAGGAAGGGGCCGAGAGATGGATGAATGTGCAAAAGCAGTTGGCTGGCTTGCATTTGGAGTGGGAAAATAGCTAAGTGTAAGCTATGCGTTGATGGCAACCTGTGGTGGAGGAAATAATTTTTGGGTAAACGAAAAGGTGAGGGAAGCTGATCATGAGCTGAAGTTGAAACGCGTTGAGGACATAAGGCGTGGAGGATCACTTGGTATCGAGGATCATTATGTGTCAAATGCATTGAAGGCAATGTGTCGATTAGAAGTAGAGGCCACGGGGAGTTTGGGAGCTGATCTGCGTTTAGGCTATTATGCGGTGAACGCTACCATGCATCGAAGGCGAGCATGCGTTGGACAAGGAGTGTTGGCTGAGAGAAAGTAATGCGTATGTTAACTATTTGGCGGGAGAGTTTGAAATGAAATATCATCAGAGGCCGTGTGCGTTGATGAAGCTGAGCCTAGGAGGTATACGTCGAACGGATTATAGTGTAGAATTGAAATGGAATACAAGTCGGTGGTATATATATAAGTGGACTGAGAATTCAATGGTTCTGCTTGCATTTCAGAGCTCGAGTTGGGTCTATATTAAGGCGAAACATCGAAGGGAGGTAGAAGAAGATGTTCATGCTGATCTGAGGCAGAAATCTCATTGAATTTGTGGAAGAAACTCGAGTTTGACAGAGGTTTCGGCTGCTGTGATCTCTTCAGAGTGATGCTCGGTTTTTGAGGAAGAACAAATTGAAGAGACGAAGGTTATGGCTGAAACTTTGAGGTTAGTAAGTTAACTCGAATTCTAGTAGAATTCATGAAGGATGTTTGAGCTGAAATTGTCTAATTGTGTGTCAAACTCAGGAAGAAGAGACGGGAGTTGAATTGTCGGGTGATTAGAGGTAACTTGGAGTTGTCGAAGGTTATGTCCTAAATGGAGAGGAGGTTCTTCATGAAATTTTGATGTAAGATGAAGGACCTGTATTGTAACAAGTTTGTAGAAGGAAGAACGTACTAAAATTGATTGAAACGAAATGTTTAGCAGGTTGAAGAAGGAAGAAGAAAGGAAGAAGGAAACGGTTCTGTCATAGCGAAAGTATCGCTGAGTAAGCGAGAGACTGAGCAGCAGAAAAAGTAACGCTGCAACGCAAAGATAGGCTTGCGTCTCACAACTCTCGCTAGAGTATCGCTGGGTATCGCTCCTCAAGGTAGTTTCGCTGGTTCTAATCAATGCAGTGAGTGTTGCTAGTACAGTTTGAGTATCTTTTTGAGTAACGCTGGTAGCTTACTAATTTCTATAGAGTAACGATGCTACTGTATGTTAAAGGAAAAGGGAGATTATAGAAACTAAACTTGAAAATTGTGTATTTTCAGGCCAAGAAGAGCTCGGGGAGGCTTATAACCCACTTAGAGCCGGGACCGATTGTGAGTGACTATTTGTTATATCTTGTGTTAAACTTAGTACGCATAGTGATGAGGAAACGTGATGCATGGTAGTTTACTCTATGTATGAGATGTGTTAGTGATTTAAAAGAATACTATTACAAATGTTTAAGCGCAATAGTGGCTGAGGGACCTTATGGTGAAAGCTACTTGTGAGTAAGCGTGATATTAAGTGCCGAGGGATTTGAGAAGGCACTTGAATAACAGTAGAGAATGGACTACAATGCTCAAGGACTGTAAGTGAAGGCATGTAGTAACCTATCACATCTAGCTCGTGCCGAGGGATTCTGTGAGAAGGCACTTGAGCGTAGATAGAGTTTGTTACCTGTGCTGAGGGATCTCATGTGAAGGCACATGGTATTGTAGTTATACATGAATAAGTGTTGAGGGATGGAAAGTGAAGGCACTAAATAGATAGGAAATTTGTGAAACATGAGAATTGATAGATGTATACATGCATAGTGGAAAATGAATCTTGATAATTCGTTGGGATGGGTTATGTGATGGTTACTATCTTACAAACTGGATTTAAGTTAATATGATTAGTTTTAGTAGATTTAGTCACTCACTGAGCAGTTTGCTCATTTAGTTTGTTGTTGGTTGCTGTTTCAGGTAGCGAGCGTGTCCGCGACGCCTAGCCTACTGAAGAATCTCGTCTGGGCCTATCTGGAAGCCAACCTCTGGGATAGTTGTAAATATTTAGAATGCTCTTATGTCATGTGATAAACATCTTTACTGAGGGTATAGTGAAAGAGAGACGTGTTGTACCTACTATGAGTATATTCAGACATGTTAGTTAAAAGTTTACACGTTCTTCTGATGTGATAATGGGATTGTTTTATGATTTGCTATTCTTTTATGGTATATATTATAGAGTCTTATGTTGGGAATAAGATCATGCTCCTTCCTAGGTATGGAGTAAATCTGGGTTGAGGTGTGACATAAACTCTATTTATCTATGAAAAAGGCTATAATAACTTGTATTTCTACAAGTTATCACACCCCCAAACTTAGATAAATGCTTGTCCTCAAGCATAACTTCTATCTAAGAAACTTCAATTGACCTAAGCATTTTCTCAACGCATTGACTAGTCTCTCAGAATGCTATACTCAATCAGCTACCCGTTAGTTATATTATTTCTCTACCTCTTTATTCTTTTCTTTAGGACGGGTCTAATTTGTATGCGGCAAGCCTTCTTTTCAAAACTCTTTAACTCATTATTCACAAAATTTTTGTTTCTTCTTTGGAACATTGAGTCTGAAAAGATGAAGATATAAAGTTCCTTTTTCTTTCATTGGTTTTATTGTATAGTTATTAAGTATGCGTCGAGTAGGGTTACCCACCTTCGTTTTGACATACCAACTATGGGGTGCATGAAGCCAGCCAACTACGAGCAAGTGCCCTTCTCGACTAAACTCTTATCTAAGCTCGGTTTCCTCACTAGACATTGGAGTTTGTTATTTATCTATGCGTCGCTGATTACGATTACCCACCTTCGTTTTGAAACACCAACTATGGGGTGCATGAAGGTGGCCAACTACGAGCAGATGTCGTTTTCAGCTAAACTCTTAACAAGATAAATATATTAGTCTTGCCAGCGGAGTTTTGCGTTTTAAAGAATAATTTTTTATTTATTTTTATTTTTTATTTTTTATTTATTTATTTATTTTTTTTTTTTTGGAATGATTGAACTAAGTTCCTCATATTTTTATCTTTGACAGTTCAAACCTCTTCCACCCCCAAACTTGAGAGTAGCAAGGTCCTCATTGCTTAAATTGTAAACAAAGACTAAGTTGCAAAATGTTGTAAAAGAGGTTTGAATTGGCTGCTTGCATACATTCAAAGTAGGTTTGCGTTTCTAAGGAATAGTATGCAGACGCATTGAAAGTAATCCAACTTAAAGAGTGTACAAAAAGTGTAAGCATGATTATCATCACAGGGACCAACTTTTCAACGCAAAGATAGAAGTTTAGATTAATTAAATGTACTTAGAATAAATTTATAATAAGGGACAACGCAAAGAAGAAATTAAAGATCCATGCGATGAAGAAAATATTCATTCTATTAATATGATTTTCACCAATGCATATAATTGAATGTGAAGATACAAAATTTTGCAAGAAAATGACAAGTCTTGACTACACCCCTAAACTTTTCAACCATCAGGCTCGTCTTCATCAGGTCTGCGTTGCTACTCAGACGCAAGACGTTGCGGCACTTGGAAGACAAGAGGCTGTTGGAGGCGTTCTGGAATATCAGGGGGCGGGATTTCCGGACGGATGGAGAACAGTTGGTGAACATAATTCAGGGTGAATTGGAACTGCTCCGTCTGCCGGTGTGCTAACATATTTAATGAATGCATCACAGGACGCAATATCGCTTGCTGCAAGTATGTTTGCACTGTCTCCCATTCAAGATCAAGTGGGCCTTCTTGCTGTGGAGGTTGCGTTGGTGGGGTAGGCGGGTTTGGCCGAGGTGGAGTAGGTGGGTTTGGTTGAGGCGGGGGAGTGGGTGGAGTTTCGTCAAACGCAGGGGATGATGGACGCATAAAAGTCGCGCCAAAATCCTCTAAGTGTGAGTCATCAACTCTTATTGGGGCAGAGGGTTTTGTGGAAGGTCGGGGTTTTGGATATTTGGGGCGATGCGTTTTCTTAGGAGGAGGAGGTGGCTTAGGGCGATGCGTCTCAGGAGGAGGTGGAGGTGGAGTTGGAGTTGGTTCCCTTCTGGTTGTTGGAAGTGAGGGTGAAGGACTTGAGGTTGGGGAAGGTCGAATGATGGCATCAGGACTTGCCACGCCCTTCAACTTGGAGGCCTTCCCCTTCTTCTGCGGTTGCGGCTTTGGAGGCGGAACTGGTTGATGAGGTCTTTTGGTAGCCTTGGTAGGCTCTGGCAGATATTGCGATCCTCTCATCAACCGACGCAGAGTCTTGTTGGCTATTATGCCATTAACTTCAATCATCTTCTCTGCGTCTAACACTTCCGTTGGCCCTCCGATGAAAGCATTGCCGTATAAGTTCATGATAAGAGCGAGGAAAAAGAGTTGGCCCCTTGGCTTGCTGAACACTCCTCTTATCTGTGCGGCAATTATGCGTCCGACATCAAGGTTGATGCGACGCATAATGCAGTATGCTGCCATCACTCGATCCCTTGACACTGTCTTGTCATGCGTTGTAGGGATCAGCCGCTTCTTCACCAAATACACCCACAAGTTTGCCTCTGGAGTTAGGCTGCTTGCTGAAAGCGTCTTTATACCTGTGGGTGAAACATCCCACTTTGCCCCTGGCTTCACCATTACCTGGAGTGCGTCCTTCATTAACTCCGTTGGAGTTGATTCTATAATCTTATTTCCTTCCGCATCCGGGTTGTCCCTCAACTCATATATACCGGTGATTTCCCTTGCGTTGAATGGGACTTCAATTTCATCCACCACCGCCACGTCTTCCTCCTCATCTATGCGTCTGTTATAGAAATCTTGGACTACATCAGGTTGGACCCAAGAAGTGCTGGTACAGAAGTTTCTCCAGCCGTGGTGGTCATGATGGATTAATGAACATGTAGCAAAAGTTAATTTGATCAATTTTCACTCTAAGATGCTCAATTTAGAGGATTAAACATGCAATTAAGAAGAAAAACCAAAGTTTCAAGAGCACTTACCCTTGAAGCTCGAAATTCTCCTTCAATTCTTGATGAATTTCAGCACCACTTGGTTGTAGACCACCACAAGAGTCTTCTCTACTATTCTCTAGGCTTAGATTGGATGGTGGGATCCAAATTTGTGGTGAAAATGAGAAAGAATGAAGGTTGGGAAAAAGATGAACAATGGATAGAATTTTGCAAAATTAACCCTTAATTTCACAAAATTCTTAACCATTTTTATGTCAAAATCATCTTATTTATTAAAGAATAACATGCAATCCAATTGCATCAAAATTTGACAACACAAAATGGTTAATTTGTTGGTTAATTGTGAAGAAGACAACCAAGCTCCTAGCTTAGTTAGTGGGAAAATCCAATCTTCAAAAATCAATTTTAAAATCAATTTTCAATGAATTTCCAAAATTGAATTAAAATTAATTTTTAATTTCAAAAAGACAATTAAATAATTAAATAAAAAATAATTTAATATTGAATTAATTAAATATTATTATTTTAATATTAAATAATAAAATAATATTATTTTTCCCACTTGTCCCGATTTTTCTAAAAAAAAAAACCGATATGAATCCTTATTCATATGATTAATATTTAAATTATATTTAAATATTATAATTAACTCTATTTGTACGTTTAATTCGTAATTAAACGCCAATATATCGTATATATCTAACTTTCATTCCTTAAGCCAAGATTTGAACGATTCAAACTTATTCACCACATTATCTAAGATTTTAGTCCATTTATGAGCTAGTAGAGGGACCTAATGGACCTACAGATCATGAGCTCCAACGATCCGAGATTAACCGACTAAACTCTTTAACCTAGTTAACCAACATTCGTTAACTAACGGGACACTCCACTAAAGCCCGTAGTTGCACTCTCCTCACTGTAGATATATTTGTGTCCATTTGATATAACCGTCATCGATAAGTCAATCCTTCACAGGTTGTTCATAACTTCAGCTAGGTCAAATACCGATTTACCTCTGAGTTACATCTTTTCTCCTTAAGTACCATTGTCCCTCTAATGAACAATTAATTTAGGATCTAATCACTAAATCCATTCCCTCTCGGGCCAGTGAGAGGATGGGGCCCCTTGTTCAAGTCCTGGGAACAACACTTAAGAGAACAACCTCTCTTCTATCCCTAAGTTGGGTAGGAGTGAATTCCGTTTTGCAAATTCTATGTTCCCAACTATCTACCCAGTCTTATCCCTGAAATAGAAGGAATGTTGAGCAGCGCTATTGAGCTTACTCTTACCTATGTAGATCAAGGGATAATTCTGAATAAATAGGAGTTCATAGATAGCTCAAGATTCAGATCAAGTTATCTAGGTCATCGATATGTGAAATTAATCAGTGTTAATCGTAAACGGTGTTAATACGTAACAGTAATTATTTCAGGGTCAGTCTTACACAATCTCATTATGTAAAATACCCCCGCTCACATGTCTCTACATGATCAAATCAGAATCACTTCATTTATGACACTTTACAATATTTGTAACAATCATGAAGCGGGTCGTATTCAATAGTGTCTCCAGGAAGAGGTACCCAACCTAATCCATGTACTATAGACTATTGAGGCTACTTACTCGAACTTGATCCTGTTTATGTCTCCACATAAAGTCCAAGTACTCATGATAGTAGCCAAGGGTTCGTAGTTTAATTGGATTTAGAGTTGATAAATAATTAATTCACTTGAATAACTTCATATGTACTAAAAATCACCTATTTACAAAAACTACGAGTTTTATGACATACAACCCAACAACCTCCAAATTTCATGAAGAACCTCCTCACCGTTTGGGACATAACCTTCGACAACTCCAAGTTGCCTCTAATCATCCGACAGTTCAACTTCCGTCTCTTCTTCCTGAGTTTGACACACAATTAGACAATATCAGCTCAAACATCCTTCATGAATTCTGCTAGAATTCGAGTTAACTTACTAACCTCAAAGTTTCAGCCCTAACCTTCGTCTCTTCAATTTGTTCTTCCTCCAAAACCGAGCATCACTCTGAAGAGATCACAGCAGCCGAAACCTCTGTCGAACCCGAGTTTCTTCCACGAATTCAATGAAATTTCTGCTTTAGACCAGCATGAACATCTTCTTCTACCTCTCTTCGATGTTTCGCCTTAATATGGACCCAACTCGAGCTCTGAAATGCAAGCAGAACAATTGAATTCTCAGTCCACTTATATATATATCACCGACTTGTTCCCCATTCCAACTCTATATTATAATCCGTTCGACGCATACCTCCTATGCTCAGCTTCAGCAACGCACACAACCTCTGATGATAATTCATTTCAAACTCTCCCGCCAAATAATTAACATACGCATTACCTTCTCTCAGCCAACACTCCTTGTCCAACGCACACTCGCCTTCGACGCATGGTAGCGTTCACCGCGTAATGGACTCACCGCATAACAGCTCCCAAACCCCTCGTGGCCTTTACTTCCACCGACACACTGCCTTCAATGCGTTTAACGCATAGTGATCCTCGGTACCAAGTGATCCTCCACGCCTTATTATCCTCAACGCGTCACGACTTCAACGCATGATAAGCTTCCCTCACCTTTGCGTTTACACCAAAATTACCTCCTCCACAACAGATTGCCATCAACGCATAGCTTACACTTAGCTATTTTTCCACTCCAACTGCAAGCCAGCCAACTACTTTTGCACATTCACCCATCTCTCGGCCCCTTCTTCTTTGCGTTCCCATAAAAATAGATGCGGGGCTTACAGCTTATCTCATTTACATTTATAAACTAAAATTAAAAAATAAATACATGCTAAAAACAAAATACAAACAGAAACAAGAAAGCAAAATAACATAAAATTAAATACTATAACAAATTCAAATAAAATAAAGCAAGGGTAAAAGAAAGCGTCCCTGGAAATGTAGACATTTGACAACGCAGGAACCTTTCGACGCAAGCTCAGTCATTACACTCGCGTAGGTCAATGGAAGTCTTGTTAATTTCGAACTCTCCAATGTGGTAGGGCTTTACCCTTTGTCCATTGACCTTGAAGGATGTGGTTCCATTTTCATTTGTCAGCATGACCGCACCATGCGGGAACACTTCCTTGATTATGAATGGACCCGACCATCGAGACTTCAGCTTACCTGGGAACAAACGCAACCTTGAATTAAATAACAGGACCTTCTGGCCAACGTATAGAATTTTCTTACTAATGTTCTTGTCGTGCCATTTCTTGGTCCTTTCTTTGTACAACTTTGCGTTTTCATAAGCTGAATGCCTCCACTCCAGGAGTTCATTTAGTTGAAGCTTTCTGGCTTCTCCGCTTGCCTCCTGGTCTAAATTGAGCTTCTTCATGGCCCAGATGACCTTGTGTTCCTGCTCAAGTGGGAGATGGCATGCTTTACCAAACACCAACGCATAGGGTGACATGCCTATTGGTGTTTTGAATGCCGTTCTGTAGGCCCATAGAGCTTCATCTAATCTCTCTGTCCAATCTTTCCTTGATGTGCCACGACCTTTTCCAATATGGACTTGATCTCCCTGTTTGTTATCTCAGCTTGGCCGTTTGTCTGTGGGTGATAGGCAGTTGCTACCCTATGCGAGACATTAAACTTAGTTAGTAAATTAGTGATTATGCGATTTATAAAATGCGTACCTTCATTACTAATTATCGCTTTGGTGTCCCATACCGAGAGAAAATTTGTTTCTTTAAGAACTTGGACACTGCGTTTGCGTCATTCCTTGCACAGGCTGCTGCTTCTACCCATTTTAATACGTAGTCGACCAATACTAAAATGTATTGATTGCCGCAAGAAAGAGGGAATGATCCCATGAAGTCGATTCCCCATACGTCGAACAACTCAACTTCTAACATTGAATTTAGAGGCATCTCGTTCCGGTTGGAAATGTTGCCTGTTCTCTGACAACGATCGCAAGCTACCGCATATGCCCTTGCGTCTTTGAATAATGTGGGCCAGAAATACCCACTTTGCAACACCTTTGCAGCTGTTCTCTGTCCTCCAAAATGTCCTCCGTAAGGTGCTTCATGACAGCTTCTCAGGATGCTATGCGTTTCATATTCTGGAACGCATCGACGCAGTATGTGGTCAGGGCCAAGTCTGTATAGATATGGCTCATCCCAGCAGTAGAACTTACTTTCATGTCGGAGCTTTTTCTTTTGTTGAGCGTTAAATTCTTCAGGCCATTGGTTGCAAACCAGATAGTTGACTATGTCTGCGTACCACGGTTCCTGGCTTTCTGCGTTCATTACATGCTCGTCTGGGAATCGTTCCTCTATATCACTCTAACTCTCCTGGACCTCTTTATTTTCCAACCAAGATAGGTGGTCCGCAACCTGATTCTCGGTTTCCTTTCTATCTTTAGTCTCCAAATCGAATTCTTGCAACAGTAAGACCCAATGGATAAGTCTAGGCTTTGCATCCTTTTTCGCCATCAAATACTTGATCGCAGAATGATCACTATAGATGGCCACCTTTGACCCTATCAAGTATGCTCTAAATTTGTCAACTGCAAAGACTATGGCTAACATTTCCTTCTCAGTAGTAGTGTAGTTCTCCTGAGATGAATTCAGTGTTTTACTAGCATAATAGATCGGGTGCATGATTTTCTCTTTTCTCTGCCCCAGTACTGCTCCCACCGCATGGTTACTTGCGTCGCACATTAATTCAAACGGGAGAGACCAGTCCGATTCAACTAAAATAGGTGCTGAAATTAGAGCTTGCCTTAGAGATTCAAATGCGTTTAAGCATTTACCGTCGAAATTGAATTCACTGTTGACTTCCAGCAACTCGCTCAGTGGTTTTGCTACTTGCGAGAATCCCTTAATGAATCTTCTATAGAAGCCCGCATGGCCTAGGAAACTTCGCAAAGTCTTAACATTTGTGGGGGCTGGGAGTTTTGCTATCGCATCTATCTTTGCCTGATCCACTTCCAATCCAACCTTGGAGGTTTTATGCCCCAACACAATACCCTCAGTCACCATAAAGTGGCATTTTTCCCAGTTGAGGACTAGATTTGTGTCTTCGCATCGCTTTAGCACTTGTTCTAGGTTGGTCAAGCATTCATCATAAGATTTCCCAAATACTGAGAAGTCGTCCATAAACACCTCTACTGACTGTTCCAAATAATCAGAGAATATTGCCATCATGCACCTTTGAAACGTCCCTGGTGCGTTACATAGCCCGAATGGCATGCGTCTGAACGCGAAGGTGCCATATGGACATGTGAACGTCGTCTTCTCTTGATCTTCCAAAGCTATCATGATCTGGTTATAGCCGGAATATCCGTCCAGGAAGCAGAAAAATTCATTACCTACCAACCTATCTAGCATCTCGTCGATGAATGGCAGTGGAAAGTGGTCCTTCTTTGTTGCCGCATTCAGCTTGCGGTAGTCCATACAGATGCGCCAGCCAGTGACCGTTCTTGTTGGTATTAGTTCATTCTTGCTATTCATGATCACTGTCATCCCCCCTTTCTTTGGTACACACTGAACTGGGCTCACCCAGCTGCTGTCGGAGATTGGATAAATGACCCCTGCGTCGAGCCATTTGATGATCTCTTTCTTCACAACCTTCTTCATTGCGGGGTTGAGCCTGCGCTGCTTCTCAACTGAACCATCCTTACCCTCTTCCAACCGAATTTTATGCATGCAGTACGAAGGGCTTATTCCTCTGATATCCGCTAAGGTCCATCCTATGGCTTTGATATGGTTTTTCAGGATATCCAGCAAAGCCTTCTCACATTCTGTCGTCAACGCAGAGGATATGATGACCGGTAGCGTGCTCTCTTCCCCAAAATATGCATACTTCAGATGCGTTGGCAGTGTCTTAAGCTCAAGGGTTGGTGGTTCTTCTAAGGACGGCTTTGTTTTCTCCGTTGTTCTGTTGCCTAAGTCCAAGCGTTCAAAGCTTGCGTTGGAGATTATATTTATTTCCGCCTTTCTTCCTTTATCCAGTTCATCCAGCAGTGTTTCGTTTTCTGCACATGCGTCGATGATGCTTGCCTTTTCTTCAGTTATCTCTTCGATCATCTAGCAAGAATGAAAATCATCAGGATATTTCAAGGCATTAAACACATTAAATTTTACCTGCTGGTCATCCACTCGAATAGTTAACTCCCCTTCCTGGACGTCAATCAGGGCGCGTCTAGTAGCTAAGAAAGGTCTTCCCAGGATGCTGGGCACCTCTCTATCGGCTTCATAATCCATAATTATGAAGTCAGCCGGGAAGATAAATTTATCCACCTTCACAAGAACATCCTCGATTTTCCCCTCTGGATGCTTAATGGATCGGTCAGCGAGCTGAAGTGTGACTGTAGTTGGTCGTGCTTCCCCTATACCCAACTTCTTGAATATAGACAGCGGCATTAAATTGATGCTGGCCCCTAAGTCGCATAGTGCCTGACCTACGTCCATTCCTCCTATAGAACAGGGCAATGTGAAACTCCCTGGATCTTTCATTTTAGCGGGTATATTGCTTTTAAACAATGCACTGCATTCCCGCGTCAATTCGACTGTCTCAAACTCTCCGAGCCTTCTTTTCTTAGATAATATGTCTTTCAGAAATTTGACATAACTCGGCATTTGTTCCAGGGCTTCCACCAACGGAATGTTGATGTGAAGTTGTTTGAGAACGTCCAGGAATTTTCTGAATTGACCCTCGTCATTCTTCTTCTTTAGGCGTTGGGGAAAGGGCGGACGCATAAGGGGATTGGTATTATGAGATACCGACGCAGGGTTTGCTTGCGTTGCTTTTTCTCTCCTATTTCCATTTTCTTGTTCTTTAGAGGTTGTGATTATGGATGAAGATTGCAGTTCATGGATAGATGTTGCCGGAGTTTGTCATGGAGTGATTTGAGGCTGCAGATTTCCTTGCATCCTCTGCTCTTGCAGTTCAGTGGGAAGAACCTTCCCACTCCTAAATGTCACAGCTTGACATTGTTCCTTACCGTTACCTCGCGGGGCTTCGGTATTACTAGGCAATGCTCCTTGGGGTCTGGTATTGTGCTCACTTGCCATTTGTTCCACTTGAAGTTCTAGATTTCTAATTGCAATGGCATGGCTTTTTATTTCCCCCATCTGATTTTGGAGCATTGCTTCAAGCGACTTACGCATTTCTTCATTTTGAGTAATCGTTTGACGCATAAGTGCTTCCAGGGATGATGATGATGAATTTGCTAACTGATTTCTTTGCGCTTGATGCCCTTGAACACCTTGGTTGTACACGGGATTATTATTTGTTTGTGGTTGTTGTCCAGCACCCTGAGTCTGTGATTGGTTTCCTCCCCATCCAAAGTTAGGATGGTTTCTCCAACTCGGATTATAAGTCTTAGAATACGGGTTGTTCTGAACATAGCAGACAGACTGTGGGTTGTAGGGACACATATCATACAAGTGGCCCTCACCACATTGCACACAGCTTACAGATGCTGTTGCATTGACCGTGTTTATTGCATCCATTGATGCAACCGTTCCTCCTTGGTTGTTCAACGCAATGGTTTGCAGCAAGGATGTCATGTTGGCGATCTGAGCTGAGAGGTTACTAGTCGCATCCGTTTCAATCATTCCAGCTTGCGATCGTCTTTTATCCATATACCTGGATCCATATCCATCATCCACCCATTCATCAGTATTCCTCGAAATTCTGTCAAGGATCTCTTTGGCCTGCGTGTAAGTTTTGTCCATCAAACCTCCTGCTGCAGAGGCGTCAGCCACTGATTGTGATGTTTTGTTCAGTCCTCTATAGAAAATCTCCATCTGTACACAATCAGGGATACCGTTATGGGGACAATTTCTTACCAACCTTTTAAATCGGGCCCATGCTTCACTAAGTGTCTCCGAGTCCTTTTGCTCGAAGGTGACAATGTCTCGTCGCCTCTTTGCACTTACCATCGGAGGAAAGTATTTCTGCATGAATTTTTCAACCATCTTACCCCACGTTGTAATCTCACCAGGTTCAAATGAGTACGCCCACTGTCTTGCCTCATCTCTGAGAGAAAATGGGAATAGCGTCAGTCTAATGCTATCTTGCGGTACTCCAGCCATTGGAAATGCACTACAGATTTCCAAGAAACTCTTCAAGTGTGCATGTGGATCTTCACCCGTTGCACCCCCAAACTGTCCTGCGGCTTGCAGCATTTTCAATATCACTGGCTTCATTTCGAACCTTCCATTACCCTCGAAGGTTGGTTGTAGAATTCCCGGTGCAAAATTATATAAATTAGGCGACGCATACTCCCTCATCGGGCGATTTCTATCATGCGCCAAGAGAATAGGATTTGTATCATAGTTTGCGTGCTCTTGCGCATTTGCGTTCCACCTGACCTCAGCTTGAGGAGCTTGAGGTTGATTGTTTTGAGCATCCATGGTCTCTTCAGTAGACTGATTGCTCCTTCTTTGCTTATTCTGTCTTATCCTTCTTCTAAAGGTCCTTTCAATCTCAGGGTCAATATCGAATGTCGGGTTATCCCCTTCACTCATATACTGTTAGAAGCCTCTGACAGAAGAGAAGTTTGCTATACTCCGTCGATTGAGGAATTCTGCAACACAATAATCCAAAGAAAAGAATTAAATCAATGAATATTACCCGGCAACGGCGCCAAAAACTTGTTGTGGAAATTTTATTGTGTGAATTAACCTAACGCAAGGTGCTAAAGTATATGATTATGCGTTCAACATGTCAAGATTTGATCATGCAATGCGTTCTATTATTATGCGTTGGTCTTGTCAAGTTCCTATTCCTCTACCCAAGTATAAGTAAAGTAATAGGTTTTCTCGGTGAGTCCGAGGTCGAACACAGGGAATATATTGATTGGTTTTAATTGGATTGTATGCGTTATAGAGGTAACCGACAATTATGTGAAATTGTATTTCTAATCTAGAGAAAGCAGATGTTTGTACACTAGACTAACAGTTGTGGAATATGGAAAGCATGCGACACAGCAAGTTCAGCTAAGATGTGTATGAATGGATAAAGAAAAGGGTTCGGGTTGATTAACATCTAACATCGGAAACACACAGTAGTACTCTATTCATACTTGCGACTCTTCTCCCGGTTGTCAGCCGCTGTGCGTTATATGTCTATAACGCATAGGAGAGTGTTAAGAACCAAGGTTGTCCCCATCGACAGGTAACACTATTTGGCCCTTGTCAATTGAGTTCCACAATCACTTACCCTCTCGAGCAGTCTGATTATTACTACTTATATCGATTTGTCAGATGGATATAAGCATCGGATTAAGCTCGCAATTGACAAGTTAGAATAGTTACACTGCGGTCCCTAGTTAGATGCTAACACAACCCTAGACCCCCGAGTGATTAGCTACTCATGGCTTGAAAATATAAAGTGAACAGATGAAAAGAGTGAATAGACATGGAAGATAATTGTATTGATGAAAATGAGATACAAATTTTGATAAGTCAATTTCTTGATACAAATCTAAAATTCAAGTAAGAAAAGTAAGAAAGAAAGCAAGGCAAGGCGTCAATGTCTTGAGTCGCTCGGATGGAAGCGTGATGATTTGCTGTGAAGTGGTGCGGCGGAAAGGAAGACTCTACTCTCTCGAGCTATTTGTCTCCGGTTGAAGTCTGAGAGAACTCTGCTATCACTTATGGAGTCCTTCCGAGAATCAACAACCTTTCTCCTCTCATAGAGCTGCCCTTTTATAGATGATGAAATCGCAGTTAATGGCAGAGCTGCTTGATTGGTGGCGAGATTGACACTGCGTCCATCTCGCCTGATTGCGTGATTCTCAGGCCAATTAAGATCCACCACTTAAGCTGCAAATCATGTCTACCAATCATCCGTCAATCTTTCAAGATTCCGATCTGATTCGCAGCGCCTTGCCGTAACGGTTGTCTATGCGTCCATGCATAGTTTGGTTGATGTCAACGCAACATAGGTTGTTAATGCATAGTTATGTGTTGGGCTGTCGTTAACGCATCGTCTAGTTCCTGCGTTAAGGGGTCATCAACGCATCGCCTGCATTCCTGCGTGAAAACATACGTTTTAGGCTTAACAAGTGGTAAAATCAATATCTTCATCAAAATTCAAGAGTATAACGCAAAGGAAGATTTATTAATGGAATTTATCATCAACTTTCGCATGCTTCTCTTATTTAAACTCTATTTATCTATGAAAAAGGCTATAATAACTTGTATTTCTACAAGTTATCACATATATCTTGTAATATGCATATTTCTGAGAGTAGAAAGGGGGACGTGTTGCACCTTATATGTATATATACAGATATGTTTGTTGAGAGATTGCACGTTCTTCTGATGAGATAATGGAAATGTTGTTTGTTTTGCTATTTATATGGTATCCATCTTATAGAGTCTTATGTAAGGTAAATAGGATCATGCTCAATCCTAGGTATAGAGGGTATCTAGGATAGGGTGTGACAATTTCTCTCGGCCCCTTCTTACCTTGCGTTCTCACAAAATTAGGTGCGGGGCTTACACTTCAAGCTGAGGTCAGGCGGAACGCAAATGCGCAAGAGCACGCAAACTATGATACAAACCCGATTCTCTTGGCGCATGATAGAAATCGCCCGATGAGAGAGTATGCGTCGCCAAATTTATATAATTTTGCACCGGGAATTTTACAACCAACCTTCGAGGGTAATGGAAGGTTAGAAATGAAGCCAGTGATGTTGCAGATGCTGCAAGCCGCAGGGCAGTTTGGGGGTGCAATGGGCGAAGATCCACATGCACATCTGAAGAGTTTCTTGGAAATCTGTAGTGCATTTCCGATGGCTGGAGTACAGCAGGATAGCATCAGACTGACGCTATTCCCATTTTCTCTCAGAGATGAGGCAAGACAGTGGGCGTACTCATTTGAACCTGGTGAGATTACAACGTGGGGTAAAATGGTTGAAAAGTTCATACAGAAATACTTTCCTCCGACAGTAAGTGCAAAGAGGCAACGAGACATTGTCACCTTCGAGCAAATGGACTCGGAGACGCTTAGTGAAGCATGAGGCCGGTTTAAAAGGCTGGTAAGAAATTGTCCCCATAACGGTATCCCTGATTGTGTACAGATGGAGATTTTCTATGGAGGACTGAACAAAACATCACAATCAGTGGCTGACGCCTCTGCAGCAGGAGGTTTGATGGACAAGACTTACACGCAAGCCAAAGAGATCCTCGACAGAATTTCGAGGAATACTGATGAATGGGTGGATGATGTGTAAGCCCCGCATCTATTTTTGTGAGAACGAAAGGTAGGAAGGGGCCGAGAGATGGGTGAATGTGTAAAAGTAGTTGGCTGGCTTGCATTTGGAGTGGGGAAATGGCTAAGTGTAAGCTATACGTTGATGGCAACCTGTTGTGGAGGAAATAATTTTGGTGTAAACGCAAAGGTGAGGGAAGCTTATCATGCGCTGAAGTTGTGACGCGTTGAGGACATAAGGCGTGGAGGATCACTTGGTATCGAGGATCATTATGCGTCAAACGCATTGAAGGCAGTGTGCTGTTGGAAGTAAAGGCCACGGGGAGTTTGGGAGCTGATCTGCGGTGAGGCTATTATGCGGTGAACGCTACCATGCATCGAAAGCGGGTATGCGTTGGACAAAGAGTGTTGGCTGAGAGAAAGTAATGCGTATGCTAACTATTTGGCGGGAGAGTTTGAAGTGGAATATCATTAGAGGCCGTGTGCGTTGCTGAAGCTGAGCATAGGAGGTATGCGTTGAACGGATTATAATATGGAGTTGGAATGGAGAACAAGTCGGTGATATATATATAAGTGGACTAAAAATTCAATTGTTCTACTTGCATTTCAGAGCTCGAGTTGGGTCCATATTAAGGCGAAACATCGGAGGGAGGTAGAAGAAGATGTTCATGCTGATCTGAAGCAGAAATCTCATTGAATTCGTGAGAGAAACTTGGGTTTGGCAGAGGTTTCGGCTGCTGTGATCTCTTCAGTGTGATGCTGGGTTTTGGAGGAAGAACAAATTGAAGAGACGAAGGTTAGGGCTGAAACTTTGAGGTTAGTAAGTTAACTCGATTTCTAGCAGGTTTGATGAAGGATGGTTAAGCTGAAATTGTTTAATTGTGTGTCAAACTCAGGAAAAAGAGACGGGAGTTGAACTGTCGAATGATTAGAGGTAACTTGGAGTTGTCGAAGGATATGGCCTAAACGGAGAGGAGGTTCTTCATGAAATTTTGTGGTAAGATGAAAGACCTGTATTTTAACAAGTTTGTAGAAGGAAGAAAGTACTGAAATTGATTGAAACGAAATGTTTACCAGGTTGAAGAAGGAAGAAGAAAGGAAGAAGGAAACGGTTCTGTCACAGCGGAAGTATCGCTGAGTGAGCAAGAGACTAAGCAACGAAGAAAGTAACGCTGCAACGCAAAGATAGGCTTTGCGTCTCACAATTCTCGCTAGAGTATTGCTGGGTATCGCTCCTCAAGGTTGACTTGCTGGTTTTAATCAACGCAGTGTCGCTAGTACAGTTTAAGTATCTTTTGAGTAATGCTGGTAGCTTACAATTTTCTATAGAGTAACGATGCTATTGTATGCTAAAGGAAAAGGGAGATTATGGAAACTAAACTTGAGGATTATGTATTTTCAGGCCAAGAAGAGCTCGGGGAGGCTTATAACCCACTTAGAGCCGGGACCAATTGTGAGTGGCCGTTTGTTATACCTTGTGTTAAACTTAGTATGCATATTGATAAGGAAACGTGATTCATGGTAGTATGCCTTATGTATGTGATGTGTTAGTGAATTAAGAGAATATTATTACAAATGTCTAAACACATAAGTGGCTGAGGGACCTTATGGTGAAAGCTACATGTGAGTAAGTGTGAAATTAAGTGCTGAGGGATTTGGGAAGGCACTTGAATAACAGTAGAAAATGAACTACAATGCTCAGGGACTGTAAGTGAAGGCATGTAGTAATCCATCACACACTAGCTCGTGCCGAGGGATCATGAGTGAAGACACTTGAGCATAGATAGAGTTTGTTACTTGTGCCGAGGGAATGTGAAGGCACATGGTACTGTAGTTATAAATGAGTAAGTGCTGAGGGATGGGAAGTGAAAGCACTAAATAGATGAAAGCTTGTGAGACATGAGAATTTGATAGTTATATAAGCATAGTGGAAAGTGAATCGTGATATTTCATTGGGATGTGTTATATGATGGTTACAGTCTTACAAACTGGATTATAATTGTTATGGTTAGCTTTAGTAGATTTAGTCACTCACTAAACCTTTTGCTCATCCAGTTTGTTGTTGTTGTTTGTTGTTTCAGGTAGCGAGCGTGTCCGGGACGCCTAGCCTACAGAAGAATCTCGTCTTGGCCTATCTGGAAGCAAACCTCTGGGATAGTTGTAAATATTTAGACTGTACATATATCCTATATTATGCACATTTCTAAGGATAAAAAGGGGGACGAGTTGCACTATATATGTATATATACAGTTATGTTGTTGAGAGGGTGCATTTTCTTTTGATTTGTCAATGAATGTTGTCTTGTTTTGCTATTTATACGGTACTCATCTTATAGAATTTTATAAAGGTAAACCAGGATCATGCTCAATCCTAGGTATAGAGTGTATCTGGGATGGGGTGTGACACGACGTTGCCTCTACGCATCCTTATTGAACGCATGACAGCGTTGCGGCGCTGAGACAGCGCTGCCGTGGCGCTGAAGCATAAACGCATCCTTGATGAACGCATGACAGCGTCGCGGCGCTAAAACCCGAGAGCAAACGTTTTAGGGTTGAAACCATTGCCCCGCGGCGCCAGCGTTACTTAAATGAAAAATTTGTATTTTAGGTTAAATTTTAGGGCGGCCAAACTCTATAAATTTGGGGGTTTTCAGCAGCCTAAGGGGGGGAGAAAATAAAGAAAAGCAAGAAAGTTGCAGACCTAAGAAAAGATACAAAAAGGAGAGAATTAAGCGAGAGTTCAAAGAGTGAGTTAGTTGCAAGGAAGAAGACAAGAATTCGAGATAGTTTTGGTGCCCTTCGAAGTACGACGTGAGAGCCAAGGAGTTCGTGATGGTGCTGCCTCAATCAAGAACTTCTTTTCAGTAGAGTCTCCTTTTTCTTTACACTCTTCCTTTGATTATTTTTGTTCAAACATGTTGCTTCAAGCTATGAGTGGCTAAACTCTTTAGTTTTAGGGTATTTGATGAATTGTTTATGAATTCATGTTAATTTTGTAGACTCATGGTTTTATTTAAATAATTATGCTT
Organism: Citrullus mucosospermus; assembly: GCA_030954485.1. Classification (NCBI taxonomy): domain Eukaryota; kingdom Viridiplantae; phylum Streptophyta; class Magnoliopsida; order Cucurbitales; family Cucurbitaceae; genus Citrullus; species Citrullus mucosospermus. The sequence continues at coordinate 12,800,797 of CM062064.1, read as the reverse complement.
TTCATTGTTATTGTGTTTAATTGTTGTGGATTGGTCATCTTCACATGTTAGGTTAGATGTATGGTTGAGAGATTGTATGTTTAACTTGATCTATAACAATGAATTATTGTTAATCTATCACGAGAGTAGTTAGGTTGACAATAAAAGTTGCTAAAGACTATTTTTAATGCCATGTAATTTTGTATTGGTTTTAAGAGATTAATAATCAATCGAGTTGCATGAGAAAGGGTTGTTTTTGAGAGAAAATAACTTGGAATTAAGTTTCTAGACTTAGGCATATGAATTACAATAAAATCCATGAAATCTATAATATTGCATGATGAAATAAACAAGGATTCATTACCCTAGAACTCTCTTTGATTCTTGTGTTTCTCCCTTTGATACTTTCCTTGTTCAATTTTTCTTTTTCTCTAATTTAAAATAATGAATTTCAATCCTCAAATAAAATTGATTCAATTTTAGAATAGCTAAGTAATTTCAACCTTCCCAATTGGATCTCCAGTGGAACGATACTCGGACTTCGGTTTTTGTTATTTAATATTCATTAGAATTGATAGATCTTAATTTGAGGTGTATATTATTTGATCGTTTATTTATTTTATTTTTATTTTATTTTTATTTTTATTTATTAGTTGGTTGGTTTATGCCTCGAGATAATACTAATATTCTCCCTTTTGATCCCGAGATTGAAAGGACGTGTAGAAGAAACCTAAGGGTTCAACAAAATCACTTCAAGGAGATGGCGGAGGAGATACCAAAGGCAATTCGGGACTACTTCCAACCGACACTACCGGAAAATCAACCCAGCATTATGAATGTACCCATCAATGTCAACAACTTTGAGTTGAAACCGGGATTGATCCAAATGGCTAGAGAGCTAGCCTTTAGAGGAAGTACCAATGAAGATCCTCACAAGCACTTACGATCTTTCTTAGAAATATGCGGGACGGTAAAGATGAATGGTGTTTCTAACGATGCAATTAAACTAAGACTTTTTCCTTTCTCTTTACAGGACCGTGCTAAGGATTGGTTGGAAACCATACCTCCGGATAGCATCACAACATGGGGGATCTTAGCTCAAGCTTTCTTGAACAAATATTTTCCACCGGCTAAATCTCAAAGACTAAGGACGGAGATTGGAACATTCCGCCAACTTGAGGATGAACAATTATATGAGGCTTGGGAGAGGTATAAGGATCTCTTGAGAAGGTGCCCTCAACATGGTTACCCGGATTGGTTGCAAATTCAACTCTTCTACAATGGATTCGCAAGCTCAACCAAATCCATACTAGATGCAACTGCCGGAGGGTCAATTTTTTCAAAGAATGCTCAAGAGGCCTATTGATAAGCACTTGGAAAGTGCTTTATATTCTCTCAAATTAAGGGAGTTTTATGTTAGATTTCACTTGTTTGCTAGTGATTTTCAGGTTAAAACGAGAAAAATTAGAAGAAACAACTAAAAGATCAAAACCGAGCAAGAATACGGCGAAAAAGAGCTGAAAAACTCAAAAGAACAAATTTTGGGTAGCGATGCGGAGCTGAGACGGCGCTGCCGCGGCGTTGAAGCATAAACACATCCTTGTTGGACGCATGACAGCATCGCGGAGCTGAGACGGCGCTGCCGTGGCGCTGAAGCATAAACGCAACAGTCTGGACGCATAATAGCGACGCGGCGCTAAGGCAGCGGTGCCGCGGCGCTGAAGTATAAACGCATCAGCATGGACGCAGAGTAGCATCACGGCGCCGAGATGGCGCTGCCTCGATGCATCCTTGGTGAACGTATGACAGCGTCGCGCCAGCGTTACTTAAACGAAAATTTTGTATTTTAGGTTAAATTTTTGGCGGCCAAACACTATAAATTTGGGGGTTTTCAGCAGTCCAGAGGGAGGAGAAATATCAAGAAAAGCAAGAAAGTTGCAGACTGAAAGAAAGATCCAAAAAGGTTAGAATTAAGCGCGAGTTCAAAGAGTGCGTTAGCTGCAAGGAAGAGGAAAAGAGTTCGAGATAGTCTTGGTGCCTTTTGAAGTCCGACATGAGAGCCAAGGAGTTCGTGACGGTGCTGCCTTAATCAAGAACCTCTTTTCAGTAGAGTTTCCCTATTCTTTACACTCTTTCTTTGATTCTTTTTGATCAATATGTTGCTTTACGCTATGAGTGGCTAAACTCTTTGGTTTTAGGGTTTTTGATGAATTGTTTATGAATTCATGTTAATTTTGTAGACTCATGGTTTTATTTAAATAATTATGCTTTTCATTGTTATTGTGTTTAATTCTTGAGGATTGGCCATCTTCACATGTTAGGTTAGATGTATGATTGAGAGATTATATGTTTAATTTGATCTATAACAATGAATCGTTGTTAAGCTATCACGAGAGTAGTTAGGTTGACAATGAAAGTTGCTAAAGACTAGTTTTAATGCCATGTAATTTTGTATTGGTTTTAAGAGATTAATAATCAATCGAGTTGCATGAGAAAGGGTTGTTTTTTAGAGAAAATAACTTGGAATTAAGTTTCTAGACTTAGGCATATGAATTACAATAAAATCCATGAAATCTATAATATTGCATGATGAAATAAACAAGGATTCATTACCCTAGAACTCTCTTTGACTCTTGTGTTTCTCCCTTTGATACTTTCCTTGTTTGATTTTTCTTTTTCCCAAATTTGAAATATTGAATTTCAATCCTCAAATAAAATTGACTCAATTCTAGAATAGCTAAGTAATTTTAACCTTCCCAATTGGATCTCCAATGGAACGATACTCGGACTTAACCGTTTTATATTATAACTTGACCCGTACACTTGCGGTTAACACTAAAAGTGTGCATCAAGTTTTTGGCGCCGTTGTCGGGGATCCAAAGAACGGTTTTTGTTATTTAATATTCATTAGAATTGATAGATCTTAATTTGAGGTGTATATTATTTGATCGTTTATTTATTTTATTTTTATTTTTATTTATTATTTGGTTGGTTTATGCCTCGAGATAATACTAATATTCTCCCTTTTGATCCCGAGATTGAAAGGACGTGTAGAAGAAATCTAAGAGCTCTACTTAATCAAACCACGGAGATGGCGGAGGAGATACCAAAGGCAATTCGAGACTACTTCCAACCCACGCTACCGGCAAGTCAACCCGGAATAATGAATGTGCCTATCAATGTCAACAATTTTGAGTTTAAACCGGGATTGATCCAAATGGCTAGAGAGCTAGCCTTTAGAGGAAGGACCAATGAAGATCCTCACAAGCACTTACGATCCTTCTTGGAGATATGCGGAACGGTAAAGATGAATAGCGTTTCTAATGATGCTATTAAACTAAGACTTTTTCCTTTCTCTTTGCAGGACCGTGCTAAAGATTGGTTGGAAACCATACCTCCGGATAGCCATACCTCCGGATAGCATCACAACATGGGAGATCTTAGCTCAAGCTTTCTTGAACAAATATTTTCCACCGGCTAAATCTCAAAGACTAAGGACGGAGATTGGGACATTCCGCCAACTTGAGGATGAACAGTTATATGAGCTTGGGAAAGGTATAAGGATCTCTTGAGAAGATGCCCTCAACATAGGTACCCGGATTGGTTGCAAATTCAACTCTTCTACAATGGATTAGCAAGCTCAACCAAATCCATCTTAGATGCAACCGCCGGAGGGTCAATTTTTTCAAAGAATGCTCAAGAAGCTTCCACCATATTAGAAGACTTGGCCACTACATCTTACAATTGGCCATGTGAACGGGCTTCCCCAAACATCCCAAAAGTCGCCGGATTGTATGAGGTGGATGAGGGAAATTCTCTCAAAGCTCAAATGGCTTCCCTTACTAATGCTCTTTCTAACTTAACTGCAGGAAGCCAAGCTCAAACAAATCCACCATCTATAGCCTCTCTTGCCGCTTTGGCATCAGAAATGGCCGTACACGGAGATAATGAGACGGCCAACTATGTGGATAGAGGACATTATAGAAGTCACCAACACCAACAACGTCCAACTCATTACCATCCTAGTTTGAGGAACCATGAAAACTTTTCTTATGCTAACAAGAGGAATGTTTTGCAAGGTCCTCCCGATTTATCCAATGTAGGTCCATCACACACCGAAAAGAAGTCCAACTTAGAAGACTTGATGATAGAGTTCATAAAAGAATCGAGAGGAAGGACAACCGCATTGGAAAGCACCGTACAAAGTCATGGTAAGACCATTCACAACATCGAGGTACAAATAAGCCAAATCGCCACTTCCCTCCAAACAATGCAAAAGGGAAAATTTCCTAGTTGTCCCGAGATAAATCGAAAAGAGGAGTGCAAAGCCATGACTTTGAGGAGTGGAAAAAAGCTGTCCACTCCCTTGATCATTGATGAGGATGAAGAGCAAGAGGTAGATGACACTATCCAAGAACCAATTTTAGGAGATGAACCAAAGATCGTAGAAAAGGAGGTAAAGGAAAAAGAGTCAACATCTTCAAGTAAGTCATCAAACCCTCTACCTTTTGTACCTAATACTATGCCATATTCTCAACGTTTTAAAAAGAAAGAAATAGACTCCAAATTTGCTAAATTTCTTGAGTTATTCAAAAAGCTTCACATTAACATCCCATTTGCTAAGGCTTTAGAGCAAATGCCCAACTATGCGAAATTCATGAAAGATGTCCTGTCTAAAAAGAAAAAGTTTGGGCAATATGAGATGATTAGCATGACTGGAATGCAGTGCGGTGCTACAAAAGAAGCTACCACAAAAGTTGAAAGATCCAGGGAGTTTTACTATACCTTGCACTATTGGTTCTTTAAATGTTACTAGAGCTCTTTGTGATCTTGGTGCTTCTATTAATTTAATGCCTTTATCTGTCTATAGGAAACTCAACATTGGAGAGGTGCAACCTACCACAATCACCCTGCAACTTGCTGATAGATCATTAGCTTATCCTAAAGGTATTGTTGAAGATGTATTAGTTAAAGTTGACAAATTTATCTTCCCTGCAGATTTTGTAGTATTGGACATGGAGGAGGACTCTGAGATTCCTATCATACTTGGGAGACCATTCCTAGCAACTGGAAAGGCTATCATAGATGTCCAACAAGGGAAGTTGACTCACAGGGTAAATGATGAGAATGTTGTATTTGATATTTACAAGTCCTTGAGTCATCATGATGAGAGTAGTCCTTGCCATGCTATAGACATAATTGATCATACTATTTTTAAGCATGTAGAGGTTATGTTGGCTAATGATCATCTAAAACAAAGCATAATAGATGTTGAAAATGCAGATACAATCTTTGATGAAATAGCATTTTATGCTAGGTGGTTAGATAGGTTGCCAATATGTTCTAAAATAGATAAACCTATACCTTTTGCTCCCTTGCATGTTGTGAATGATATTGAGAAGCCTAAGCTTGAATTAAAAGTGTTACCTCTTCATTTAAAATATGCATTCTTAGATGATTTATCTTCTTTACCTGTTATAATGTCTTTTGATCTTAATTCTGTGGAAGAAGAAAAATTGTTGAAAGTATTGAGGGATCATAAATCTGCCATTGGTTGGTCTACTGAGGACCTTAAAGGTATTAGTCCATCGGTCTGTATGCACAGAATCTTGATGGAAGATACCTTTAAACCATTGATAGAGCACCAAAGGAGACTTAATCCCACCATGAAAGAGGTAGTTAAGAAAGAAGTGCTCAAGCTTTTGAATGCAGGAATCATATATGCCATATCTGACAGTCCATGGGTAAGTCCTGTTCAAGTGGTACCCAAGAAAGGTGGCATGACGTGGTAAAAAATGAAAAAGATGAAATGATAGCCACTAGAACTGTGACAAGATGGCGTGTATGCATTGATTATAGGAAGTTGAACAAAGCCACTAGAAAAGATCATTTTCCCCTTCCTTTTATAGATCAAATGCTTGATAGACTTGCAGGTTATTCTCATTATTGCTTTCTAGATGAATATTCAGGTTATAACCAAATTGTCATTGCTCCTGAGGATCAAGAAAAAAAAAACATTTACATGTCCCTATGGGACATCTACCTTTAAGAGAATGCCATTTGGTTTATGTAATGCCCCTGCCACTTTCCAACGTTGTATGATGTCTATTTTTCAGGGGCTCATCGAAGATATAATGGAGGTTTTTATGGATGATTTTTCTGTATTCAGGTCTTCATTTGATTCTTGTCTTGCTAATCTAACTCGTATTTTGGAGAGGTGTCAAGATGCTAACCTTGTTCTAAACTGGGAGAAGTGTCACTTCATGGTAAAGGAAGGCATCGCCCTGGGACACAAAGTCTCTCAAAAGGGATTGGAGGTGGATAGGGCTAAAATAACTGCCATCGAACAACTGCCACCCCCCAACAATGTGAAAGGAGTCAGAAGTTTCCTAGGGCATGCAGGGTTTTAGGAGATTTATTAAAGATTTTTCTAAAATTGCTATACCCTTGAGTAATTTGTTAGAAAAGGAAGCTAAATTTATTTTTGATGATACATGTCTACTAGCTTTTAATATTCTAAAGGAACGATTAGTTGCTGCACCTATTATTGTTGTACCAGAATGGAGTAAATCTTTCGAGATCATGTGTGATGCTAGTGATTATGCTTTAGGAGCTGTTCTAGGCCAACGTAGAGATAACATGTTTAGGGCAATTTATTATGCTAGTAGGACTCTTGATAATACTCAACAGAAATACACTACTACTGAAAAAGAACTACTAGTTATTGTGTTTGCCCTTGATAAATTTAGATCATACTTGCTTGGCTCTAAAATAGTGGTGCATACTGACCATGCTGCTTTAAAGTATTTGTTTGTTAAGAAAGATTCCAAACCTAGGCTAATGAGGTGGATATTATTGTTACAGGAATTTGACTTAGAAATCAAAAACAAGAAAGGATGTGAAAATGTGGTTGCAGACCACTTATCTAGAATTGAGAATGAGGATGCTAAATCATGGCCCCCAATTGTTGAGATGTTCCCTGATGAACAACTGTATAAGGTAAAAGATAGTTTGCCCTGGTTTGCTGACATAGTTAATTATCTTGCAGGAGGACATTTGCCACCTGACATGAACTCTCAACAAAGGAAAAGGTTCCTGCACAATGTTAAGTCTTACCATTGGGAGGACCCACTTCTCTACAAGGTTTGTGCTGACAACATGATAAGGAAGTGTGTGCCTAAAGAGGAAGTGGTAAGTATTCTAAATTCATGTCTTGCCTCCCCCTATGGAGGTCATTTTGGACCCACTAGAACTGCAGCCAAGGTACTTCAGTCAGGATTTTATTGGCCATCCCTTTTTAAAGACTGTTATACCTTTGTTAAGTCATGTGATAGGTGTCAACATACTGGCAATATTTCTAGACAACATGAGCTTCCAATGAAACCTATCTTGGAAGTAGAGCTATTTGACGTTTGGGGTATTGACTTTATGGGGCCTTTTCCTATTTCTTCTAATGGCTACCTCTACATTCTAGTTGCAGTAGATTATGTATCTAAGTGGGTAGAAGCCATAGCCACTAGGACCAATGATGCTCGCACTGTTTTAAAATTATTGCATAGAAACATTTTCACACGTTTTGGTACACCTAGAGCTATATTTAGTGATGAGGGTTCTCACTTTTGCAATAAACTATTTGAATCCATGATGCAAAAATATAATGTTAATCATAAAATTGCTAAGCTTATCATCCTCAAACTAATGGTCTTGCTGAGTTATCTAATAGGGAAATCAAGCAAGTTTTGGAAAAGACAGTCAAGACCAATAGGAAGGATTGGGCCTTTAAACTCGATGATGCACTGTGGGCCTACCGCACAGCTTTCAAAACTCCAATTGGTACTTTCCCATATAGGTTGGTGTTTGGAAAGGCTTGTCACTTATCGGTAGAGCTCGAGCATAGAGCTTATTGGGCCATCAAGAAGCTGAACTTGGATTTCAAGAAAGCCGGTGAGAAACGCCTCTTAGAACCCAATGAGATGGAGGAGTTCCGTGCTCAAGCTTATGAGAATGCCAAACTTTACAAAGAGCGCACTGCGAGATGGCATGACAAGAAGATCACCCCACGAACCTTCCTTCCAGGACAAAGAGTATTGCTTTTTAACTCACGTTTACGGTTCTTTCCAGGAAAGCTTAGGACACGATGGTCGGGACCCTTTATCATTGTCAAGGTATCCCCACACGGAGCCGTGGAACTACAAGGCAACGATGGAACAACCTTCAAAGTGAATGTTCAACAATTGAAGCACTACATCTGTGATGAAGAATGCGTACTTGAGAACCTGGCTTTCATTGCATGATCCATTAGTCCCGTCTAGCTAGAAGACGTTAAACCAAGCTCTTATTGGGAGACAACCCAATTTTATTTGCTTTCTTTACTTTTCTTTTTATTTTATTTTCAATAAATCTTGGAGTCACTCATATGCTTTATCTCTCAAGAACGTGGTTCATCACACAAAGTACTCCTTACACCAAGCCTGTTTGGTGGCTTCCCGCTTGCTCCCAGGCTTGCTCTTTCCTTGTTAGATGTTCTTATGCATTGGGGACAATGCATGATTCTAAGTTTGGGGTGGGAGGTGTCTTTCGTACTTTTGTGTGTTTTCTTATCCTGCTATGCATGTTAGTAAAAGTTTTAATGATCATATGCATGTCAATGTTTGAAAAAAAAAAAAAAGTTGTTTATGTTTGTGTGCCTTAATGTTGATTGCCCATGATGAGATTCGAATTTTCATGATAGATGACTTATTGTGGAAATAGAATAGCACTATCTTGAGTTAAATTCATTTAAGTCCCTCTTAAAATCTCTCATATTCTTGAGCACGTAGCCACTTTTATTTAGAATCTTTAACTGAAAAAAGGATTAAGTTGGGTGTATTCAGTTGTCACTTCGAAAGGCCCCACCGGTTAGAGAGTGAAAATGCATGATAGCTTGTAATCTTAGACTAAGGAAAAAGAAAAGAGTATACATACCTTGAGAAAAGAAAAAGTGTACACAAAATATATGAGCTTTATTTGTCTATCTTTTTAAATGTTAAACTTGTAATGAGTATGCATGGATAGGGGTAAAAAGAGTTGCCTTTGCTGTGATCTGTAAGGACGCCTGGGAATTGACTAGGTACGAGTTCCTATAGTGAATGTGTGAAAGCTAGTGCCTCTAGGTAAAAGAATGCAAGTTTGGGCCCATGAAAAAAAATATATATGATTGAAAGGTATCTTAGAGGACATATTACTCACTTGAATGCATGAAAGCTTGAAGATTGGTGCATGAGCTAGAGTAGGGGAAAACTAAAGAAACTCTCTTAAGTCCTAATTTGAGTTCTAGTATTTTAAATTGAAGGAGGCTTGCACACACACACATGGGAGATAGCAAGATTTGGCCTTGAATGATTATAACAATTTAGATATGCTTGCATGTTTCTACTTAAGCTCTGAATGCTATTCTCTGAGACATGAGTCAATTGCACAGTTCTTCATCTAAAACTCCCTATTATTTGATCCTATTCTTTGCTCGGGACTAGCAAATCTCTAAGTTTGGGGTGTTGATAAGCACTTGAAAAACTTGATGCACACTTTTAGTGTTAACCTCAAGTGTACGGGTCAAGTTATAATATAAAACGGTTAAGTCCGAGTATCGTTCCACTAGAGATCCAATTGGGAAGGTTAAAATTACTTAGCTATTCTAGAACTGAATCAATTTTATTTGAGGATTGAAATTAAATATTTTAAATTAGGGAAAAAGAAAAAAAATCAAACAAGGAAAGTATCAAAGGGAGAAACACAAGAGTCAAAGAGAGTTCTAGGGTAATGAGTCCTTGTTATTTCATCATGCAATATTATGGATTTCATGGATTTTATTGTAATTCATATGCCTAAGTCTAGAAACTTAATTCCAAGTTATTTTCTCTCAAAAACAACCCTTTATCATGCAACTCGATTGATTATTAATCTCTTAAAACCAATACAAAATTACATGGCATTAAAATTAGTCTTTCGCAACTTTTATTGTCAACCTAACTACTCTCGTGATAGATTAACAATAATTCATTGTTATAGATCAAGTTAAACATATAATCTCTCAATCATACATCTAACCTAACATGTGAAGATGGCCAATCCACAAGAATTAAACACAATAACAATGAAAAGCATAATTATTTAAATAAAACCATTAGTCTACAAAATTAACATAAATTAATAAACAATTCATCAAATACCCTAAAAGTAAAGAGTTTAGCCACTCATAGCTTGAAGCAACATGTTTGAGCAAAAATAATCAAAGGAAGAGTGTAAAGAAAAAGGGAAACTCTACTAAAAAGAGGTTCTTGATTGAGGCAGCACCGTCACGAACTCCTTGGCTCTCACGTCGGACTTCGAAGGGCACCAAGACTATCTCGAACTCTTTTCCTCGTCCTTGCAACTAACTCACTCTTTGAACTCTCGCTTAATTCTCTCCTTTTTATATCTCTTTTTAGGTCTGCAACTTTCTTGCTTTTCTTGATTTTCTTCCCCCCCCTTTTGGCTGCTGGAAACCCCCAAATTTATAGAGTTTGGCCGCCTAAAAATTTAACCTAAAATACAAATTTTTCATTTAAGTAATGCTGGCACCGCGGCACTGTCCCATAACGCCGCGACACTGTCTCATAGCGCCGCGGCGCTAGGGTTTCGACCAAAAATAAGTTGCTCTCGAGTTTTAGCGCCGTGGCAGCGCCGTCCAAGCGCCACGATGCTGTCATGCGTTTACCAAGGATGCGTTCAAAAAGGATGCGTCGAGGCAGCGCCATCCCGATGCCGCGATGCTACTATGCCTCCAGACTGTTGCGTTTATGCTTCAGCGCCACGGCAGCGCCGTCTCAGCGCTGCATCGCTATCCCAAAATTTGTTCTTTTTCGTTTTTCAGCTCTTTTTCGCCGTATTCTTGCTCGGTTTTGATCTTTTAGTCATTTCTTCTAATTCTCCTCGTTTTAACCTGAAAATCACTAGCAAACAAGTGAAATCTAACATAAAAATCCCTTAATTTGAGAGAATATAAAGCACTTTTCAAGTGCTTATCAGGCGACGCATCAGCTACCTTCTCTTTTCCTTTAGCCTTAGCTGGAATCTCATTCACAGTTCTCTTCTTGCTCTCGGCCACTTTAACTGGTGCTACAGTCACCTTTTCCTTCCCTTTGCGTTTCTCATTATGCGTGCTTGGGAGTTTGGTGACTGACACCTCCTTTTCTTTCTTTTTCTTCTTCTCCAAGGTGCTCGCACCTTGTTCTTCCCTCGCATCCTCCCCGATGCATTCCTTCCTACTTTTCTTCTTCTTTTTCTTCTTGCCCTTCCCTTCTTCTTGGGCTTTTATTTTAGCAGCCAGCTCTTCATCTTCTTCAATTTGTAGCTCTCTTTCAAGCTCCTCTGCTGCTTTTTCTATTTGTTCTTCTTCCATCATTTCCTCTTCAAATGCCAATGCAACTTCTTCTAATTGAGGATCAGGAAGGCCTTGGGTCTCCTTTACTTCTTGAGGCCGCACTTCCTTGCGCGCCTTCTTGCGGGACAATGCGTCCTTGGCAATTTTCTTAACTCCTCGTCTTAGGGCCCTGAGCTCTTTTCTCAACTTGGCCCTCTTCTTCTTCTCTTTCTCTGCCAGCCTATCAAAGGATGTGGCCGCAATTGGGGACTCAGGTCTGTTTCCTTGCTCTATGCTTTTGGGCTCTTCATCCTCGGCAGTTTCTAGTGATACCCTTCTTTTCTTCCTCAACAGGGGTACCATTTCCTCTTCCTCTTCTCTTTTTCTCTTGGCCTCTGCGGCCATCACAACTTTTCTTATCGGTCCTTCATTGGAGTCCAGTGTCATCTCTTCAGGACTGATAGACACAGGGATAGACCCTTGCATTTCACGTGGCTCGCCTACGTCCTCCATGCTGTACGCTGCCTCTCCTTCCTTATCTCCCCCACTCTGTTCACCCTCCCGAGTCTCCTTCAACTAACTCTGGACCTCTTTTACCGGGGATGGTGATTCCCTTCTTGCGTCTGAGACGGTTGCGTCCATAGGGTCATGCAGTCCGCTCAGAATTTCTGCTATCCACTCGTTTGGGGATTTTGCGGAGTTTACTTCCCCCACTGTGACAGCCACTTCTTCTTCTTCTCCCCTTCTTGTTTCCTCCGTCCCTCTCGTGCTGGGTGGACGTGATAGAGGCAAGGGCTGGTTGACCTCCCTGTCATACTTCCTACACTTCGCCTCCCTTTCCTCTTGAGCTATTCGCTCCAAAATGTCGCCGAATACATCTGTTTCTTCTCTTCGGCGTACCTCACTGCTTCCGTGCAGTGTGCTGGCTTCATCGCGAACCGTTCCAGGAACCGGTTGCTCTGCCTCGGAGTTTTCCGTGCTTAACCGTTGGCTTCCGACATTGAAGTTCGCGGCGGAAAATTCCCTCATGTTTTTCATTCTAGGCCGTGAGATGCAAGATTTGACCCGACTTTTGGGTTTTGGGGTAGGTATTGGGTTGATTTAGCTCAAGGGGCGGATATTAAAAACTTCCACACAGTTGTCGGAGTCGTCGACTACTGGTGGACGGGTTGGGGTTCTGGCGAATGGCCGGAAGAATGGGTATATGGGTGGTCTTTGGGCAGTCGCCCTGATTCTAGATGCAGAGAAGTTAGGGATAAATGGTGGGTTAGGATTTGGAAATCTAGGTCGGATCGGAGAAGCAAAAGGCCTCACAGGTCTGGTCGGACGAAATGTTGGTCGAGAGAAAAATGGAGATCGAGGGTTAAGAAATACCTCGGGGATTGGTGTAGATGATGAAGAAGGTCTTGGGGAAACGTTGCCGGTGAGGTGTTCTTGATTTTGTGGGTTTGACTGGTTAGACATACGAGTTTTGGTAGAACACAAATCGCCGGAGGTTTAAGAGAGATGAAAGGTTTCGAAAATGGAAAATGGGAAATCAGATCGCGTTTATAAAGGGCTAATTTAGCCGTCGGTAATTAATGCGGATTCGCGATATCCGGAATCCCACTGATCAAGGCAAATTTTATTGAGCCGCACACCCATCAAGTGTGATGGGCGGCTAATTAACGCACACAGAGCACTTGAGTGTTTTGGCACTTGAGTGTTTTTCTGGGAAAGACGCGTAGACTGAGAAGACATCTACGCTTCACCTAGTACTCTATCTAAACGCAGTGAACTAATGATAAACGCATAGCTGATGAACGCCTGGCTCTCAGGTTAGATTATGCGTTTGACAAAATATGTACGGCTCTAACCTTACCTCTAACTGTAACTCGATAAACACAGAAATCGTTTATCAATGAACGCATAGTTTACTTATGCGTTGGACACATGCATGAATAATAGATTATGCGATGAAATCAAATTGTTTATAAACTCGACGCCTACTTTCATGCTTATCTCATTTACATTATTGAACTGAACTTAAAGAAATCAATACATGCTAAAAACAAAATACAAACAGAATAAAGAAAGCAAAATACAATAAAATAAAATTAAATACTATAACAAATTTAAATGAAAATAAAGCAAGGGTAAAAGAAAGCGTCCCTGGAAATGTAGGCGTTCGGTAACGCAGGGACCTTTCGACGCAAGCTCAGTCATTACACTCGCGTAGGTCAATGGAGGTTTTGTTAATTTCGAACTCTCCAATGTGGTAGGGCTTTACCCTTTGTCCATTGACCTTGAAGGATGTGGTTCCGTCTTCGTTTGTCAGCATGACCGCACCATGCGGGAACACTTCCTTGATTATGAATGGACCCGACCAGCGAGACTTCAGCTTACCTGGAAACAAACGCAACCTTGAATTAAATAACAGGACCTTCTGGCCGACGTATAGAGTTTTCTTACTAATGTTTTTATCGTGCCATTTTTTGGTCCTTTCTTTGTATAGCTTTGCGTTTTCGTAAGCTGAATGCCTCCACTCCAGGAGTTCGTTTAGTTGAACCTTTCTGGCTTCGCCGCTTGCTTCCTGGTCTAAATTGAGCTTCTTCATGGCCCAGATAGCCTTGTGTTCCAGCTCGAGCGGGAGATGGCATGCTTTCCCAAACACCAACGCATAGGGTGACATGCCTATCGGTGTTTTGAATGCCGTTCTGTATGCCCATAGAGCTTCATCTAATCTTTCTGTCCAGTCCTTCCTTGATGTGCTCACAACCTTTTCAAGTATGGACTTGATCTCCCGGTTTGTTATTTCAGCTTGGCCGTTTATTGTGGGTGATAGGCAGTTGCTACCCTGTGCGAGACATTAAATTTAGTCAGTAAATTAGTGATTATGCGATTTATAAAGTGTGTACCTTCATCACTAATTATCGCCCTTGGTGTCCCAAATCGAGAGAAGATTTGTTTTTTAAAAACTTGGACACTATGTTCAGGTCATTCTTTACACAGGCTGCTTCTTCTACCCACTTGGATACGTAGTCGACCGCTACTAAGATATATTGATTGCCGCAAGAAGGAGGGAATTGTCCCATGAAGTCGATTCCCCATACGTCGAACAACTCAACTTCCAGCATTGAATTTAGAGGCATCTCATTTCGGTTGGAAATATTGCCTGTTCTCTGACAACGATCACAAGCTACCGCATATGCCCTTGCGTCTTTAAATAATGTGGGCCAGAAATACCCACTTTGCAGCACCTTTGCAGCTGTTCTCTGCCCTCCAAAGTGTCCTCCGTAAGGTGCTTCATGACAACTTTTCAAAATGCTATGCGTTTCATATTCTGGAACGCATTGACGAAAGATATGGTCAGGGCCAAGTCTATATACTTTCATGTTGGAGCTTTTTCTTTTGTTGAGCGTTGAATTCTTCAGGCCATTGGTTGCAGACCAGGTAGTTTACTATGTCTGCGTACCACGGTTCCTGGCTCTCTACGTTCATGACGTGCTCATCTAGGAATCGTTCCTCTTTATCACTCCAACTTTCCTGGACCTCTTTATTTTCCAACCGAGATAGGTGGTCCGCAACCTGATTCTCGGTTCCCTTTCTATCTTTAATCTCCAAATCAAATTCTTGCAACAGCAGTACCCATCGGATGAGTCTAGGCTTTGCGTCCTTTTTCGCCATCAAATATTTGATCGCAGAATGATCACTATGGATGACCACCTTTGACCCTATCAAGTATGCTCTGAATTTGTCAACCGCAAAGACTATGGCTAACATTTCCATCTCAGTAGTGGTGTAGTTCTCCTGAGACGAATTCAACGTTTTACTAGCATAATAGATGGGGTGCATTATTTTCTCTTTTCTTTGCCCCAATACTGCTTCCACCGCATGGTTACTTGCGTCGCACATTAATTCAAATGGGAGAGACCAGTCAGGTGCAACTAAAATCGGTGCTGAAATCAGAGCTTGCCTTAGAGACTCGAATGCGTTTAGGCATTTACCGTCGAAATTAAATTCCCTGTTGGCTTCCAGCAGCTCGCTCAGTGGTTTTGCTACTTGCGAGAATCCTTTAATGAATCTTTTGTAGAAGCCCGCATGGCCTAGGAAACTTCGCAAGGTCTTTACATTTGGGGGGGCTGGGAGTTTTGCTATCGCATCTATCTTTGCTTGATCCACTTCCAATCCAACCTTTGAGATCTTATGCTCCAACACAATACCCTCAGTAACCATAAAATGGCATTTTTCCCAGTTGAGGACTAGGTTTGTGTCTTCGCATCGTTTTAACACTCGTTCCAAGTTGGTCAAGCATTCATCATATGATTTCCCAAATACTGAGAAGTCATCCATAAACACCTCTATTGACTGTTCCAAATAGTCAGAAAATATTGCCATCATGCACCTTTGGAACGTCCCTAGTGCATTACATAGCCCGAATGGCATGCGTCTGAACGCAAAGGTGCCATATGGACACGTGAACGTCGTCTTCTCTTGATCTTCCGGAGCTATCATGATCTGGTTATAGCCGGAATATCCGTCCAGGAAACAGAAAAATTCATTTCCTGCCAACCTATCTAGCATCTGGTCGATGAATGGCAGTGGAAAGTGGTCCTTCTTTGTTGCCGCATTCAGCTTGCGGTAGTCCATACAGATGCGCCAGCCAGTGACCGTTCTTGTTGGTATTAATTCATTCTTACTGTTCATGATCACTGTCATTCCCCCTTTCTTCGGTACACACTGAACTGGGCTTACCCAGCTGCTGTCGAAGATTGGATAAATGACCCCTGCGTCGAGCCATTTGATGATCTCTTTCTTTACAACCTCCTTCATCGCAGGGTTAAGCCTGCGTTGCCTTTCAATTGAGCCATCTTTACCCTCTTCCAAACGAATTTTGTGCATGCAGTATGAAGGGCTTATTCCTCTAATATCCGCCAAGGTCCATCCAATGGCTTTGATATGATTTTATCGGTATATCCAGCAAAGCCTTTTCACATTCTGTAGTCAACGCAGAGGATATGATGACCGGTAGCGTGCTCTCTTCCCCCAAATATGCATACTTTAGATGCGTTGGTAGTGTTTTAAGCTCAAGGGTTGGTGGCTCTTCTAAAGACGACTTTGTTTTCTCCGTGGTTCGGTTGCTTAAGTCTAAGCGTTCGAAGCTTGCTTTGGAGATTAAACCTATTTCCGCTTCTCTTCCTTCATCCAGTTCATCCAGCATTATTTCATTTTCAGCATATTCATCTATGATGCTTTCCTTTTCTTCAATTATCTCTTCGATCATCTGGCAAGAATGAAAATCATCAGGATATTTCAACGCATTAAAAACATTAAATTTTACCTGCTGGTCGTCCACTCGAATGGTTAACTCCCCTTCCTGGACGTCTATCAGGGCGCGTCCAGTGGCTAAGAAAGGTCTTCCCAGGATGATGGGCACCTCTCTATCAGCTTCATAATCCAGAATGATGAAGTCGGCCGGGAAGATAAATTTGTCTACCTTCATAAGAACATCCTCAATTTTTCCTTCGAGATGCTTAATGGAACGGTCAGCGAGTTGAAGTGTGACTGTGGTTGGCCGTGCTTCCCCTATACCCAACTTTTTGAATATAGACAATGACATTAAATTTATGCTGGCCCCTAATTCGCATAGTGCCTGACCTACGTCCATTCCTCCTATAGAACAGGGCAATGTGAAACTCCCAGGATCTTTCATTTTAGCGGGTATATTGCTTTTGAAGAATGCGCTGCATTCCCGCGTTAATGCGACTGTCTCAAATTCTTCAAGCCTTTTTTTCTTAGATAATATGTCTTTCAGAAATTTGACATAGCTCGGCATTTGTTTCAGGGCTTCCACCAACGGAACATCCAGGAATTTTCTAAATTGGCCCTCATCATTGTTCTTCTTTAGGCGTTGAGGAAAGGGCGGACACATAGGGGGAGTGATATTCTGAGATACCAACGCAGGGTTTGCCTGCGTTGCTTTTTCTCTCCCATTTCCACTTTCTTGTTCTTTAGAGATTGTGGTTGTGGATGAAGATTGCGGTTCACTAGTAGATGAAGATTGCGGTTCACTAGGTAATTGTCGAGTGATGTGAGGTTGCAGATTTCCTTGCATCCTCTGATCTTGCGTTTCAGTGGGAAGAACCTTCCCACTCCTCAATGTCACAGCTTGACATTATTCCTTACCGTTACCTCGTGGGGCTTCGGTATTACTAGGCAATGCTCCTTGGGGTCTGACATTACGCTCGCTTGCCATTTGTCCCACTTGTATTTCTAAATTTCGAATTGCAATGGCATGGCTTTTTATTTCACCCATTTGGTTTTGGAGCATAGCTTGCAACGACTTACGCGTTTCTTCCTTTTGAGTGATAGTTTGACGCATAAGTGCTTCAAGGGATGATGATGATGAATTTGCTGACTGGTTTCGTTGTGCTTTATGCCCTTGAACACCTTGGTTGTACACGGGGTTATTTGCGACTGTTGTCCAGTTCCCTGCGTCTGTGATTGGTTTCCTCCCTATCCAAAGTTAGGATGGTTCCTCCAACCCGGATTATAAGTCTTGGAATACGGGTTGTTCTGAACATAGCAGACAGATTGTGGGTTGTAAGGACACATATCGTACAAGTGGCCCTCACCGTATTGCACACAGCTTACAGATGCTGTTGCATTCACCGTGTTCATTGCGTCCATTGATGCAACTGTTCCACCTTGGTTGTTCAATGCAATTGTTTGAGCAAGGATGTCATGTTGGCGATCTGAGCTGAAAGGTTATTAGTCGCATTCGTTTGAATTATTCCAGCTTGCGTTCGTCTTTTGTCCATATACTTGGATCCATATCCATCATCCACCCATTCATCAGTATTCCTCGAAATCCTACGAGGATCTCCTTGGCTTGCGTGTAAGTCTTGTCCATTAAACCTCCTGCTGCAGAGGCGTCAGCCACTGATTGTGATGTTTTATTTAGTCCTCCATAGAAAATCTCCATCTGTACACAATCAGGGATACCATTATGGGGACAATTCCTTATGACCCTTTTAAACCGGGCCCATGCTTCACTAAGTGTCTCTGAGTCCTTTTGCTCAAAGGTGACAATGTCTCGTCTCCTATTTGCACTTACCGTCGGAGGAAAGTATTTCTGCATGAACTTTTCAACCATTTTGCCCCAAGTTGTAATCTCACCAAGTTCAAATGAATACGCCCATTGTCTTGCCTCATCTCTGAGAGAAAATGGGAATAGCGTCAGTCTGATGCTATCTTGCGGTACTCCAGCCATAGGGAATGCACTACAAATTTCCAAGAAACTTTTCAGGTGTGCATGTGGATCTTCACCCGTTGCACCCCCAAACTGCCCTGTGGCTTGCAGCATCTGCAACATTACTGGTTTCATTTCGAACCTTCCATTACCCTCGAAGGTTGGTTGTAAAATTCCCGGTGCAAAATTGTATAGATTTCGCGACGCATACTCCCTCATTGGGCGATTCCTATCATGCGCCAAGAGAATTGGATTTGTATCGTAGTTTGCGTGCTCTTGCGCATTTGCGTTTTGCCTAACCCCAGCTTGAGGAGCTTGAGGTTGATTATTATTTTGAGCATCCATGTTCTCTTATGTAGTTTGATTGCTCCTTCTTTGTTTATTCTGTCTTATCCTTCTTCTGAAGGTCCTTTCAATGTCAGGGTCAATATCAAATGTTGGGTTGTCCCCTTCACTCATATACTATTAGAAGCCTCTGACAGAAGAGAAGCTTGCTATACACTGTCGACTGAGGAATCCTGCAACACAATAATCCAAAGAAAATAATTAAATCAATTGAATAATCCCCGGCAACGGCGCCAAAAACTATTTTGTATATGTAAATTAGCCTAACGCAAAGTGCTAAATGATGCGCTTATGCGTTCAACATGTCATGCTTTGAACATGCTATGCGTTCTATTACTATGCGTTGGTGGTCTTGTCAAGTTTTCCTATTCTTTTACCCAAGTATAAGCAAAGTAATAGGTGTTCTCGGTGAGTCCGAGGTCGAACACAGGGATTATATTGATTCAGTTTTCAGTTGGATTTCATGCGTTACAGGGGTAACCAATAATTGTTTGAAAGTTGTTTTTAATCTAAAGAAAGCGATTGTTTGTACACTAGACTAAAAATTGTGGAATATGGAAAGCATGCGACACAGCAAGTTCAGCTAACGATATGTGTGAATGGATAAAGAAAGGGTTCGGGTCGATTAACATCTAACGTCGGAAACGCACAGTAGTATTCTATTCATACTTGCGACTCTTCTCCTGGTTGTCAGCCGCTATGCGTTATATGTCTATAACGCATAAGAGAGTGTTAAGAACCAAGGTTATCCCCATAGACAGCTAACACTACTTGATCCTTGTCAATTGAGTTCCACAATCACTTACCCTCTCGAGTAGTTTGATTATTACTACTTATATCGATTTGTCAGATGGACATAAGCATCGGATTAAGCTCGCAATTGACAAGATAAAATAGTTATACTGTGGTTCCTAGTTAGATGCTAACGCAACCTTAGACTCTTGAGTGATTAGTTACTCATGGTTTGAAAGTAAAAAGCGGAAAGTTTATAGAAGTGAGTAGACATGGAAGATAATTCTATTGATGAAATGAGATACAATTTTTGATAAGTTCAATTTCTTGATACAAATCTAAAATTTAGATAGAAAATAAGAAAGAAAGTAGGGAAGGCGTCAATGTCTTGAGTCGCCTGGATGGAAGTGTGATGATCTGCTGTGAAGTGGTGCGGCGGAGGGAAGACTCTTCTCTCTCGAGCTATTTGTCTCCGGCTGAAGTCTGAGAGAACTCTGCTGTCACTTATTGAGTTCTTCTGAGAATCAACAACCTTTCTCATCTCGTAGAGCTGCCCTTTTATAGATGATGAAATCGCAGTTAATGGCAAATCTGCTTGATTGGCGGCGAGATTGATACTGCATCCATCTCGCCTGATTGCGTGATTCTTGGGCCAATTAAGATCCACCACTTTAGCCGCAAATCATGTTCGTTAATCATCCATTTCTCTCAAGATTCCGATCTGATTCTCAGCGCCCTTCCATAACGGTTGTCTATGCGTCCATGCATAGTTTGGTCGATGTCAACGCGTCGTAGGTTGCTAATGCGTAGTTATGCGTTGAGTTGTTAACGCGTCGTCAAGTTGTTTGCGTTCCGTTCAGATCATGCGTCCATGAAGAACAGAATGCTAACGCATCGTCCTGCGTTAAGAAGTCATCAACGAATCATCTGCATTCCTGCGTCAAAACATGCGTTTTAGGGCTCAAAAAGTAGTAAAATCATTATCTTCATAAAAGTACAAGAGTATAATGCAAAGAAAAATTTATTAATGGAATTGAACATAAACTACCGCATGCTTCTCTATTTAAACTCTATTTATCTATGAAAAAGGTTATAATAACTTGTATTTCTACAAGTTATCAAAAAATTTTCAAAAATTGACATGCATATGATCATTGAAACCTTTCACTAGCATGCATAGCAGGATAAGAAAACACACAAAAGTACGAAAGACACCTCCCACACCCCAAACTTAGATTCATGCATTGTCCCTAATGCATAAGAACATCTAACAAGGAAAGAGCAAGTCTGGGAGCACGCGGGAAGCCACCAAACAGGTTTGGTGTAAGGAGTACTTTGTGTGGTAAATCAAGTTCCTGAGAGATAAAGCATATGAGTGACTCCAATAAAATAAAAAAGAAAAGTAAAGAAAGTAATAAAATTGGGTTGCCTCCCAATAAGCGCTTGGTTTAATGTCTTCAAGCTAGACGGGACTAGTGGATCATGCAATGAAAGCCAGGTTCTCCAAACCGCGTTCTTCATCACCGATGTAGTGCTTCAATCGTTGATCGTTCACTTTGAAGGTTGTTCCATCGTTGCCTTGTAGTTCCACGGCTTCGTGTGGGGATACCTTGACAATGATAAAGGGTCCCAACCATTGTGTCCTAAGCTTTCCTGGAAATAAGCATAAACGTGAGTTAAAAAGTAATACTCTTTGTCCAGGAAGGAAGGTCCGTAGGGTGATCTTCTTGTCATGCCATCTTCCAGTGCGCTCTTTGTAAAGTTTGGCATTCTCATACACTTGAGCACGGAACTCCTTTATCTCATTGAGTTCTAAGAGGCGTTTCTCACCAGCTTTCTCGAAATCCATGTTTAGCTTCTTGATGGCCCAATAAGCTCTATGCTCGAGCTCTACCGGTAAGTGACAAGCCTTTCCAAACACCAACCTGTACGGTGAAGTACCAATTGAAGTTTTGAAAGCTGTGCGGTAGGCCCACAGTGCATCATCGAGCTTAAGGGCCCAATCCTTCCTATTGGTCTTAACTGTCTTTTCCAAAACTTGCTTGATTTCTCTATTAGATAAATCAGCAAGGCCATTAGTTTGAGGATGATAGGCTGTAGCAATTTTATGGTTAACATTATATTTTTGCATCATGGATTCAAACAGTTTATTGCAAAAGTGAGATCCCCCGTCACTAATAATAGCTCTAGGTGTACAAAAACGTGTGAAAATGTTTTTATGCAAGAATTTTAAAACAGTGCGAGCATCATTGGTCCTAGCGGCTATGGCTTCTACCCACTTAGATACATAATCTACTGTGACTAGAATGTATAGGTAGCCATCAGAAGAAATAGGAAAAGGCCCCATAAAGTCAATACCCAAAACGTCAAAGAGCTCCACTTCCAAGATAGGTTTAATTGGAAGCTCATGTTGTCTAGAAATATTGCCAGTACGTTGGCACCTATCACATGATTTAACAAAGGTATAACAGTCTTTAAAAAGGGATGGTCAATGAAATCCTAACTGAAGTACCTTGGATGCAGTTCTAGTGGGTCCAAAATGACCTCCATAGGGGGAGGCATGACATGCATTAAGAATACTTACCACTTCCTCTTGAGGCACACACTTCCTTATCATATTGTCAGCACAAACCTTGTAAAGAAGTGGGTCCTCCCAATGGTAAGACTTAACATTGTGCAGGAATCTTTTCTTTTGTTGAGAGTTCATGTCAGGTGGCAAATGTCCTCCTACAAGATAGTTAACTATGTCAGCAAACCAAGGCAAACTTTCTTTTACCTGATACAGTTGTTCATCAGGGAACATCTCAACAATTGGGGGCCATGATTTAGCATCCTCATTCTCAATTCTAGACAAGTGGTCTGCAACCACATTTTCACATTCTTTCCTGTCTTTGATTTCGAAGTCAAATTCCTGTAATAATAATATCCACCTCATTAGCCTCGGTTTGGAATCTTTCTTAACAAACAAATACTTTAAAGCAGCATGGTCAGTATGCACCACTATTTTAGAGCCAAGCAAATATGACCTAAATTTATCAAGGGCAAACACAACAGCTAGTAGTTCTTTTTCAGTAGTAGTGTATTTCTATTGAGTATTATCAAGAGTCCTACTAGCATAGTAAATTGCCCTAGACATGTTATCTCTATGTTGGCCTAAAACAGCTCCTAAAGCATAGTCACTAGCATCACACATGATCTCGAAAGACTGACTCCATTCTGGTACAACAATGATAGGTGCAGAAATTAGTCTCTCTTTCAAAGTATTAAAAGCTAGTAGACATGCATCATCAAAGATAAACTTAGCTTCCTTTTCTAGCAAATTACTCAAGGGTTTAGTAATTTTAGAAAAATCTTTAATAAATCTCCTGTAAAACCCTGCATGCCCTAGGAAGCTTCTGACTCCTTTCACATTGTTGGGGGGTGGCAATTGTTCAATGGCAGCTATTTTAGCCCTATCCACCTCCAATCCTTTTTGAGAGACTTTGTGCCCCAGGACGATGCCTTCCTTCACCATGAAGTGACACTTCTCCCAATTTAGAACAAGGTTAGCATCTTGACACCTCTGCAAAACACGAGTTAGATTAGCAAGACAAGAATCAAATGAAGACCCAAATACAGAAAAATCATCCATAAAAACCTCCATTATATCTTCGATGAGCCCCTGAAAAATAGACATCATACAATGTTGGAAAGTAGCAGGGGCATTACATAAACCAAATGGCATTCTCTTAAAGGCAAATGTCCCATAAGGACATGTAAATGTTGTCTTTTCTTGATCCTAAGGAGCAATGACAATTTGATTATAACCTGAATATCCATCTAAGAAACAATAATGAGAATAACCTGCAAGTCTATCAAGCATTTGATCTATAAAAGGAAGGGGAAAATGATCTTTCCTAGTAGCTTTATTCAACTTCCTATAATCAATGCATACACGCCATCCTGTCACAGTTCTAGTGGCTATCATTTCATCTTTTTCATTTTTAACCACAGTCATGCCACCTTTCTTTGGTACCACTTGAACAGGACTTACCCATGGACTGTCAGATATGGCATATTTAATTCCTGCATTCAAAAGCTTGAGCACTTCTTTCTTAACTACCTCCTTCATGGTGGGATTAAGTCTCTTTTGGTGCTCTATTGATGGTTTAAAGGTATCTTCCATCAAGATTCTGTGCATACAGACTGATGGACTAATACCTTTAAGGTCCTCAATAGACCAACCAATGGCAGACTTATGATCCCTTAATACTTTCAACAATTTTTCTTGTTCCACAGAATGAAGATCAGAAGATATTATAACAGGTAAAGAAGATAAATCATCTAACAATGCATATTTTAAATGAGGAGGTAACACCTTTAATTCGAATTTAGGCTTCTCAATATCATTCACAACATGCAAGGGAGCCAAAGGTATAGGTCTATCTATTTTAGAACATATTGGCAACCTATCTAACCACCTAGCATAAAATGCTACTTCATCAAAAATTGTATCTTCATTCTCAACATCCATTAGGCTTTGTTCTAGATGATCACTAGCCAACATAACCTCTACATGCTTAAAAATAGTATGATCAATTATGTCTATAGCATGGCAAGGACTACTCTCATCATGATGACTCAAGGACTTATAGATATCAAATACAACATTTTCATCATTTACCCTTAGAGTCAACTTCCCTTGTTGGACATCTATGATAGCCTTTCCAATTGCTAGGAATGGCCTCCCAAGTATGATAGGAATCTTAGAGTCCTCCTCCATGTCCAATACTACAAAATCTGCAGGGAAGATAAATTTGTCAACTTTAACTAATACATCTTCAACAATACCTTTAGGATAAGCTAATGATCTATCAGCAAGTTGCAGAGTGATGGTGGTAGGTTGCACCTCTCCAATGTTGAGTTTCCTATAGACATCTAAAGACATCAAATTAATAGAAGCACCAAGATCACAAAGAGCTCTAGTAACATTTAAAGACCCAATAGTGCAAGGTATAGTAAAACTCCCTGGATCTTCCAACTTTTGTGGTAGCTTCTTTTGCAGCACAGCACTACATTCCTCAGTCATACTAATCATCTCATATTGCCCAAACTTTTTCTTTTTAGACAAGACATCTTTCATGAATTTAGCATAGTTGGGCATTTGTTCTAAAGCCTCAGCAAATGGGATGTTAATATGAAGCTTTTTGAATAACTCAAGAAATTTAGCAAATTGGGAGTCTATTTCTTTCTTGTTTAAAATGTTGAGAATATGGCATAGTATTAGGTAAAAAAGGTAGAGGGTTAGATGACTTACTTGAAGATGTTGAATCTTTTACCTTTACCTCCTTTTCTAAGATCTTTGATTCATCTTCTAAAATTGGCTCTTGGATAGTGTCATCTACCTCTTGCTCTTCATCCTCATCAATGATCAATGGAGTGGATAGCTTTTTCCCACTCCTCAAAGTCATGGCCTTGCACTCCTGTTTTGGATTTATCTCGGGACAACTAGGAAATTTACCGTTTTACATTGCTTGGAATGAAGTGGCGATCTGGCTTATTTGTACCTCGATGTTGTGAATGGCCTTACCATGACTTTGTACGGTGCTTTCCAATGCGGTTGTCCTTCCTCTTGATTCTTTTATGAACTCTATCATCAAGACTTCTAAGTTAGACTTCTTTTCGATGTGGGATGAACCTACATTGGACAATTCAGGAGGACCTTGCAAAACATTCCTCTTGTTAGCGTAAGAAAAGTTTTCATGGTTCCTCAAGCTAGGGTGGTAGTGAGTTGGAAGTTGTTGGTGACTTCTATAATGTCCTCTATCAACATAGTTGGCTGTCTCATTATCTCCTTGTACCAACTCCTTTTGTGTGGCCATCTCCGATGCCAAAGTGGCAAGAGAAGCTATAGATGGTGGATTAGTTTGAGCTTGTCTTCCTGTAGTTAATTTAGAAAGAGCATTAGTAAGGGAAGCCATTTGAGCTTTGAGAGAGTTTACCTCATCCACCTCATACAATCCGGCGGCTTTTGGGATGTTTGGAGAAGCCCGTTCACATGGCCAATTGTAAGATGTAGTGGCCAAGTCTTCTAGTATGGTGTAGGCTTCATGAGCATTCTTGGAGAAGATTGATCTTCCGGCGGTTGCATCTAAGATGGATTTAGTTGAGCTTGACAATCCATTGTCGAAGAGTTGAATTTGCAACCAATCCGGGTAACCATGTTGAGGGCATCTTCTCAAGAGATCCTTAATACCTTTCCCAAGCCTCATATAATTGTTCATCCTCAAGTTGGCGGAATGTTCCAATCTCCGTCCTTAGTCTTTGGGATTTGGCCGGTGGAAAATATTTATTCAAGAAGGCTTGAGCTAAGACCTCCCATGTTGTAATGCTATCCGGAGGTATGGTTTCCAACCAATCCTTTGCACGGTCTTGTAAAGAGAAAGGAAAAAGTCTTAGTTTAATAGCATTATTAGAAATGCCATTCATCTTTACTGTTCCGCATATCTCCAAGAAGGATCATAAGTGCTTGTGAGGATCTTCATTGGTTTTTCCTCTAAAAGCTAGCTCTCTAGCCATTTGGATCAATCCCGGTTTCAACTCAAAATTGTTGACATTGATAGGCACACTCATTATTCCGGGTTGACTTGCCGGTAATGTGGGTTAGAAGTAGTCTCGAATTGCCTTGTGTATCTCCTTCGCCATCTCCGTAGTTTGATTGAGTAGTGCCCTTAGATTTCGTCTATAAGTCCTATCAATCTTGGGATCAAGAGGGAGGAGGTTAGTATTATCACGAGGCATAAACCGACAAAATAATAGAAAAATAAAATAAAATCAAATACAATAAAAGAATAAGATACAAAAAATAAAAAACGATAAACTAATATACACCTCAAATTAAGATCTATCAATTCTAATGAATATTAAATAACAAAAACCGTTCTTTGGATCCCCGGCAACGGCGCCAAACACTTGATGCGCACTTTTAGTGTTAACCGCAAGTGTACGGGTCAAGTTATAATATAAAACAGTTAAGTCCGAATATCGTTCCACTAGAGATCCAATTAGGAAAGTTTAAGTTACTTAGCTATTCTAGAATTGAATCAATTTTATTTGAGGATTGAAATTGAATATTATAAGTTATGGAAAAATACAAATCAAATAAGGAAAGTATCAAAGGGAGAAACACAAGAGTCAAAGAGAGTTCTAGGGTAATGAATCCTTGTTTATTTCATCACGCAATATTATAGATTTCATGGATTTTATTGCAATTCATATGCGTAAGTCTAGAAACTTAATTCCAAGTTATTTTCTCTCAAAAACAACCCTTTCTCATGCAACTTGATTGATTATTAATCTCTTAAAACCAACACAAAATTACATGGCATTAAAAGTAGTCTTTAGCAACTTTTATTGTCAACCTAACTACTCTCGTGATAGATTAACAATAATTCATTGTTATAGATCAAGTTAAACATACAATCTCTCAATCATACATCTAACCTAACATGTGAAGATAGCCAATCCACAAGAATTAAACACAATAACAATGAAAAGCATAATCATTCCAACAAAACCATGAGTCTACAAAATTAACATGAATTCATAAACAATTCATCAAAACCCGAAAACTAAAGAGTTTAGCCACTCATAGCTTGTAGCAACATGTTTAAGAAAAATAAACAAAGAAAGAGTGTAAAGAAAGAGAAACTGTACTGAAAGGAGGCTCTTGATTGAAGTAGCACCGTCTCGATCTCCTTGGCTCTCATGTCGGACTTCGAAGGGCACCAAGACTATCTCGAACTCTTTTCCTCTTCCTTGCAACTAACTCACTCTTTGAACCCTCACTTAATTCTCTCCTTTTTTTTATCTCTTTAGGTCTCCAACTTCCTTGCTTTGCCTTGATTTTTCTTCATGAATTGGACTGCTGGAAACCCCTAAATTTATAAAGTTTGGCCGCCCAAAATTTTTCAAAAATACAGATTTTTCAATTAAGGAAAGCTGGCGCCGCGGCGCTAGGGCTGCATCCAAAAAAGTTTGCTCTCGGGTTTTAGCGTCGCGGCAGCACCGTCCAAGCGTCGCAGCGCTAAAATGCATTTCAGAAATATTGCTCTCGGGTTTTAGCGCTGCGGCAGCGCCGTCTAAGCGTCGCAGCGCTAGAATGCGTTTCAGCAAGGATGTGACGAGGCAGCGCCATCTTGGCGCCGCAATGCTACTCTGCGTCCAGAACCATGCGTTGATGTTTCAGCGCCGCGGCGCTATCCCAAAAATTTGCCCTTTTTGGTTTTTCAACTCTTTTTCGCCGTATTCTTGCTCGGTTTTGATCTTTTAGTCGTTTCTTCTAATTTTCCTCGTTTTAACCTGAAAATCACTAGCAAACAAGTGAAATCTAATATAAACTCCCTTAATTTGGGAGAATAGAAAGCACTTTTCAAGTGCTTATTAGGAAGCAAAGGGTAGGGAGGATGACCAGTCCTTGCCCCTATCGCGTCCACCTAGCACGAGAGGGTCTGAAGAGATGGGAAGAGAAGAAGTTGAAGAAGTGGTTGTCACAATAGGGGAAGTGAACTCTGCACGTTCCCAGACTCATGGATAGCCGAAATCCTGAGCAGATTGCGTGACCCAATGGACGCAACCGTCTCAGACGCAAGACGGGAATCACCCTCGCTGATAAAAGAGGTCCAGAATCAGTTGAAAGAGACTCGGAAGGGTGAAAAGAATGAGGGAAATAAGGAAGGAGAAGTCGCTTACAGCAAGGAGATCGTAGGCGAGCCATCTGAAACGCAAAGGTCTGTCCCTGCGTCTATCAGTCCTGAGGAGATGACCCTGGACTCTAATGAAGGACCGATCAGAAAGGTTGTAATGGCTGCAGAGGCCAAGAGAGGAAGAGAAGAGGAAGAGGTAGTGGTACCCCTGTTGAGGAAGAAACGAAGGGTATCACAAGAAATTGCCGAGGATGAGGAGCCTAAAAGTGCAGAGCAAGGAGACGGTCCTGAGTCCCCAATTGCGGCAACATCCTTTGATAGGCTGGCAGAGAAGATGAAGAAAAAGAGGGCCAAGTTGAGAAAAGAGCTCAGGGCCCTAAGAAAAGGAGCTGAGAAGATTGCCAAGGACGCATTGTCCAGCAAGAAGGTGCGCAAGGAAGTGCGGCCTCAAGAAGAAGGGGAAACGCAAGACCTTCCTGATCCTCAAATAGAAGAAGCCGCAATGGCATTTGAAGAGAAAATGAGGGAAGAAGAAAGAATAGAAAAGGCAGTCGAGGAGCTTGAAAGAGAGCTACAAATAGAAGAGGATGAGGAGCTGGCTGCTAGAATAAAAGCCCAAGAAGAGGGGGAGGGCAAGAAGAAAAAGAAGAAGAGAAGTAGGCATCACTCGCCTACAAGGAAGGAACGCATCGGGGAGGATGTGAGAGAGGAACAAGGTGTTAGCACCTTGAAGAAGAAGAAGAAGAAAGAAAAAGAGGTGTCAGTCACCAAACTCCCAACCACGCATAAAGAGAAACGCAAAGGGAAGGAGAAGGTGACTGAGGCACCAATTGAAGTGGCCAAGAGCAAACAAAGAACAGTGGATAAAATCCCTACTAAGGCCAAAGGAAAAGCGAAGGTGGCTGATGCGCCGCCACAAAAGAAGGAAGGAAAAGGGAGACGCAGTGCGTTCCCTGATTTGACGATAGAGGTGGGATTTTTCCCGGAAGAAGCCCCATTGCCGCCATACATCACCGAAATTATTGACCACCACGGCTGGAGAAACTTTAGCACCTCTTGGGTCCAACCTGACTTAGTCCGCAGTTTTTATAACGGACGCATAGATGAAGAGGAAGACGTGGTGGTGGTGGAAGAAACTGAAGTCTCGTTCAACGCAAGGGAAATAAACGCAATATATCAATTGAGGGACAACTCGGATGCGGAAGGAAATAAAATCATAGAATCAACTCCACCGGAGTTAATGGAAGACGCAATCCGAGTATTGGCGAAGCCCGGGGCTAAGTGGGACGTTTCACCCACAGGTATCAAAACGCTATCCGCTAGCAGCCTAAGACCAGAGGTGAACCTGTGGGTATACTTGGTGAAGAAGCGGCTGATCCCTACAACGCATGACAAAATAGTATCAAGGGATCAGGTGATGGCAGCTTATTGCATTCTGCGTCGCATCACCCTTGATGTTGGACGCATAATCGCGGCGCAGATAAGAGAGGTGTTCAACAAGCCAAGAGGCCAACTCTTTTTCCCCACTCTTATCATGAATCTGTACGCCAATGCTTCTATCGGAGGGCAAACAGAAGTGTTAGACGCAGAGAAGATGATTGAAGTCAGTGGCGTAATTGTTGTGAGTTATATTGTATGTGTGAATTAGCCTAACGCAAAGTCTTAAAGGATGTGTTTATGCGTTCAACATGTCATGCTTTGAACATGCTATGCGTTCTATTACTATGCGTTGGTGGTCTTGTCAAGTTTTCCTAGTCTTTTACCCAAGTATAAGCAAAGGAATAGGTGTTCTCGGTGAGTCCGAGGTCGAACACAAGGATTATATTGATTTAGTTTTTAATTGGATTTCATGCGTTACAGTGGTAACCAATATATATTTGAAAGTTGTGTTTCTAATCTAAAGAAAGCGATTGTTTGTACACCAGACTAACAATTGTGGAATATGGAAAGCATGCGACACAGCAAGTTCAGCTAAAGATGTGTGTGAATGGATAAGGAAAAGGGTTCGGGTTGATTAACATCTAACGTCGGAAACGCACAGTAGTATTCTATTCATACTTGCGACTCTTCTCCCGGTTGTCAATCCGCTATGCGTTATATGTCTATAACGCATAGGAGAGTATTAAGAACCAAGGTTGTCCCCATAGACAGGTTGTAAGCCTCGTACCTAATTTTGTGAGAACGCAAGGTAAGAAGGGGGCCGAGAGATGGATGATTGGGTAGGAGTAGTTGGCTGGCTTGCATTTGGAGTGGGAAAACGACTAAGTATCAGCTATGCGTTGATGGCAACCTGTTGTGATGGAAACAGTTTTGGTGTAAATGCAAAGGTGAGGGAAGACTATTATGCGCTGAAGCCGCGACGCGTTGAGGACATAAGGCGTGGGGAATCACTTTGTACCGAGGATTATTATGCGGCAAATACATTGAAGGTAGTGTGTCGTTGGAAGTAAAGGCCACGAGGAGTTGAGAGCTGATTTACGATGAGGCTATTATGCGGTGAACGCTACCATGCGTCGAAGGTGGGTATGCGTTGGACAAAGAGTATTGGCCGAGAGAAAGTAATGTGTTTGCTAACCAATTGGAGGGAGAGTTTGAAAAGAAATATCATCAGAGGCTGTGTGCGTTGCTGAAGCTAAGCATAGAAGGTATGCGTTGAACGGATTATAGTATAGTGTTGAAATGGAGGATAAGTCGGTGGTATATATATAAGTGGATTGAGAATTCAGTTCTTCTGATTGCATTTCAGAGCTCGAGTTGGGTCCATATTAAGACGAAACATCGGAGGGAGGTAGAAGAAGATGTTCATGCTGATTTGAAGTGGAAATCTCATTGTAATCATGGAAGAAACTTGAGTTTGGTAGAGGTTTCGGCTGCTGTTATTTCCTCAGAGTGATGCTTGGTTTTGGAGGAAGAACAAATTGAAGAGACGGAGGTTAGGGCTGAAACTTTGAGGTTAGTAAGTTAACTCGATTTCTAGGAAGTTTCATGAAGGATGCTTGAGCTGAAATTGTTTAATTGTGTGTCAAACTCAGGAAGAAGAGATTGGAGTTGAATTGCCGGACGATTAGGGGTAACTCGGAGTTGTTGAAGGATATATCTTAAATGGAGAGGATGTTCTTCATGAAATTTGGAGGTAAAATGAAGGACCTGTACTTTAACAAGTTTGTAGAAGGAAGAAAGTACTGAAATTGACTGAAACGAAATGTTTAGCAGGTTGAAGAAGGAAGAAGAAAGGAAGAAGGAAACGGTTCTGCTGCAGCGGAAGTATCGCTAAGAGAGCGAGAGACAGGGCAGCGAAGCAAGTATCGCTGCAATGCAAGATAGGCTTTGCATCTCACGATTCTCGCTAGAGTATCGCTGGGTGTCGCTCCTCAAGGTAGTCTCACTGGTTTCATTCAACGTAGTATCGCTAGTACAGTGATGTGTGATGAGTAACGCTTGCAGCTTATAATTTTCTAAAAGAGTAACGTTATTAATGTGTGTTAAAGAAAAGGGAGATTTTGGAACTAAACTTGAGGATTATGTGTTTACAGGCCAGGAAGAGCTCGGGGAGGCTTATAATCCACTTAGAGCCGAGACCAATTGTGAGTGACTATTTGTTATATCTTATGATGAATTTAGTACACTTATGAATGTGATGTGTTAGTGATTTAAAAGAGTATTAATCGAGTGTCTATACATAATAGTAGCTGAGGGACCTTATGGTGAAAGCCTATATGTGTGTAAGCGTGAAATTAAGTGCTGAGGGACTTTGTGAAGGCACTTGAATAACAATAAGGAATGGACTACAATGCTCAGGGACTATGAGTGAAGGTATGTAGTAATCCATCACACACTAGCTCGTGCTGAGGGATCATGAGTGAAGGCACTAGAGCAAAGATAGAATTGGTTACCTGTGCTGAGGGATTTCATGTGAAGGCACATGGTACTGTAGTTACAATTGAGTAAGTGCTGAGGGACGGGAAGTGAAAGCACTAAATAGTTGCAAGTTTGTGAGACATGAGAATTTGATAGTTATATGTGTAATGTGGTAAGTGAATTTTGGTAATTCTTTGGAATGTGATATGTGATGGGTACTAACTCACACACTGGCTTATATTTGTTATGAATAGTTTAGTAGATTTAGTCACTCACTGAGCTTTTTGCTCATTCAATTTGTTGTTGTTTGTTGTTTCAGGTAGCGAGCGTGTCCGGGACGCCTAGCCTACAGAAGAATCTCGTCTGGGCCTATCTGGAAGCGAACCTCTGGGATAGTTGTAAATATTTAGACTATACATATGTCTTGTAATATGCATATTTCTGAGAGTAGGAAGGGGGACGTGTTGCACCTTGTATGTATATATAAAGATATGTTTGTTGAGAGGTTGCACGTTCTTCTAATATGTCAATGGAAATGTTGTTTTGTTTCGCTAATTATAAGGCATCCATCTTATAGAGTTTTATGTAGGTGAATCAGGATCATGCTCAATCTTAGGTATAGAGTGTATCTGGGATAGGGTGTGACACAGGTAACACTACTTGGCCCTTGTCAATTGAGTTCCACAATCACTTACCCTCTCGAGCAGTCTGATTATTACTACTTATATCGATTTGTCATATGGACATAAGCATCGGATTAAGCTCGCAATTGACAAGATAAAATAGTTACACTGTGGTTCCTAGTTAGATGCTAACGCAACCCTAGACCCCTGAGTGATTAGTTACTCATGGTTTGAAAGTAAAAAGCAGACAGATGAGAAAAGTGAGTAGACATGGAAGACAATTATATTGATGAAGATGAGATACAATTTTTGACAAGTTCAATTCCTTGATACAAATCTAAAATTAAGAAAGAACAGTAAGAAAGAAAGCAGGGAAGGCGTCAGTGTCTTGAGTCGCCCGGATGGAAGCGTGATGATATGCTGTGAAGTGGTGCGGCGGAGGGAAGACTCTTCTCTCTCGAGCTATTTGTCTCCGGCTGAAGTTTGAGAGAACTCTACTGTCACTTATGGAGTTCTTCCGACAATCAACAACCTTTCTCATCTCGCAGAGCTGCCCTTTTATAGATGATGAAATCGTAGTTAATGGCAGATCTGCTTGATTGGTGGCGAGATTGAGACTGTGTCCATCTCGCCTTATTGCGTGATTGTCGGACCAATTAAGATCCACCACTTTAACCGCAAATCACGTCTATCAATCATCCGTCAATCTCTCAAGATTCTGATCTGATTCTCAGCGCCTTGCCGTAACGGTTGTCTACGCGTCCATGCATAGTTTGGCCGATGTCAACGCGTCGTAGGTTGCTAACGCGTAGTTATGCGTTGAGTTGTTGTTAACGCGTCGTCAGGTTGTTTGTGTTCCGTTCAGATCATGCGTCTATGAAGAACAGATTGCTAACGTGTCGTCCTGCGTTAAGAAGTCATCAGCGCATCGTCTGCATTCCTGCGTTAAAACATGCGTTTTCGGCTCAACAAGTGGTAAAATTATTATCTTCATAAAAAATACAAGAGTATAACGCAAAGGAAGATCTATTAATAGAATTTATCATAAACTACCGCATGCTTCTCTATTTAAACTCTATTTATCTATGAAAAAGGCTATAATAACTTGTATTTCTACAAGTTATCAGTAATCGCCCATAAGACTCTGTGTCGGTTGATGAGAGGATCACAACATCTGCCAGAGCCTGCTAAGGCCACCAAAAGACCTCATCAACCCATTCCGTCTCCGAAGCCGCCAATGCAGAAGAAGGGGAAGGCATCCAAACCGAAACCAAAAGCCGTGGCAAGTCCTGATGCCACCATTAGACCTTCACCAACCTCAAGCTCTTCACCCCCACTTCCAACAAATAGAAGAGAACCAACCCCACCTCCACCTCCTCCTGAGATGCATCGCCCTAAGCTACCTCCACCTCCTCCTAAAACGCATCGCCCTAAACCTTCTAAACCTCAACCTTCCGCAAAACCCTCCTCCCTAATCTTCTCAATAAGAGTTGATGACTCACACTATGGGGATTTTGGCGCGACTTCTATGCGTCCATCATCCCCTGCGTTTGATGAAACTCCATCAACTCCACGCCCTTAGCCAAACCCGCCTCAACCACCAACGCAACCACAGCAGCAAGAAGCCAAACTTGATCTTGAGTGGGAGACAGTGCAAACATATCTGCAACAATCGATTTTGCGTCCAGTGATGCATTCCTTGAATATGTTAGCACTCTGGCAGACGGAGCAGTTTCAATTCACACTGAATTACGTTCATCAATTGCTCTCGATTCGACCGGAAATCCCGCCCCCTAACATTCCGGAACGCCTACAACAGCCGCTTGTCTTCCTAGTACCGCAGCGCCCTGCGCTTGAGCAGCAACGCAGACCTGATGAAGACAAGTCTGATGGTTAAAATTTAGGGGAAAGAGTTGTACCTTTTCTTGCGAGTATTTTCATATTCAATTGTATGCGTTGTGGAACATTCAATTAATAAAATGAAAAATTTCTTCACCACATGGAATTTCTAACTTCCTCTTTGCGTTGTCCCTAGCTGTAAATTCATTTTAAGTACATTCCATTATTCCTAACTTTTATCTTTGCGTTGAAAAGTTGGTCACTGTGATGATAATCATGCTTACACTTTTTGTACACTCTTTAAGTTAGATTACTTTCAATGCGTCTGCATACTATTCCTTAGAAACGCAAACCTACTTTGAATGTATGCAAGCAGCCAATTCAAACCTCTTTTACAAAATTTGCAACTTAATCTTTGTTTACAATTTAAGCAATGAGGACCTTGCTACTCTCAAGTTTAGGGGTGGAAGAGGTTTGAACTGTCAAAGATAAAAATATGAGGAACTTATTTCAACAATGAAAAAAAAAATTCCCTTTTAAACACAAAACTCCGCTGGCAAGACTAATATATTTATCTTGTTAAGAGTTGAGCTGACAATGACACCTGCTCGTAGTTGGTCGCCTCCATGCACCCCATAGTTGGTGCGTCAAAACGAAGGTGGGTAATCTTAATCAGCGACGCATAGATAAATAACAAACTCCAATGTCTAGTGAGGAAACCGAATTTAGATAAGAGTTTAGTTGAGAAGGGCACTTGCTCGTAGTTGGCTGCCTCCATGCACCCCATCGTTGGTATGTCAGAACGAAGGTGGGTAACCCTACTCGACGCATACTTAATAACTAAATAATAAAACCAATGAAAGAAAAAGGAACTTTATATATTCATCTTTTCAGACTCTGTAAGCCCCGTACTTAGTCTTGTGAGAACGCAAGGTAAGAAGGGGCCGATGGACGTTTGGGTAGGAGTAGTTGGCTGGACTATGATCGGGGCGAAAAAATGACTAAGTATCAGCTATGCGTTGGTGGCAACATGCTTTGATGGAAACAGTTTTGGCGTAAACGCAAAGGTGAGGGAGACTGTTAGGCATGGAAGCCACGACGCGTTGAGAACATAAGGCGTTGAGAACCACCTTGTACCGAAGTTTATCTTGCGGCAAACGCATTGTAGGCAGCGTGGCGTTGGAAGTTAATGGCCATAAGGAGTTGGGAACTGATTTGCGATGAGGCCATTATGCGGTGAACGCTACCATGCGTCAAAAGTGGGTATGCGTTGGACAAAGAAGGTTGGCCGAGAGAGAGAGTAATGCATTTGCTAACCATTTGGCGGGAGAGTTTTGAAAAGAAACATCATCAGAGGCTGTTTGTGTTGCTGAAGCGGAATATAGAAGGTATGCGTTGAACAGATTATAGTATAGTATTAAAATGGAGAATAAGTCGGTGGTATATATATAAGTAGATGGAGAATTCAATTGTTCTTATTGCATTTCAGAGCTCGAGTTGGGTCCATTCTAAAGCTAAACATCGGAAGGAGGTAGAAGAAGATGTTCATGCTGATTTGGAGTGGAAATCTCATCGTAACCGTGGAAGAAACTTGAGTTGGGCAGAGGACTCAGCTAGTGTTACTCCCTCAGAGTGACGCTCGGTTTTGGAGGAACAACAAATTGAAGAAACGGTGGTTAGGGCTGAAACTTTTGAGGTTAGTAAGTTAACTCGATTTTTAGCAAGTTTCATAAAGGATGCTTGAGCTGAAATTGTATAAATGTGTGTCAAACTCAGGAAGAAGAGATTAGAACTGAATTGCCAGACGATTAGGGGTATCTCGGAGTTGTTGAAGGATATATCCTAAACGGAGAGGATGTTCTTCATGAAATCTGGAGGTAACATGAAGGACTTACACCTTAACAAGTTTCTAGAAGGAAGAAAGTTCTGAAATTGACCAAAACGTAATGTTTAGCAGGTTAAAGAAGGAAGAGGAAAGGAAGAAGAAAACGGTTCTGCTGCAACGGTAGTATCGCTGAGAGAGCGAGAGACAGGGCAGTGAAACAAATATCGCTGTAACGCAAGAGAGGCTTTTCGTCTCACGAATCTCGCTAGAGTATCGCTGGGTGTCGCTCCTCAGGTAGACTCGCTGGTTACATCCAACTCAGTGTCGCTAGTACAGTAGTATGGGATGAATATCGCTGGCAGCTTTTAATTGTCTAAAGAATAACGTTATTTTGTGTGTTAAAGGAAAAGGGAGATTATGAAAACTAAACATGAAGAATATGTGTTTTAAGGCAAGGAAGAGCTCGGGGAGGCTTATAATCCACTTAGAGCCAAAACCAACCGTGAGTGACCATTTGTTATATCTTGTGATAAATTTAGTATGCTTATTTGATGAGGAAATGTGATCCTTTGTAGTATTCATTATGAATGTGATGTGTTAGCAAGTTAAAAGTGTACTAATGCTAATGTCTAAATATAATAGAGGCTGAGGGACCTTATGGTGAAAGCTTATATGTAGGTGAGCATGAAGTTAAGCGCTGAGGGACTTTGTGAAAGCACTTGAATAGCTATAAGGATTGGATTACAATGCTGAGGGACTATGAGTGAAAGCATGTAGTAACCTATCACATACTAGCTCGTGCTGAGGGACCATGAGTGAAGGCACTTGAGCAAAGATAGAATTGGTTACCAGTGCTGAGGGATTTCATGTGAAGGCACATGGTAATGTAAATATAATCGAATAAGTGCTGAGGGACAGAATGTGAAGGCACTAGATAGTTGCAAGTCTGTGTGACATGAGAACTTGACATTTATATGTGTAATTTGGAAAGAGAACCTTAGTAACTCTCTGGGATGTGATACGTAATGGTTACTAATAGACAAACTAGCTTATATTTGATAGGGATGGTTGAATAGATTTAGTCACTCACTGGGCTTTTTGCTCATTCAGTTTGTTATTGTTGTCGTTTCAGGTAGCGAGCGTGTCTGAGACGCCTAGCCTATAGGAGAATCTCGTCTGGGCCTATCTGGAAGCAAACCTCTGGGATAGTTGTAAATACATAGTCTGTGCATATGTCTTGTAATGTGCATGTTTCTTATGAGTGAAGGGGAGATGTGTTGTATTATATATATATGTAGAAAATGCTTGTTGGGAGATTGTTTCTTTTCCTAGTATTTCAATAGAAGCATTGTTTTAATTTTGAGATTCATATGGTATCTATTTTCATTATGTGTTTGATAAAGAACAGTATCACGCTCAATCCTAGGTATAGTGTGAATCTGGGATGGGGTGTGACAATTTGGTATCAGAGCATAAGATTTTGGGTTGTGAGGTCATGCATAGTAGATAGAAACATGTAAATAGTAAATTGATTGCATACTATGTTATAGGAACATGCCCAGAGGTACCAGACGAGGTAGGCAGGAAGGCGCCGCGACATTGCACGCTACCGGAGAGGAGAGACAAGCGTCTGAAGGAGAATCTAGTAATCCTCAGGCGAGTATTAATATGGAGGAACAACTTTTTAGCAGAATCGCACAGAGACTAGTAACCAGTATGGAAAAAGTTCAGGGTGACCCTGAGAAAAAGTTTGGTATTGAACGATTTAAGGCGTTGGGTGCTCAGGTGTTTGAAGGCACCACAGACCCTGCGGAAGCTGAAGCATGGTTGAATCAGGTAGAAAAATATTTCAGAGTGATGCACTGTCCAGAAGACAGGAAACTTGACTTGGTCACATTCATGCTCCAAAAAGGAGCTGAAGACTGGTGGTGATTGATAAAACACAGAAGTGCAGACGTGAGCTCTTTAACATGGGCGATTTTAAGAAGTCGTTTCAGGAGAAGTATTATCCTAAATCCTTTTGTGATGAGAAAAGGAAGGAATTCTTAAATCTAGTACAAGGAAGTATGACGGTGGCGGAATATGAGAAGAAATTTACGGAGCTTGCCAAATATGCTTTGGCATTGATAGCAAAAGAAGCTGATAAATGCAAGCGTTTCGAAGAAGGCCTGCGCAGTGAAATCTGAACCCCAATAATAGCTAGTACAGAGTGGACGGACTTTGTAAAATTAGTAGAAGCGGCCATGAGGGTAGAAAAGAGTATAGCAGGAGTTGAAGGAGGCGGAATGAAGATTGGACAGACTTATGGTTCATCACGAGTACAGACCCAGCAAGGTGAAAGACGTTGTTTTACACCAGGAGTCTCTGGTAGGGACAAGTTTAAAGCCCGTACCAGTGGTTCGTACTTTCCAGGAGGATCACGGAGGGGAAACCCACAGGGAGGACGAGAGAGGTTTCCTCAGACATCTGTACCTTCGGGTCGGTCATAGTATAGTCAACCTAGTGAATCTGTGGCTAGTTCAGCACGGAAACCATATTGTACTTCCTGTGGCAACTCCCATTGGGGATAGTGTTATGTGGGATCTGATGTTTGTTATAACTGTGGACAAACAGGACATTTTAGAAGAGATTGTCCTCAACCCAAGAAAGGAAGGGAAGCAGAGCAAAGAACAATGGTGCAGTCTGCGAATCAGTCTAGACAAGAAATGAGTTTTGGAGAAGGAACCAGTGGAGGTCAATAGAGGGGTAACACAAGTAGACCCAGACAGCAGGGGCAGGTGTTTACTGTGACACGGTAGGAGGCCGAGGCGACACCGGATGTAGTTACGGGAATGCTTACTATTTGTTATAATATTGCACATGTGTTAATAGATTCGGGGCTACCCACTCATTTGTGTCTTGTAAATTTGCTGCATATATGAATAAAGAATTAGAACCTTTGTCTGAAGCTTTATTAGTATGTACCCCTACTGGGGAAACAATTGTTATAGAACATGCTTATTTTGAGTGTGAAATTGTGATCGATGGTGTAATGTGGTTGACTGATTTATTACCTCTAGTATTATTGGAGTTTGATGTAATTCTTGGCATGGACTTTTTATCAAAGTATCATGCAAAAGTTGATTGTTTTAAGAAGGAGGTGTGGTTGTTGAAGCCTGATGGGGTTGGTGTAGTATTTAAGGGAAGGAGACGAATTCTTCCTACTTGTGTAATCTCTGCAGTAACAGCCAGGAAGTTATTAAGTAAAGGCTGCGAAGCATATTTAGCTTATGTGACAGAAGCAAAGACAGAGAAACTAAAACAAGAAGATGTATCGGTAGTGCAGGAGTTTTTTGATGTTTTTCCTGAAGAACTATCAGGTTTACCACCTGATAGGGAGGTGGAATTTACCATTGATTTAGTTCCTGGAACAACTCCCATTTCACAGGCACCATACCGTATGGCACCGTCAGAACTGAAAGAGTTGAAGGTGCAGTTGTAGAAGTTAGTGAATAAGGGGTACATTAGACCCAGTGTGTCCTCGTGGGGTGCACCAGTACTATTTGTGAAGAAAAAGGATGGAACTATGAGATTGTGTATAGATTACCGGCAATTAAATAAGGTAACTATACGCAATAAATATCCTTTACCTTGTATTGATGACTTATTTGATCAGCTTAGAGGGGCATCAGTATTTTCAAAGATAGATTTGAGATCTGGATATCATCAGTTGAAGGTCAGAGAGACAGATGTGCCAAAAACAGCTTTTAGAACGAGGTACGGACATTATGAATTCCTCGTAATGCCATTTGGTTTGACAAATGCTCCAGCAGTATTCATGGACCTGATGAATAGGATTTTTCATCCTTATCTAGATCAGTTTGTGATTGTATTCATTGATGATATCTTGGTGTATTCAAGAAGCAGAGAGGAACATGAGAGACATCTTAGAACTGTTTTGCAGATGTTAAGAGAAAAGAAACTGTATGCAAAATTCATCAAATGCGAATTTTGGTTGAAACAGGTGATGTTCTTAGGACATATTGTATCCAAGGCAGGAGTGTGTGTGAATCCTCAGAAAACTGAGGCGATTTCTAGATGGGAACAGCCTAAGATAGTATCTGAGGTACGTAGTTTCCTGGGACTTGCAGGATACTATCGACGATTTGTGCAGGGATTTTCTAAGATAGCTTTACCATTGACTCACTTAACTAAGAAAAGTACTAAATTTGAGTGGAGTGACGAATGTTAACGAAGTTTTCGGGAGTTGAAGAATAGGTTGATATCTGCACCTATTCTGGCACTTCCAGAG
Source organism: Citrullus mucosospermus (assembly GCA_030954485.1). NCBI lineage: Eukaryota > Viridiplantae > Streptophyta > Magnoliopsida > Cucurbitales > Cucurbitaceae > Citrullus > Citrullus mucosospermus. The sequence continues at coordinate 12,760,010 of CM062064.1, read as the reverse complement.
TCAGGAAAGGAGTTTGAGGTGTATTGTGATGCTTCCCGACAGGGGTTGGGTTGTGTACTAATGCAGGGAGGCAAGGTTATAGCTTATGCCTCTAGACAGTTGAGGTCGCATGAAGTTAACTACCCTGTTCATGATTTGGAATTGGCTGCAGTGGTGTTTGCATTGAAGATATGGCGGCATTATCTGTATGGAGAGAAATGCCATATCTATACAGACCACAAAAGCCTAAAATATATCTTTGATCAGAAAGAACTTAACATGAGGCAAAGGAGGTTGTTAGAGTTGATCAAAGATTATGATTGTACCATAAATTATCATCCAGGAAAAGCAAATGTGGTGGCCGACGCTTTGAGTAGGAAGTCTCAAAGTGAAGTAAGTTTATTGAATGCAGTAAGGGTGTCCTTACTCAGGGAGTTGAGTTTTGGTGTGGCTAATTTGGAAGTAACTGGAACAGGAGCATTGTTAGCACATTTTCAGTTGAAACCTAAATTAGTAGATGAGGTTATAAAGAGGCAAATGGCTGATCCTATAATTAGTAAGTTAGTAGAAGAGGTAAAGACTCAGCAGAGAACAGACTTTGAGCTCAGACCTAATGGTGTATTATTGAAACAGGGCAGGGTATATGTACCAAAAGATGAAGAAGTTAAACAAATGATACTGGAAGAGGCTCATAGTTCGGCATATGCTATGCACCCAGGCAGTACCAAGATGTACAGAACGCTGAGGAAATTCTATTTGTGGCCAGGTATGAAAAGAGAAATAGCAGAATTTGTAGCAAAATGCTTAATTTGTCAGCATGTTAAGCCTGAACGACAAAGGCCAGCAGGATTATTGAATCCACTCCCTATTCCCGAATGGAAATGGGAGCATGTTACTATGGACTTTCTGTTTGGATTACCGAGGACATCAACAGGTGCTAATGGAATCTGGGTGATAGTTGACAGGTTAACAAAAACGGCACGATTTTTACCAGTTAAAATGACCTACACCTTAGACAGGTTAGCACAACTTTATGTGGACAGAATAGTGAGTCAGTTTGGTGTACCTGTAACGGTGACATCAGATAGGGATCCTAGATTTACTTCCAAATTTTGGGGAAGTTTGCAAAACGCATTAGGAACCAAGCTACAATTCAGTACTGCGTTTCACCCTCAAACCGACGGACAATCTGAGGGGACCATTCAGACTTTGGAAGTTAATGGCCATAAGGAGTTCGGAACTGATTTGTGATGAGGCCATTATGCGGTGAACGCTACCATGCGTCGAAAGTGGGTATGCGTTGGACAAAGAAGGTTGGCCGAGAAAGAGAGTAATGCGTTTGCTAACCATTTGGCGGGAGAGTTTTGAAAAGAAACATCATCAGAGGCTGTGTGTGTTGCTGAAGCTGAACATAGAAGGTATGCGTTGAACAGATTATAGTATAGTGTTGAAATAGAGAATAAGTCGGTGGTATATATATAAATGGATGGAGAATTAATTTGTTCTGATTGCATTTCAGAGCTCGAGTTGGGTCCATTCTAAAGCTAAACATCGGAAGGAGGTAGAAGAAGATGGAAGATGTTCATGCTGATTTGGAGTGGAAATCTCATCGTAACCGTGGAAGAAACTTGAGTTGGGCAGAGGACTCAGCTGGTGTTACTCCCTCAGAGTAACGCTCGGTTTTGGAGGAAGAACAAATTGAAGAAACGATGGTTAGGGCTAAAACTTTTGAGGTTAGTAAGTTAACTCGATTTTTAGCAAGTTTCATGAAGGATGCTTGAGCTGAAATTGTATAAATGTGTGTCAAACTCAAGAAGAAGAGATTAGAACTGAATTGCCGGACGATTAGGGGTAACTCGGAGTTGTTGAAGGATATATCCTAAACGGAGAGGATGTTCTTCATGAAATCTGGAGGTAAGATGAAGGACTTATACCTTAACGAGTTTTTAGAAGGAAGAAAGTTTTGAAATTGACCAAAACGTAATGTTTAGCAGGTTGAAGAAGGAAGAGGAAAGGAAGAAGAAAACGGTTCAGCTGCAGCGGTAGTATCGCTGAGATAGCGAGAGACAGGGCAGCGAAGCAAGTATCGCTGTAACGCAAGAGAGGCTTTGCGTCTCATGATTCTCGCTAGAGTATCGCTGGGTGTCGCTCCTCAGGTAGACTCGCTGGTTACATCCAACTAAGTGTCGCTAGTACAGTAGTATGTGATGAATATTGCTGGCAGCTTTTAATTGTCTAGAATAACGCTATTATTGTGTGTTAAAGGAAAAGGGAGATTATGAAAACTAAACATGAGGAATATGTGTTTTCAGACCAGGAAGAGCTCAGGGAGGCTTATAATCCACTTAGAGCTGAGACCAACCGTGAGTGACCATTTGTTATATCTTGTGCTAAATTTAGTATGCTTATTTGATGAGGAAATGTGATCCTTTGTAGTATTTATTATGAATGTGATGTGTTAGCAAGTTAAAAGGGTACTAATGCTAATGTCTAAATATAATAGAGGCTGAGGGACCTTATGGTGAAAGCTTATATGTAGGTAAGCATGAAGTTAAGCGTTGAGGAACTTTGTGAAAGCACTTGAATAGCTATAAGGATTGGATTACAATGCTGAGGGACTATGAGTGAAAGCATGTAGTAACCCATCACATACTAGCTCGTGCTGAGGGACCATGAGTGAAGGCACTTGAGCAAAGATAGAATTGGTTACCAGTGCTGAGGGATTTCATGTGAAGGCACATGGTAATGTAAATATAATCGAATAAGTGCTGAGGGACAGAATGTGAAGGCACTAGATAGTTGCAAGTCTGTGTGACATGAGAACTTGACATTTATATGTGTAATTTGGAAAGAGAACCTTAGTAACTCTCTAGGATGTGATACGTAATGGTTACTAATAGACAAACTGGCTTATATTTGTTAGGGATAGTTGAATAGATTTAGTCACTCACTGGGCTTTTTGCTCATTTAGTTTGTTGTTGTTGTCGTTTCAGGTAGCGAGCGTGTCCGAGACGCCTAGCCTACAGGAGAATCTCGTCTGGGCCTATTTGGAAGCAAACCTCTAGGATAGTTGTAAATACTTAGTCTGTGCGTATGTCTTGTAATATGCATGTTTCTTAAGAGTGAAGGGGAGATGTGTTGTATTATATATATATATGCAGAAAATGCTTCTTGAGAGATTGTTTCTTTTCCTAGTATTTCAATAGAAGCATTGTTTTAATTTTGAGATTCATATGGTATCTATTTTCATTATGTGTTTGATAAAGAACAGTATCACGCTCAATCCTAGGTATAGTGTGAATCTGGGATGGGGTGTGACAGACTTAGTGTTAAAAGAAGAAACAAAAATTTTGTAAATAATGAGTTTAAGAATTTTGAAAAGAAAGCTTGCCGCATACAAATTAGACCCGTCCTAAAGAAAAGAATATAGAGGTAGAGAAATAATATAACTAACGTGTCACACCCTACTTTTTAAAAAAGCGATGCGTTGAAGAATTTATGAAGGAAAGAGGTAAAAGACCATGTTGGACGCATGGTCAGGGCTGGGTAACGCATGGTAAGGGTGGACGCATGGAAGTAAATCGAGAATGGAAAGAAGTGAAGCGGATAAGCAAGAAAAGAATAAAGCTAAATTGTGAAGTGTTGAAGAAAGTTGTGAGGTAAAAATAAAAACTCGTGCATGTGGTGAACGCATGCTAATCTATCCTTAAGGAAGTAGTTTAAGTGCAAGGAAAAGGTTAAAAGAATAATCTAGGGAGTAATCAAGGAATGTTCAAGGATAGGAAGATGGTCATTGAACGCGGGATGAAGATAAACGCGATAGGACCAACGCGTAGAGAAAGAGCTTGAGAAGGAGTTGTTATGAACATAAGGAAGGAGTTGGACGCATGGATGATGCGATGAGATACCGACACAGTATTGGGCGTTTGTCATTAAGGCCTAGTGGTATTGTGTAAGCACTGGTTTATTATAGTACGGCTATGTGTTGAGGGTGATCACGAATAGCTGTGAACTGAAATAGTCGCCGTGTTGGTGGAGGAAGAAACGTATTTGGCTTACCATGAGTTGGTAAGGTTGTTATGCGTTGAGGTCCCTACATGTTGAAGACAGAATTATCTCTATGCGTCAAAGAGTAGTATAGTTGGCTGAGAGTTTTCTGAGTAGTGAAGCTCAAACTTTAAAGGAAACTTAATGAACGCATGAGGGCGTTGTGTTGCATAAAGGGTTATCTGTTGGAAATGTTGGACGCACAAGATAAGTAAGGCCAGGTGGCTATGTATAGATTTGACACCTTATTTGTAGGAGGTGTTAAAAGGCATGTTAAGTAAATCATGCAAGGTGACACTTGGGCTAATGCATGGTAAATTAAGCATGCAGCGAGACATGTGGTAAACAAGTGGCAAAAGGAGAGGAAAAGTTGAATGGTAAGCTCCCTATAAATAGAACTTTGGGGGAAGAGGAGTGACTGATGACTCCCAAAGAAGAATTCTAGATAGAAAAGAGAAGGCAACAAGTGTAATACCCTGTCCTTGAAAACCTAAGGATTTATATAATTGGTAAGGATAAAAGGATAAAGAGTGTGGATTAGCGGAACGTGTAAACGAGAAGTTAAGATTGTGTAATTTCTAAATTACGGCCAATAAATTCTGTGCGTTGAAATGAATGGTATTAAGAAGAGGGTAGACATAATTCTGGAAATCAGGCTGACGCATGGAAGGATAAGTTATAACGCATGTAATAATTAATGTTGAGTCACCAAGTTACAAGATTAAATGTTAATAATGGCAAGTTAAATGAGGTGAAGTACCATGCGTCGATGATGTAAAATGGAGTAGAACCATTGCGTGGTAAAAGTACTTTGCGTTGGAAGGGTTGCCAACGCGTCGGAAAGTGAAGTGAAGGAAAGTAATGCATTAGGTATTATGAAGCAACAGTACGGTGGAAAAAGGAACTTGAGTATTGATCACAACTACGCGTTGGTAAACCATGCGATAAGCTATAACTATGCGCTGAAGGTTAGCAATGGATTGAAAAACTATGCGATAAGCAACGGCTAGGCGTTGGGAGTTTGCTATGTGCGATGAAGGTTCATTGGGCTAATCAAGAAGTCCCTGAATATGGTATAGCATGTGCGGAAGAGGCCGTTAAGCTTTGAAGGTTATTACATTGGGAAATTTCTATGCGTTGAAGAATTGCTATGCGATGGCAAAGCGATGCGTTGAGGAAACTGAAATTCTTAATAGTTAATAATTGGGAACAACCTTACTTAGAAATGGTTTTATGAGCTAACAAAAAGGAAACTGAGTTCAGGTGTTGGATATGTTGTAGGGTGGAAAGCAAATCTAATAGGAGGAAACAATAGAAGGATGGATATTAGAACAATTGTTAAAGGAAACGGCTAAATATGGGAGAAGTTAGGAAGCAAAGCGTTGGGTATACCTAGTGGACGCGTAGTAAGGTAATCTCGAAATCTAAAAGGTTGAATAAAAGGATTATAACTTGATTTACGTTATACATCCTGAAGGTACAGTGATGTAGAAGAAGTTAAAAGGAAATATTTACTAATGGCCAAGAGTGAAAAGTGAAATAGCAGAGTGTGGATTAGTGTTGGTAAGAAGTCTTGCTATGAGTTGAGAAGGTTATCAGCTATGCGCTGAGGGGTTCACGTGTTAAAGACGGCTATTAGCTATGCGTCGAGGGGCTTATGAGTTGAAGGTGGCTACCATTGGTTATTGAGGTTGTACGCTGAAGAGTTTAACTTCATGATAAATGGTAATGCAACTTCGATCTTGGGTAAACGCATAGGAAGGAATTTAGGAAGGAAATGGTTAAAGGAATAACCTTGGGATATAATCCAAGAACGCATGGAGGGATAATCAAGGAACCTTCCAGGAAGGCGGACATAGACGCAGGATGTAGTAAAGGTGAATGCAAAAGGACAGGATAAACGCATAGGGGAAGAACTAGAAATGGAAATAGAGGTAGTAAAGCTGAGAGTGGTAAAAGGGAGTAAATAAGTTAAATTTGGAAAAAGGGTTCATAAACGCATAGGAACACAGGAATGATTGGGTAGTTGTATATTCAAACATAACGCACGCATAAGGTAAGCCTATATGCCAGGTGGTTACACATGATTGGGACACCTCATTAAGTAGGAGGTGTTAGAAAGCATGATAAACATTTCATGCAAAGTGACACTTGGACTAATGCATAGTTGATTTAGCATGCAACATGACATGTGGCAAACAGGTGGCAGCAAAAGAGGAAAAGTAGAATGATAAGTTCTCTATAAATAGGACCTTGAGGAGAAAAGTAATGACTGATGATTCGGTGATAATAATCCTTGAGAGAGGAAAGAAAGAGAGCTGGAAGAAGAAAACCTTGCGTTTGAAGGAGGAAGTCTACGGCCAAAGACAACCTTGACACTCAAGTCATCTGGTGTTAAAAAGTTGGCTTGCGATGAGAAGGGTGAACGCCACGATGCGTTCAAGTTCAATCTTGCGTCCAGGGAAGGTCGACGCATCCGAAAGAGTAAGAAGAGTGAATTTGCATCTTGCATTTAAGGGCAGGGTTGCATCCAACCGGTTACCAAAAATAATTTGTGGGTTAGAAGCCCAAACCCTTGCGTTGAAGGAGCTCGGGAAGACAAGGATTGGAAGGAAAAGAGGAAATATCTTAAGTAATGGTGAGTGACTCTCTTTTTCTTTCAAACTGAGTTTTGTTGAACTGTTCTTATATGATATGGTTTATGATAACTGATTTCTTGAAACGAATCGTTTAAAAGGCATGTAATCTTATTGTTTTACTATATTGAAAAGCATGTTGCAAAGTACAGTTTATCAAGAAACATCTTGATTTCTATGAAAGGTTTTATATGAATGATCTACTCAAAATGATTAATAAAATGTTTAAGAGGAGGCTCAGTGTTTATCTCTTTAAGAAGGCTCGTGAGTTTCCCCAGGACCCAGTATTCAAGGACATGAGAAGGTACATGGGCAACCCGTCATATTCCTATGTGCACTGTCACACCCCATCCCAAATTCACTCTATAATTAGGAAGGAGCATGATCCTATTTCCCCTACATAAAACTCTATAAGATGGATATCATAAAAATAGCAAATACAAACAAAATTTCCATTATCTCATCAGAAGAACGTGCAATCTTTCAACCAACATGTCTGTATATACACACATAAAGAGCAACACGTCCCCCTTTTCAACCCTCATGAATTATGTTTAATACAAGATATATGCTCAATCTAAATATTTACAACTATCCCAGAGGTTCGCTTCCAGATAGGCCCAGACGAGATTCTTCTGTAGGCTAGGCGTCCCGGACACGCTCGCTACCTGAAACAACAAACAACAACAACAAACTGTATGAGCAAAAGGCTCAGTGAGTGACTAAATCTACTAAACTATTCATAACAACTATAATCCAGTCTGTTAGCTGGTAATCATCACATAACACATCCCATTGAATTATCAAGATTCACTTCCACAATGCATATATAACTATCAAATTCTCATGTCTCACGAACTTGCATCTATTTAGTGCTTTCACTTTCCGTCCCTCAGCACTTACTCATTTATAATTACAGTACCATGTGCCTTCACATGAAATCCCTCGGCACAAGTAACAAACTCTATTTATGCTCAAGTGCCTTCACTCATGATCCCTCGGCACTAGCTAGTGTGTGATAGATTACTACATGCTTTCACTTACAGTCCCTGAGCATTGTAGTCCATTCTCTACTGTTGTTCAAGTGCCTTCTCAAATCCCTCAGCACTTAATTTCACGCTTACTCACATGTAGCTTTCACCATAAGGTCCCTCAGCCACTTATGTGTTTACACATTTGTAATAATATTCTCTTAAGTCACTAACACATCACATACATAAGGCATACAACCATGAATCACGTTTCGTCATCAATATGCGTACTAAGTTTAACACAAGGTATAACAAACAGTCACTCACAATTGGTCCCGGCTCTAAGTGGGTTATAAGGCTCCCCGAGCTCTTCTTGGCCTGAAAACACATAATCGTCAAGTTTAGTTTTCATAATCTCCCTTTTCCTTTAACATACAATAGTAACGTTACTCTATAGAAAATTGTAAGCTGCCAGCGTTACTCAATAGATACTTAAACTGTACTAGCGATACTACGTTGATTAAAACCAGCGAGACTACCATGATGAGCGATACCCAGCGATACTCTAGCGAGAATCGTGAGACGCAAAGCCTATCTTGCGTTGCAGCGTTACTTGCTTCGCTGCCCAGTCTCTCGTTCACTCAGCGACACTTTCGCTGCGACAGAACCGTTTCCTTCTTCCTTTCTTCTTCCTTCTTCAACCTGCTAAACATTTCGTTTCAATCAATTTCAGTACTTTCTTCCTTCTACAAACTTGTTAAGATACAAGTCCTCCATCTTAACTCCAAATTTCATGAAGAACGTCCTCTCTGTTTAGGATATATCCTTTGGCAACTCCAAGTTACCTCTAATCATCCGACAGTTCAACTCCCGTCTCTTCTTCCTGAGTTTGACACAAAATTAAATAATTTCAGCTCAAGCATCCTTCATGAAACCTGCTAGAAATCGAGTTAACTTACTAACCTCAAAGTTTCAACCCTAACCTTCGTCTCTTCAATTTGTTCTTCCTCCAAAACCGAATATCACTCTGAAGAGATAACAGCAGCCGAGACCTCTGCCAAACCCAAGTTTCTTCCACGAATTCAATGAGATTTCTGCTTCAGATCAGCATGAACATCTTCTTCTACCTCCCTCCGATGTTTCGCCTTAATATGAACCCAACTCGAGCTCTGAAATGCAAGCAGAACAATTGAATTCTCAGTCCACTTATATATATATCACCGACTTATCCTCCATTCCCACACTATACTATAATCCGTTCAACGCATACCCGCCTTCGACGCATGGTAGCGTTTACCGCATAATAGTCTCACCGCATAACAGCTTCGAACTCCTCGTGGCCTTTACTTCCAACGACACACTGCCTTCAATGCGTTTGTCGCAATAATAATCCTCGGTATCAAGTGGTCCTCCACACCTTATGTCCTCAACGCGTCACGACTTCAGCGCATGCTAAACTTCCCTCACCTTTGCGTTTATGCCAAAATTGGTTCCTCCACAACAGGTTGCCATCAACGCATAGCTAACACTTAGTCGTTTTCCCACTCCAAAATGCAAGCCAGCCAACTACTTTTATACATTCATCTCTCGGCCCCTTCTCGCCTTGCGTTCTCACAAAATTAGATGCGGGGCTTACAATTACCACCTTCTTACAAAGATTTCGTCCCCGAAATCAGTAGGCAGCACACTCTTACTCAAATAAACTTGGATATTGCTTCAGCATTTGCTCCTTCGGCTCCCACGTTGCTTCTTCTATCTCGTGATTTCTCCATAACACTTTAACTAATGGTATTACTTTGTTTCTTAAAACCTGTTCTTTCTCATCTAATATCTGTACGGGCTTTTCCTCATAGCTCAAATCTTCATTAAGCTCTACTGGTTGCTTTGATAACAAATGAGTAGCATCGGGTATATATTTTCTCAACACTGATACATGGAATACATTATGTATCCTAGACATTTCAACGGGTAAGGCTAGTCTATATGCCACTGGTCCAACCCTTTCCAATATCTCATAGGGCCCAATATATCTAGGACTCAACTTCCCTTTCTTGGCAAATCTCAGAATTCCTTTCCGCGGTGATAACTTCAAAAATACTTTGTCTCCAATCTCGAATTCAAGATCCTTCCTTCTGTTGTCCGCATAGCTCTTCTGACGGTCTCTAGCTGCCTTAAGATTGGCCTTAATCAGTTCTACCTTTTCTGTTGTAACCTGCACAATCTCTGGTCTAACTAACTTTCTTTCACCCACCTCTCCCCAACAAACTGGGGTTCTGCATGGTCAACCATATAGTGCTTCATAGGGAGCCATCCCTATACTCGCTTGATAACTGTTGTTATATGCAAATTCCATCAAAGGTAAATGCACATCCCAGTTACCTTGAAACTGTAACACACAGGTTCTCAGCATATCTTCCAAAGTTTGAATGGTCCGCTCAGATTGCCCGTCGGTCTGAGGGTGAAACGCAGTACTGAACTGTAGCTTGGTTCCCAATGCGTTTTGCAAACTTCCCCAAAATTTGGAAGTAAACCTAGGATCTCTGTCTGATGTCACCGTTACAGGTACACCAAACTGACTCATGATCTTGTTCACATACAGTTGTGCTAGTCTGTCTAAAGTTTAGGTCGTTTTAACTGGTACAAATCGTGCCGTTTTTGTTAACCTGTCCACGATCACCCAGATTCCATTAACACCTGCTGACGTTCCTGGTAATCCAAACAGAAAGTCCATAGTAACATGCTCCTATTTCCACTCAGGAATAGGGAGTGGATTCAATAATCCTGTTGGCCTTTGTCGTTCAGGCTTAACCTGCTGACAAATTAAACATTTTGCTACAAATTCCGCTATTTCTCTTTTCATACCTGGCCACAAATAAAATTTCCTCAGCGTCCTATACATCTTGGTACTGCCTGGGTGCATAGCATACGCCGAACTATGAGCCTCTTCCAGTATCATATGTTTAATCTCTTCATCTTTTGGTACATATATCCTGCCCTGTTTCAATAATACACCATCAGGTTTGAGCTCAAAGTCCGTTCTCTGCTTAGTCTTCACTTTTTCTACTAACTTACTAATTATAGGATCATCCATTTGCCTCTTTACAACTTCATCTATTAGTTTAGGTTTCAACTGGAAATGTGCTAACAATGCTCCTGTTCTAGTTACTTCCAAACTAGCCACACCAAAGCTCAACTCCTTGAGTAAGGACAGCCTTATTGCATTCAGTAAACTTACTTCACTCTGAGACTTCCTACTCAAAGCGTCAGCTACCACATTTGCCTTTCCTGGATGATAGTTTATGGTACAATCATAATCTTTAATCAACTCTAACCACCTCTTTTGCCTCATGTTAAGTTCTTTCTGATCAAAGATATATTTTAGGCTTTTGTGGTCTGTATAGATATGGCATTTCTCTCCTTACAGATAATGACGCCATATCTTCAATGGTAACACCACCGCAGCCAATTCCAGATCATGAACAGGATAGTTAACTTCATGCGGCCACAACTGTCTAGAGGCATATGCTATAACCCTGCCTCCCTGCATTAACACACAACCCAACCCCTATCGGGAAGCATCACAATACACCTCAAACTCCTTCCCTAACTCTAGTAGTTCCAGAATAGGTGCAGATATCAACCTATTTTTTAACTCCTGAAAACTTCGTTCACATTCGTCACTCCATTCAAATTTGGTACTTTTCTTGGTTAGGTGAGTCGATGGTAAAGCAATCTTAGAAAATCCCTGTACAAATCGTCGATAGTATCCTGCAAGTCCCAGAAAACTACGTACCTCAGATACTGTCTTGGGCTGTTCCCATCTAGTAATTGCCTCCGTTTTCTGAGGATCCACACACACTCCTGCCTCAGATATAATATGTCCTAAGAACATCACCTGTTTCAACCAAAATTCGCATTTGCTGAATTTTGCATACAGTTTCTTTTCTCTTAACATCTGCATAACAGTTCTAAGATGTCTCTCATGTTCCTCCCTGCTTTTAGAATACACCAAGATATCATCAATGAATACAATCACAAACTGATCTAGATAAGGATGAAAAATCCTATTCATCATGTCCATGAATACTGCTGGAGCATTTGTTAAACCAAATGGCATTACAAGGAATTCATAATGTCCGTACCTTGTTCTAAAAGCCGTTTTTGGCACATCTGTCTCCCTGACCTTCAACTAATGATATCCTGATCTCAAATCTATCTTGGAAAATACTGATGCTCCTGTAAGCTGATCAAATAAATCATCAATACGAGGTAAAGGGTACTTATTGCGTATAGTTACCTTATTTAATTGACGGTAATCTATACACAATCTCATAGTTCCATCCTTTTTCTTCACAAATAGTACCGGTGCACCCCACGGAGACACACTAGGTCTAACGTACCCCTTATCTACTAACTCCTGCAACTGCACCTTCAGCTCTTTCAGTTCTGACGGCGCAATACGGTATGGTGCCTCTGAAATGGGAGTTGTTCCAGGAACTAAATCAATAGTAAATTCCACCTTCCTATCAGGTGGTAAACCTGATAATTCCTCAGGAAAAACATCAAGGAACTCCTGTACTACCGGTACATCTTCTGGTTTTAGCTTCTGTGCTTTTACTTCCATCACATGAGCTAAGTATGCTTCACAGCCTTTACTCAATAACTTCCTAGCTTTCACTGCAGAGATTACACAAGAAGGAAGAATCCGTCTCCTCCCCTTAAATACTACTTCAATTCCATCAGGCTTCGATAACCACACCTCCTTCTTAAAACAATCAACTTTTGCATGATATTTTGATAAAAAGTCCATGCCAAGAATTACATCAAACTCCAATAATTCTAGAGGTAATAAATCAGCCAACCACTCCACACCATCAATCACAATTTCACACTCGAAATAAACCTGTTCTATAACAATGGTTTCCCCAGTAGGGGTACATACTAGTAAAGCTTCAGACAAGGATTCTAATTCTTTATTCATATATGCAGCAAATTTACAAGATACGAATGAGTGAGTAGCTCCTGAATCTATTAACACATGTGCAGTATTAGAACAAACAGTAAGCATACCCGTAACTACATCCGGTGTCGCCTCGGCCTCCTGCCGTGTTACAGTAAACACCTGCCCCTGTTGTCTGGGTCTACCTGTGCTACCCCTCTGTCGACCTCCATTAGTCCCTTCTCCAACACCCATTTCCTGTCTAGACTGATTTGCTGACTGCACCACTGTTCTTTGCTCTGCTTCCCTTCCCTTCTTGGGTTGAGGACAATCTCTTCTAAAATGCCCTGTTTGTCCACAGTTATAATAGACATCAGATCCCATATAACATTGTCCCCAATGGGAGTTGCCACAGGAAGTACAATACGGTTTCCGTGCTGAACTTGCCACAGATTCACTAGGTTGATTGTACTGTGACCGACCCGATGGTACAGATGCTTGAGGAAACCTCCCTCGTCCTCCCTGTGGATTTCCCCTCCGTGATCCTCCTGAAAAGTACGAACCACTGGTACGGGCTTTAAACTTACCCCTACCAGAAACTCCCGGTGTAAAACGTCATCCTTCACCCTGCTGGGTCTGTACTCGTGAAGAACTATAAGTCTGTCCAGCCTTCGATCCACCTCCTTCAACTCCTTCTATACTCTTTTCTACTCTCATGGCCGCCTCCACTAATTTTGCAAAGTCTGTCCACTCTGTACTAGCTGTTACTGGAGTTCGGATTTCACTATGCAAGCCGTCTTCGAAACGCTTGCATTTATCAGCTTCTTCTGCTATCAATGCCAAAGCATACTTGGCAAGCTCCGTGAATTTCTTTTCATATTCAGCTACAGTCATACCTCCTTGTTCTAGATTTAAAAATTCCTTCCTTTTCTCATCACAAAAGGATTTAGGGTAATACTTATCCTGAAATGACTTCTTAAAATCTGCCCATGTTAATGAGCCCACATCTGCACTTCTGTGCTCTATCAATCGCCACCAGTCTTCAGCTCCTTTTTGGAGCATGAATGTGACCAAGTCAAGTTTCTTGTTCTCTGGACAATGCATCACTCTGAAACATTTTTCTACCTGATTCAACCATGCTTCAGCTTCCGCAGGATCTGTGGTGCCTTCAAACACTTGAGCACCCAATGCCTTGAATCGCTCAATGCCAAACTTTTTCTCAGGGTCACCCTGAACTGTTTCCATACTAGTTACTAATCTCTGTGCGATTCTGCTAAAAAGTTGTTCCTCCATATTCATACTCGCCTGAGGATTACTAGATTCTCCTTCAGACGCTTGTCTCTCCTCCCCGGTAGCGTGCGATGTCGCGGGGCCTGATAAGCACTTGAAAAGTGCTTATTATTCTCTCAAATTAAGGGAGTTTTATATTAGATTTCACTTGTTTGCTAGTGATTTTAAGGTTAAAACGAGGAAAATTAGAAGAAACGACTAAAAGATCAAAACCGAGCAAGAATATGGTGAAAAAGAGCTGAAAAACGCATCCTTGTTGAAACGCATGATGCGCCGCGGCGCTAAGGCAGCGCGGCCGCAGCGCTGAAGCAGAAACGCATCAGCATAAATGCAGAATAGCAACGCGGCGCTGGGAAGGCGCTGCCTCGACGCATTTTTTGAAGAACCCAAGACAGCGTCGCGGCGCTGGGACGGCGCTGCCGCGGCGCTAAAACCCGAGAGCAACTTATTTTTGGTCGCAACCCTAGCACCGCGGCGCTAGCGTTAATTTAAACGCAAGTTTTGTATTTTAGGTTAAATTTTGGGCGGCCAAACTCTATAAATTTAAAGGTTTTCAGCAGCCAAAAGAGGGGAGAAAAATCAAGAAAATCAAGAAAAGTTGCAGAACAAAAGAAAGATCCAAAAAGGTGAGAATTAAGCTAGAGTTCCAAGAGTGAGTTAGCCGCAAGGAAGAGGAAAAGAGTTCGAGATAGTTTTGGTGCCCTTCGAAGTCCGACGCGAGAGCTAAGGAGTTCGTGACGGTGTTGCCTCAATCAAGAACCTCTTTTCAATAGAGTTTCCCTATTCTTTACACTCTTTCTTTGATTCTTTTTGCTCAATATGTTGCTTCACGCTATGAGTGGCTAAACTCTTTAGTTTTAGGGTTTTTGATGAATTGTTTGTAAATTCATGATAATTTTGTAGACTCATGGTTTTGTTCAAATAAATATGCTTTTCATTGTTATTGTGTTTAATTCTTGAAGATTGGCCACCTTCACATGTTAGGTTAGATGTATGATCGAGAGATTATATGTTTAGTTTGATCTATAACAATGAATCGTTGTTAATCTATCACGAGAGTAGTTAGGTTGACAATGAAAGTTGCTAAAGACTAGTTTTAATGCCATGTAATCTTTGTATTGGTTTTAAGAGATTAACTATCAATCTAGTTGCATGAGAAAGAGTTGTCTTTGAGAGAAGATAACTTGGAATTAAGTTTCTAGACTTAGGCATAAGAATAAAATCCATGAAATCTATAATTTTGCATGATGAAACAAATAAGAATTCGAACCCCTAGAACTCTCTTTGACTCTTGCAATTCTCCCTTTGATATTTTCTTTGCTTGATTTTCTTTTTCCCAAAAACAAAATTTGAATTCCAATCCTCAAATAAAATTGATTCAATTCTAGAATAGCTAAGTAACTTAAACCTTCCCAATTGGATCTCTAGTGGAAACGATACTCGGACTTAACCGTTTTATATTATAACTTGACCCGTACACTTGCGATAAACACACAAAGTGGCACATCAAGTTTTTGGCGCCGTTGCCGGGGATCCAAAGAACGGTTTTTGTTATTTAATATTCATAAGAATTGATAGATCTTAATTTGAGGTGTATAGTAGTTGATTGTTTATTTTTTTTATTTTATTTATTTTTGATAGTCTATGCCTCGAGATAATACTAACCTCCTCCCTCTTGATCCCGAGATTGAAAGGACGTGTAGAAGAAATTTAAGGGCTCAACTTAATCAAACTACGGAGATGGCGGAGGAGATACCTAAGGCAATTAGAGACTACTTTCAACCTACGTTACCGGCAAGTCAACCCGGAATAATGAATGTGCCTATGAATGTCAACAATTTTGAGTTGAAACCGGGGTTGATCCAAATGGCTAGAGAGCTAGCCTTTAGAGGAAGAACCAATGAAGATCCTCACAAGCACTTGCGATCCTTCTTGGAGATATGCGGGACGGTAAAGATGAATGGTGTTTCTAATGATGCAATTAAACTAAGACTTTTTCCTTTCTCTTTGCAGGACCGTGCTAAGGATTGGTTGGAAACCATACCTCCGGATAGCATTACAACATGGGAGATCTTAGCTCAAGCTTTCTTGAACAAATATTTTCCACCGGCTAAATCTCAAAGACTAAGGACGGAGATTGGAACATTCCGCCAACTTGAGGATGAACAATTATATGAGGCGTGGGACAGGTATAAGGATCTCTTGAGAAGATGCCCTCAACATGGGTACCCGAATTGGTTGCAAATTCAACTCTTCTACAATGGATTAGCAAGCTCCACCAAATCCATTTTAGATTCAACCGTCGGAGGGTCAATTTTTTCAAAGAATGTTCAAGAAGCCTATACCATATTAGAAGACTTGGCCAATACATCTTACAATTGGCCATGTGAACGGTCTTCTCCAAACATCCCAAGAGCCGGCGGATTATATGAAGTGGATGAGGTAAATTCTCTCAAAGCTGAAATGGCTTCCCTTACTAATGCTCTTTCTAAATTAACTGCAGGAGGTTAAGCTCAAAATCCACCATCTATAGCCTCTCTTGCTGCTTTGGCATCGGAAATGGGCGTTCATGGAGACAATGAGACGGCTAACTATGTTGATAGAGAACATTATAGGAGTCACCAACATCAACAACTTCCAACTCATTACCATCCTAGTTTAAGGAATCATGAAAATTTTTCTTATGCTAACAAAAGGAATGTTTTGCAAGGTTCTTCTGATTTATCCAATGTAGGTCCATCCCACACAGAAAAGAAGTCCAACTTAGAAGATTTGATGATAGAGTTCATAAAAGAATCAAGAGGAAGGACAACCGCATTGGAAAGCACCGTACAAAGTCATGGTAAGGCCATTCAAAACATCGAGGTACAAATAAGCCAAATCGCCACTTCCCTCCAAACAATGCAAAAGGAAAAATTTCCTAGTTGCCACGAGATAAATCCAAAAGAGGAGTGCAAGGCCATGACTTTGAGGAGTGGGAAAGAACTGTCCACTCTTTTGATCATTGATGAGGATGAAGAGCAAGAGATAGATGACACAATTCAAGAGCCAATTTTAGAAGATGAACCAAAGATCCTAGAAAAGGAGGTAAAGGTAAAAGAGTCAACATCTTCAAGTAAGTCATCTAACCCTCTACCTTTTTACCTAATACTATGCCATATCCTCAACGTTTTAAAAAGAAAGAAATAGACTCGCAATTTGCTAAATTTCTTGAGTTATTTAAAAAGCTGTACATTAACATTCCATTTGTTGAGGCTTTAGAGCAAATGCCCAACTATGCGAAATTCATGAAAGATGTCTTATCTAAAAAGAAAAAGTTTGGGCAATATGAGATGATTAGCATGACAGAGGAATGCAGTGCAGGGTTACAAAAGAAGCTACCACAAAAGTTAAAAGATCCAGGGAGTTTTACTATACCTTGCACTATTGGTTCTTTAAATGTTATAGAGCTCTTTGTGATCTGGGTGCTTCTATTAATTTGATGCCTTTATCTGTTTATAGGAAACTCAACATTGGAGAGGTGCAACCAACCACCATCACCCTGAAACTTGCTGATAGATCATTAGCTTATCCCAAAGGTATTGTTGAAGATGTATTAGTTAAAGTTGACAAATTTATCTTTCTTGCAGATTTTGTAGTATTGAACATGGAGGAGGACTCTTAGATTCCTATTATATTTGGGAGGCCATTCCTAGCAACTGGAAAGGCTATCATGTCCAACAAGGGAAGCTGACTCTAAGGGTAAATGATGAAAATGTAGTATTTGATATTTACAAGTCCTTAAGTCATCATGATGAGAGTAGTCCTTGCCATGCTATAGACATAATTGATCATACTATTTTTAAGCATGTAGAGGTTATGTTAGCTAATGTTCATCTAGAACAAAGCTTGATAGATGTTGAACATGCAGATACAATCTTTGACGAAATAGCTTTTTACGCTAGGTGGTTAGATAGGTTGCCAATATGTTCTAAAGTAGATAAACCTATACCTTTAGCTCCCTTGCATGTTGTAAATGATATTGAGAAGCCTAAGCTTGAATTAAAAGTATTACCTCTTCATTTAAAATATGCATTCTTAGATAATTTATCTTCTTTACCTGTTATAATATCTTCTGATCTTGATTCTTTGGAAGAAGAAAAATTATTGAAAGTATTGAGGGATCATAAATCTACTATTGGTTGGTGTATTAAGGACCTTAAAGGTATTAGTCCGTCGGTCTGTATGCACAGAATCTTGATGGAAGATACCTTTAAACCATCAATAGAGCACCAAAGGAGACTCAATCCCACCATGAAGGAGGTAGTTAAGAAAGAAGTGCTCAAGCTTTTGAATGCAAGAATCATATATGCCATATCTGACAGTCCATGGGTAAGTCCTATTCAAGTGGTACCCAAGAAAGGTGGCATGTCTGTGGTTAAAAATGAAAAAGATGAAATGATAGCCACTAGAACTGTGACAGGATGGCATGTATGCATTGATTATAGGAAGTTGAACAAAGCTACTAGAAAAGATCATTTTCCCCTTCCTTTTATAGATCAAATGCTTGATGGACTTGCAGGTTATTCTCATTATTGCTTTCTAGATGGATATTCAGGTTATAACCAAATTGTCATTGCTCCTGAGGATCAAGAAAAAACGACATTTACATGTCCCTATGGGACATTTGCTTTTAAAAGAATGCCATTTGGTTTATGTAATGCTCCTGCTACTTTTCAACGTTGTATGATGTCTATTTTTCAGGGGCTCATCGAATACATAATGGAGGTTTTTATGGATGATTTTTCTGTATTTGGGTCTACATTTGACTCTTGTCTTGTTAATCTAACTCGTGTTTTGCAGAGGTGCCAAGATGCTAACCTTGTTCTAAACTGGGAAAAGTGTCATTTCATGGTAACAGAAGGCATCGTCCTGGGACATAAAGTCTCTCAAAAAGGATTGGAGGTGGATAGGGCTAAAATATCGGTCATTGAACAACTGCCACCCCCTACCAATGTGAAAGGAGTCAGAAGCTTCCTAGGGCATGCAGGGTTTTATAGGAGATTTATTAAAGATTTTTCTAAAATTGTTAAACCCTTGAGTAATTTGTTAGAAAAGGAAGCTAAATTTATTTTTGATGATGCATGTCTACTAGCTTTTAATACTCTAAAGGAAAGACTAATTGCTGCACCTATTATTGTTGTACCAGATTGGAGTCAGTCTTTTGAAATCATGTGTGATGCTAGTGATTATGCTTTAGGAGCTGTTTTAGGCCAACGTAGAGATAACATGTTTAGGGCAATTTATTATGCTAGTAGGACCCTTGATAATACTCAACAGAAATACACTACTACTGAAAAAGAACTACTAGCTGTAGTGTTTGCCATTGATAAATTTAGATCATACTTGCTTGGCTCTAAAATAGTAGTGCATACTGACCATGCTGCTTTAAAGTATTTGTTTGTTAAGAAAGATTCTAAACCTAGGCTAATGTGGTGGATATTATTGTTACAGGAATTTGACTTACAAATCAAAGACAGGAAAGGATGTGAAAATGTGGTTGCAGACCACTTATCTAGAATTGAGAATGAGGAAGCTAAATCATGGCCCCCAATTGTTGAGAAGTTCCCTGATGAACAACTGTATCAGGTAAAAGATAGTTTGCCCTGGTTTGCTGACATAGTTAATTATCTTGCAGGAGGACATTTGCCACCTAACATGAACTATCAACAAAAGAAAAGATTCCTGCACAATGTTAAGTCTTACCATTGGGAGGACCCACTTCTCTACAAGGTTTGTGCTGACAGTATGATAAGAAAGTGTGTGCCTCACGAGGAAGTGGTAAGTATTTTAAATTCATACCATGCCTCACCCTATGGAGGTCATTTTGGACCCACCAGAACTGCAGCTAAGGTACTTCAGTCAGGATTTTATTGGCCATCCCTTTTTAAAGACTGTTATACCTTTGTTAAGTCATGTGATAGGTGCCAACGTACTGGCAATATTTCTAGACAACATGAGCTTCCAATGAAACCTATCTTGGAAGTGGAGTTATTTGATGTTTGGGGTATTGACTTTATGGGGCCTTTTCCTATTTCTTTTAATGGTTACCTATACATTCTAATTGTAGTAGATTATGTATCTAAGTGGGTAGAAGCCATAGCTACTAGGACCAATAATGCTCACACTGTTTTAAAATTCTTGCATAAAAACATTTTCACACGTTTTGGTACACCTAGAGCTATTATTAGTGATGAGGGCTCTCACTTTTGCAATAAACTGTTTAAATCCATGATGCAAAAATATAACGTTAATCATAAAATTGCTACAGCTTATCATCCTCAAACTAATGGCCTTGCTGAGTTATCTAACAGGGAAATCAAACAAGTTTTGGAAAAGACAGTCAAGACCAATAGGAAGGATTGGGCCCTTAAGCTCGATGATGCACTATGGGCCTACCGCCCAGCTTTCAAAACCCCAATTGGTACTTCCAAGTATAGGTTGGTGTTTGGAAAGGCTTGTCACTTACCGGTAGAGCTCGAGCATAGAGCTTATTGGGCCACCAAGAAGCTGAACATGGATTTGGAGAAAGCTGGTGAGAAACGCCTCTTAGAACTCAATGAGATGGAGGAGTTCCGTGCTTAAGCTTATGAGAATGCCAAACTTTAAAAAGAGCGCACTGCGAGATGGCATGACAAGAAGATCACATCACGAACCTTCCTTCCAGGACAAAGAGTATTACTTTTTAACTCATGTTTACGCTTGTTTCCAGGTAAGCTTAGGACACGATGGTCGGGACCCTTTGTCATTGTCAAGGTATCCCCACACGGAGCCGTGGAACTACAAGGTAACAATGGAACAACCTTTAAAGTGAATGGTCAACGATTAAAGCACTACATCGGTGATGAAGAACGCGGACTTGAGAACCTGACTTTCATTGCATGATCCAGTAGTCCCGTCTAGCTAGAAGACGTTAAACCAAGCGCTTATTGGGAGGCAACCCAATTTTATTGCTTTCTATACTTTTGTTTATTTATTAAATTTTTTTAAAATCTTGGAGTCACTCATATGCTTTATTTCTCAGGAACATAGCTCATCACACAAGTACTCCTTACACCAAGCCTTTTTGGTGGCTTCCCGCTTGCTCCCAGGCTTGCTCTTTCCTTGTTAGATGTTCTTATGCATTGGGGACAATGCATGATTCTAAGTTTGGGGTGGGGGGTGTCTTTCGTATTTTTGTGTGTTTTCTTATCCTGCTATGCATGTTAGTGAAGGTTTTAATGATCATATGCATGTCAATTTTTTGAAACAATTTTTGAAAAAATTTTTGAAAATTTTGGAGCTTTCAAAGTTAATGAGAATGTTGTTTATGGTTGTGTGCCTTGATGTTGATTGCCCATGATGAGATTCGAATTTGCATGATAGATGACTTATTGTGGAAATAGAATAGCACTATCTTGAGTTAAATTCATTTAAGTCCCTCTTAAAATCTCTCATATTCTTGAGCACGTAGCCACCTCTATTTAGAATCTTTAACTGAAAAAAGGATTAAGTTGGGTGTATTTGGTTGTCACTTCGAAAGGCCCCACCGGTTAGGGAGTGGAAATGCATGTAGCTTGTAATCTTAGACTAAGGAAAAAGAAAAGAGTATACTGCCTTGAGAAAAGAAAGAGTGTACACAAAATATATGAGCGTTATTTGTCTATTTTTTTAAATGTTAAACTTGTAATGAGTATGCATGGATAGGGGTAAAAAGAGCTGCCTTTGCTGTGATCAGTAAGGACGCCTGGGAATTGAATAGGTACGAGTCCCTACAGTGGATGTGTGAAAGCTAGTGCCTCTAGGTAAAAGAATGCAAGTTTAGGGCCCATGAAAAAAATATATATGACTGAAAGGCACCTTAGTGGACATATTACTCACTTGAATGCATGAAAGCTTGAAGATTGGTGCATGAGCTAGAGTAGGGGGAAAACTAAAGAAACTCTCTTAAGTCATAATTTGAGTTCTTGTATTTTAAATTGAACGAGGCTTGCACACACACACATGGGAGATAGCAAGATTTGACCTTGAATAATTATAACAATATAGATATGCTTGCATGTTTCTACTTAAAGCTCTGAATGCTATTCTCTGAGACATGAGTCAATTGCACACTTCATCTAAAACTCCCTATTATTTGATTTTATTCTTTGCTCGGGACTAGCAAATCTCTAAGTTTGGGGTGTTGATAAGCACTTGAAAAGTGCTTATTATTCTCTCAAATTAAGGGAGTTTTATATTAGATTTCACTTGTTTGCTAGTGATTTTCAGGTTAAAACGAGGAAAATTAGAAGAAACGACTGAAAGATCAAAACCGAGCAAGAATATGGAGAAAAAGTACTGAAAAACGCATCCTTGCTTGAAACGCATGATGCGCTGCGGCGCTAAGGCAAAGCTGCCGCGGCGCTGAGGCTGAAATGCATCAGCATGGACACAGAGCAGCAACGCGGCACTGGGAAGGCGCTGCTTCGACGCATACTTGGTGAATGCAAGACAGCGTCGCGGCGCTGGGACGGCGCTGTCGCGGCGCTAAAACCCGAGAGCAACTTAATTTTGGTCGCAACGCTAGCGCCGCGGCGCCGACGTTAATTTAAACGCAAGTTTTGTATTTTAGGTTAAATTTTGGGCGGCCAAACTCTATAAATTTAGGGGTTTTCAGCAGCCAAAAGGGGGAGAAAAATCAAGAAAATCAAGAAAAGTTGCAGAACAAAAGAAAGATCCAAAAAGGTGAGAATTAAGCTAGAGTTCCAAGAGTGAGTTAGCCGCAAGGAAGAGGAAAAGAGTTCGAGATAGTTTTGGTGCCCTTCGAAGTCCGACGCGAGAGCTAAGGAGTTCGTGACGGTGCTGCCTCAATCAAGAACCTTTTTTCAGTAGAGTTTCCCTATTCTTTACACTCTTTCTTTGATTCTTTTTGCTCAATATGTTGCTTCACGCTATGAGTGGCTAAACTATTTAGTTTTAGGGTTTTTGATGAATTGTTTGTAAATTCATGATAATTTTGTAGACTCATGGTTTTGTTTAAATAAATATGCTTTTCATTGTTATAGTGTTTAATTCTTGAAGATTGGCCACCTTCACATGTTAGGTTAGATGTATGATCGAGAGATTATATGTTTAATTTGATCTATAACAATGAATCGTTGTTAATCTATCACGAGAGTAGTTAGGTTGACAATGAAATTTGCTAAAGACTAGTTTTAATGCCATGTAATCTTTGTATTGGTTTTAAGAGATTAACTATCAATCTAGTTGCATGAGAACGATTTGTCTTTGAAAGAAGATAACTTGGAATTAAGTTTCTAGACTTAGGCATAAGAATAAAATCCATGAAATCTATAATTTTGCATGATGAAACAAATAAGGATTCGAACCCCTAGAACTCTCTTTGACTCTTGCAATTCTCCCTTTGATATTTTCTTTGCTTGATTTTCTTTTTCCCAAAAACAAAATTTGAATTCCAATCCTCAAATAAAATTGATTCAATTCTAGAATAGCTAAGTAACTTAAACCTTCCCAATTGGATCTCTAGTGGAAACGATACTCGGACTTAACCATTTTATATTATAACTTGACCCGTCCACTTGCGGTAAACACACAAAGTGGCACATCAGCGCCTTCCTGCCTACCTCGTCTGGTACCTCTGGGCATGTTCCTATAACATAGTATGTAATCAATTCACTTTTACATGGTCCTAGCTACTATGCATGACCTCATAGCCCAAAATCTTATGCTCTGATACCAAAATTGTCACACCCCATCCCAAATTCACTCTATAACTAGGAAGGAGCATGATCCTATTTCCCTTACATAAAACTCTATAAGATGGATATCATAAAAATAGCAAATACAAACAACATTTCCATTATCTCATCAGAAGAACGTGCAATCTTTCAACCAACATGTCTGTATATACACACATAAAGAGCAACACGTCCCCCTTTTCTACCCTCATGAATTATGTTTAATACAAGATATATGCTCAATCTAAATATTTACAACTATCCCAGAGGTTCGCTTCCAGATAGGCCCAGACGAGATTCTTCTGTAGGCTAGACGTCCCGGACACGCTCGCTACCTGAAACAACAAACAACAACAACAAACTGTATAAGCAAAAGGCTCAGTGAGTGACTAAATCTACTAAACTATTCATAAAAACTATAATCCAGTCTGTTAGCTGGTAATCATCACATAACACATCCCATTGAATTATCAAGATTCACTTCCACAATGCATATATAACTATCAAATTCTCATGTCTCACAAACTTGCATCTATTTAGTGCTTTCACTTTCCGTCCCTCAGCACTTACTCATTTATAATTACAGTACTATGTGCCATCACATGAAATCCATCGGCACAGGTAACAAACTCTATTTATGCTCAAGTGCCTTCACTCATGATCCCTCGGCACTAGCTAGTGTGTGATGGATTACTACATGGCTTCACTTACAGTCCCTGAGCATTGTAGTCCATTCTCTACTGTTGTTCAAGTGCCTTCTCAAATCCTTCAGCACTTAATTTCACGCTTACTCACATGTAGCTTTCACCATAAGGTCCCTCAGCCACTTATGTGTTTACACATTTGTAATAATATTCTCTTAAGTCACTAACACATCACATACATAAGGCATAAAACCATGAATCACGTTTCGTCATCAATATGCGTACTAAGTTTAACACAAGGTATAACAAACAGTCACTCACAATTGGTCCCGGCTCTAAGTGGGTTATAAGGCTCCTCGAGCTCTTCTTGGCCTGAAAACATATAATCCTCAAGTTTAGTTTCCATAATCTCCCTTTTCCTTTAACATACAATAGTAACGTTGCTCTATAGAAAATTGTAAGCTGCCAGCGTTACTCAATAGATACTTAAACTGTACTAGCGATACTGCGTTGATTAAAACCAGCGAGACTACCATGATGAGCGATACCCAGCGATACTCTAGCGAGAATCGTGAGACGCAAAGCCTATCTTGCGTTGCAGCGTTACTTGCTTCGCTGCCCAGTCTCTCGTTCACTCAGCGACACTTTCGCTGCGACAGAACCGTTTCCTTCTTCCTTTCTTCTTCCTTCTTCAACCTGCTAAACATTTCGTTTCAATCAATTTCAGTACTTTCTTCCTTCTACAAACTTGTTAAGATACAAGTCCTCCATCTTAACTCCAAATTTCATGAAGAACGTCCTCTCTGTTTAGGATATATCCTTTGGCAACTCCAAGTTACCTCTAATCATCCGACAATTCAACTCCCGTCTCTTCTTCCTGAGTTTGACACAAAATTAAATAATTTCAGCTCAAGCATCCTTCATGAAACCATCTAGAAATCGAGTTAACTTACTAACCTCAAAGTTTCAACCCTAACCTTCGTCTCTTCAATTTGTTCTTCCTCCAAAACCGAACATCACTCTGAAGAGATAACAGCAGCCGAGACCTCTGCCAAACCCAAGTTTCTTCCACGAATTCAATGAGATTTCTGCTTCAGATCAGCATGAACATCTTCTTCTACCTCCCTCCGATGTTTCGCCTTAATATGAACCCAACTCGAGCTCTGAAATGCAAGCAGAACAATTGAATTCTCAGTCCACTTATATATATATCACCGACTTATCCTCCATTCCCACACTATACTATAATCCGTTCAACGCATACCCGCCTTCGACGCATGGTAGCGTTCACCGCATAATAGTCTCACCGCATAACAGCTTCGAACTCCTCGTGGGCTTTACTTCCAACGACACACTGCCTTCAATGCGTTTGCCGCAATAATAATCCTCGGTATCAAGTGGTCCTCCACACCTTATGTCCTCAACGCGTCACGACTTCAGCGCATGCTAAACTTCCCTCACCTTTGCGTTTACGCCAAAATTGGTTCCTCCACAACAGGTTGCCATCAACGCATAGCTGACACTTAGTCGTTTTCCCACTCCAAAATGCAAGCCAGCCAACTACTTTTACACATTCATCTCTCGGCCCCTTGTCGCCTTGTGTTCTCACAAAATTAGATGCGGGGCTTACATGCACATAGAGGTTAAGCTGGCTAGTGCATTGAGCTTGCTCTGCTTGAAGCCAGGGATGATTTCGACATTGGGTGTGTTGAGCCTTGCTCCACCCCAACTAAGGATGTTTTCGACGTTGAGAGCGTTGAGCTTTGCTCCGCCTCAACTAAGTGGAAAGATTGAAAAACCAAACGGTTTTCTATTTAAATTTTCTTAAAGACGATTCTATGGATATTTAACGGATTTACGTGATTGACAAAGATTTGTGGAAAATCTGTTTCTATTGAACTATCGAGTAAATCCTTGTTTTAATGCGTAACATGCCTGTTTTTGAATTAAAGATAGTTTTACAAAACCAGACACTCACGGAGCTTTAGCTCACATTTTCCTATTTTTTCTAATTTTCCAGGTAGCAAGCGAGTTCGGGATGCTTTGCCTATGCAAGAACCTCGTCTGGGCCATCTTGATAAAGAAACGGTTGGTCAGTGAACCATACAGAGGAGTCAAGATTGCTGACTTCACATCTTCTTTCGGGTTATGGGGGATAATCCGGGAGGGGGTGTGACAACAAGGACGTCTGTGGTAGGAGTATGCGGTCAAGAAAAAAGGTATTTGACAACTTTGTTATTTTATGTAAAGAAGTTGTCTGGTGTTAAAAAGGTCGGGTCGGCTATGCGTTGAGGACAAACATAATGTCCAAGGTAAACGCAGCTTCCACAGATTAAATGACATGTTCATGATGGACCTTGCGTCCAAGAGAGGGTGGTGCATTCGAAAGGGAGGTAAAAAGAGTCGGGATGCACTTGGCGGAAATAATCAGCTTTGCGTTACCAACCTTGCGTTGAAGGGTAGGGATGCGTTCAACCGAGCTGACAGAGGAAAATGGAGTCTTGTGTTCCATAGTTAGAACGTTGCATCCAGAAAGCTCGAGAAGAGGACTAGAGGAAAGGAAAAAAAAGTATTCTGTGGCAAGTACAGGTGAGTAACACCTGTGTTTACAAAATATAAATGAGATCTTTATGAATAAGATTTTATGGATTTCTAATGAAATAATGTATGCGTTTTCATGTATAAAGCATATGAATGTGTGGTTTATAGAAGTAAGGACATGCGTTTTACTTGAGAACTTTGAGAATGTTGGGTATTTGCTGTGAGTTATAAAACGCATGATGAATGATTGATATTTGTTTTCATAACTTCTCTGAAAAGCATGGTATTATATGATTTCAAGGAAGATTTGAAAGTGTACTTAATGAAAAGCATGCGGTTTTATATTAAAGGGTGAAATTGAACTTAGCATGCTGATGAGATAAGATTTCGAAACGGTAAACTCATGACTTATTGATATAACATTTAAAAATATGTTTTGTATTATAATAAACTTGAAAGGGCACCCGAGGCTCAGGGACATGGAGAAGGCCAAAGGGTAGCCATTCTATTAAAATGGGACTCCAATGCTCAGGGACTCGTAGAAGGCATTGTGGGCGACCCGGATTATAAAGGTACCCAATGCTCAGGGACTTGTAGAAGGCATATGGGTAACCTAGATATAGAAATGGGACCCCAATGCTCAGGGACTCGTAGAAGGCATTGAGGGCAACAAGGGTTCTAATACCTATGTGCACATAGAGGTATAAATATATGACGCTGATGTGTTGAGATTACTCCACACAGCTAGGGAAAACCGATGTTGAGTCGCGTTGAGCATTGCTCCGCCTCAACTAAGGAAAAGTATTTTATAAGCATGAGATTTTGAGTATTCATTCTGAAACGGTCAAGCATGTTTTCACAATGATGTATGAATATAAATTAATGTGTTTGAAAGTGATATGTTTTACGTGAATTTGACCGGTTTTATAGTTAAATTATATTATTTCCAGAAACCGTTACTCACTGAGCCGTTAGCTCATTCTTTAAAATGTTTTTCATTTTCAGGTAGCATGACAGTTCCTGTTGCCGATCGAAGTCGAGGTTTGTCAAGAGCAGGTGGATTGGTGAGGTAGACAGTGGGTTACGTGACAGGGAAGTCAGTAACTGCTGTCTTCACATCTCTTTTCGGGTTATGGAGGATAATCCGGGAGGGGGTGTGACATAACGGGTAGCTGATTGAGTATATCATTCTGAGAGACTAGTCAATGCATTGAGAAAATGGTTAGGATAATTGAAGTTTCTTAGATAGAAGTTATGCTTGAGGACAAGCATTTATCTAAGTTTGGGGGTGTGATAACTTGTAGAAATACAAGTTATGATAGCCTTTTTCTTAGATAAATAGAGATTAAATAGAGAAGCATGCGGTAAGTTATGTTAATTTTTATTAAGAAATCTTCCTTTACATTATACTAATGTATTTTTATGGAGATAAATGATTTTACCACTTGTTGAGCCTAAAAACGCATGTTTTGACACAGGAATGCAAACGATGCGTTGATGACTTCTTAACGCAGGAACCAGACGATGCGTTAACAACTCAACGCATAACTATGCGTTAGCAACCTACGCTGTGCTGAGATTGGCCAAACTATTCATGGACGCATAGACGACCATTAATGCAAGGCCCTGAGAATCAAATCAGAATCTTGAGAGATTGACGGATGATTGATGAACATGATTTGTGGCTAAAGTGGTGGATCTTAATTGATCCGAGAATCACGCTATCAGGCGAGATGGACGTATAGTATCAATCTCTCCGCCAATCAAGCATATTTGCCATTAATTGCAGACGCATCATCTATAAAAGGGCAGCTCTGCGAGATGAGAAAGGGTTGTTGATTGTCGGAAGAACTCCATAAGTGACAGCAGAGTTCTCTCAGACTTCAGCCGGAGACGAATAACTCGAGAGAGAAGAGTCTTCCCTTTGCCGGACCACTTCACAGCAGAACCTCATGCTTCCATCCGGGCGACTCAAGACATTGACGCCTTCCCTGCTTTCTTTTTTATTATTCTATCTTAATTTTAGATTTGTCTCAAGACATTGAACTTATCGAAAATTGTATCCCATTTCATCAATATAATTATCTTCCATGTCTACTCATTTCTCTAAACTTTCCGCTTTTTACTTTCAAACCATGAGTAACTAATCACTCAAGGGTCTAGGGTTGCGTTAGCATCTAACTAGGAACCATGGTGTAACTATTTCATCTTGTCAATTGCGATCTTAATCCGATGCTTATGTCCATCTGATAAATCGATATAAGTAGTAATAATCAAACTGCTCGAGAGGGTAAGTGATTGTGGAACTCAATTGACAAGGGCTAAGTAGTGTTACCTGTCTATGGGGATAACCTTGGTTCTTAACACTCTCCTATGCGTTATAATAGACATATAAAGCATAGCGGCTCACAATCGGGAGAAGAGTCGCAAGTATGAATAGAATACTACTATGTGCTTCTGACGTTAGATGTTAATCAACCCGAACCCTTTCTTTATCCATTCATTCACATCTTTAGTTGAATTTGCTGTGTCGCATGCTTTCCATGTAACAGCCCAGACCACCCGCTATACGATATTGTCCGCTTTGGGTTACCCCTCACGGTTTTGTTCTTGGTAGGGTTGCGCCTACCAAAAGGCCTCGTACATAGAAAGGTATCTACCCCGTTTATAAGGAAGGCTTCGTTCTCCTTCCTAACCGATGTAGGACAATGTATAGCTAGGGTCAACGCCATAGCCCTTACAATCTCCCCCCCTAACGAGTCAAGCGTGTTTTAACATCGATTCGGGCACTGGCTCTGATACCATTTGTAACAGCCCAGACCACCCGCTATACGATATTGTCCGCTTTGGGTTATGTGACAGGGTAGTCAGTAACTGCTGTCTTCACATCTCTTTCTGGGTTATGGAGGATAATCCGGGAGGGGGTGTGACAAGTTGGTATTAGAGCATGGTTTACGAACCTTGGGAGGTCAGGTGATGTTTAGTAATTGCTTGAAAGGAAAATCAAGAATAAAGTTTAAGTACTAGAATGTTTAGGCGACAAACCTCAACGGCAACGTGTAAGTGGAACTTGTATGCTACCTGTACTTTTGAGAGGAAGACTCAGTGAGGTAAGTATAAGCTTGAAAGTCGCAATATAGTAAAATTGCGGGGAAATTGATATGGGCAATTGGGCAAGCTAAGGCGAGTAAATGCCGAAACTTTGTAAGCTATCATAAAGCTTGGAAAAGTTTAAAAGAAAACTCATAAGGCATGAAATTTAATTTAAAAGTTTATTTAATAATTTAGTGGTTAATTAAATGGTGATGAGAGGGTATAAGAAAAATCCCGGGAAGAAAATAAAGAATAGAAAGAGTAAAGCCTGTGTAAATGTTGGTCAGATTGAAAAATACTATGCGTTGAGATGAAAGGAAAGGGAGAAAACGTTTATGTTAGAGAAAGATATGGATTAAACATAAGTCACAAGTTAAATTGAAAGAAATCATGACAAATGATTTAAGAATATAAGAGAATTTAAGTATCGCAGCAATGCTTAGAAGCAAAAGTATGTGATAAAGAAAGCCGGATGGACGCATAGTATTAGAAAGGATATTTCATTAAGGAATGAAAATTTGAAAGGATAGTCGGAAATTAATCACAAGTTAGACATACTTGGAAGGAACATCCTCACGGATGGTGAGATATGAACGCATGATATTCTGGTTGAAGAAAATTGATTTAGTATTGGAATGCTAGAAAAAGGAAAAATGATGATTTAAGGGAAGAGTTAATCACATGATTCACGCGTAGTTTGAGAAATTGCCAAATGATGGAAATAGATTTAAATGGTGACAAGGTAAATAGTGTGATGTAGAATGCGTTAATTATAAGAGATGGGTTAGAGTTATCATGTGAAGGGAGAATCATGCATTAGGAAGTTACTATGCGTTAGAAAATGGCAATGTAATAAAAGTAGTGTGTTGTTATTATGGCGAAATAGTACGTGGAAAGGAAGGAATAAGAGCTATGAGCATTGACCATGGCTATGCGTTGGTAACTCTAGTATGGGAAGCTATTGTACAGAGAAAGAAGTAGACTGTTACCATAGCAAGACGGAGGAATAGTGAATGTCATATCAGGCGTTGAAAGGTGTTACTATACGTTGGAAGTGAACGCATAATGAAGTATGAACCTGATCAAAGATTGTATTAAACTTACCATACGTTGTTAAGGATATTTTGAATCGGAAAGTAGTTGTATGCGATACAGTAATTATGCACTGAGGGTTAGTGACGTATTGATAAGCCATGCGATGGCAGTAGCTATGCGATGGGCAGCAGCTATGCGATGAAGGTTTGTTATAAAGGATCATCGTGTTGATCAGGAAGCTCTTTAATTTAGCATGTGCAAAGGAGGTCGCGTTGAAAGTTGCTGTAATTGGGAATTTGTTATGCGTTAAAGGGGTTCTGTGCGTTTGCAAGACGATGCGTTGAGAACTGAAGTAAATAATGGTTCAAGGATTGAAAAATAACTTATTAGGAAGCGTCCTATGAGTTAACCAGAAGAGACTAATGTTAAGCGTTTGATGTACTATAAAGGTGAAAACAATGCTAAAAGAAGAAAATAAGAAATGGATGGTTATTAGAACAATTGCTTTAAGATACGGTTAAGAATGAAAAAGGTGTAAAAGAAAAACCAAGTGTTAAGCATGGTGAACGCATAGAATGATGACCACGAAATTCAAAAGGTTTAATAAGAGGG
Organism: Citrullus mucosospermus; assembly: GCA_030954485.1. Classification (NCBI taxonomy): domain Eukaryota; kingdom Viridiplantae; phylum Streptophyta; class Magnoliopsida; order Cucurbitales; family Cucurbitaceae; genus Citrullus; species Citrullus mucosospermus. The sequence goes on along the minus strand of CM062064.1, from coordinate 12,728,465 downwards.
TCAAAACTAGATAAGTTATACACCTTGGTGATACAACAAAAGGGTGAAAAGTGAAATAGACGAGTACGGAATTAAGTGTTGGATGGGTCCGTAGGTAAAGATACCAAACTCATTTTCTATTTCAAAGTGGAAATGGATATGTTATAATGGTTTTCTTCTTTTGATTAGCGAAGATGTCGGCCAGTGTTGATTAAATATTCAGTGAACAATAGAAGTTGACAAAATAAAGTATTTCTTGACTAGCAAAGAAACATATGTACTGGACAGAGTGATACGGACGCATGGGGATAAGTTCTAAGTTCTGAAAGATTTACAACAAGCTATTAAATAAAGTCCCAATTCAGTATTGTGTTTATGGAACACAGTGTCTCATGTTAAAAGAAGTATGTCCATGAACCCACTCATATGCTTTAAGTGTAATTAATGGAGCTAAGAGATGAGTCAATTTATGAGAAGAAATTGATTTAGATCATCTGATAAAAAAAAAAGAGTAAGAATTAAGATGTTAAACTCGTTGGCCTAAGATTTGTGAAAATCATGATGAAGAGGAAGCTATTTGGGAAGTTAAGCCAAGGAACTAATGATAAAAATAGTATTTACAATCGTTCTAGAGAGACTAACAACCCACAGAAATTTTAAGACGAAATTGTCATGAGGAAATTTGAAATAGTAAGTTGGAAGATTTACTCTTAGCTTGGAGAATGGCAAGCAAGTAGACGGGTAATTAGAAATGTTGGCCGGAAGTTCTTGGAATTTAAGTGTCCATGCGTTGGTGGAATGAAATAAGAAGTCTATATAAGAATGAGCATGGGCAATACTTGAAAATAGTAAAGAAATTACGTAGCTAAGTTTAAACGTAAGGATGAAGAGTTGGCTGATTGAAGCATGTGTTACAGGAGTTGAGAAAGTGTAAATGTTGAAGATATGCATTGATGAGATTGTTGGATCAGTAGCATGCGTTGGTTGAAGTCCGTAAAAGTATGCGTTGAAGATTAAAAGATTTACATTTGAATTCTGTAATCCTGTAATGATTAAGTAAAGGAACTAAACTACTAAATTTGAAAGAGTAATTTGAAGAAAAAGAGATTTAACGATGAATTAGAGGAAGAAAATTTGATAAGTACTTGGTGTTGAACGCATAAGGCATGCTAAAGAGATGTATAAGAGTACATGAAGGAAAGAAATGGTTAAGTAAATTAAATATTAAAGCAACCCTAAAATATTCAGAAAAGAAGGGAAAACAGAAGAATTAATTACCAGAGTAGCGCAACGGAAGTGTGGTGAAGTCATAATCTACAGAAAATGCATAATAATGTTTTAAGTTGAAAGTAAGGTGTAGATAAAAGTGCTATATGATTGTGAAGGCTTATATGCGTTGACATAACAAGGAATTAAGCGGATTTAAGTATAAAAGAGAATGAGTCGATTGGGAAGGTATGTGTTTTCAATAGAAAGCGTGAGTAAAAATTTAGAACTTTGAGCGGTTTTGAATAGGAAGCTATGCGCTGGTAATGATGAAGGAAGTTGCGTTGAACTAAACTATGCGAGTGAAATGTATTGAAGTAAAAGCAGGATACGACATGTTTAAGTTAACAGCTGAAGTATGCGCTCAGCTTTGTAATCAAGGACGCGTTGGCGGACTATGCGTTCAAGTGAGACGTAAAGGATAAGCGCATAGTATTGAAAATTTCAACCAGATAGAAATTACAGTAGTTCTTGGAAAAGGTGTTCTCATAAAATTATTTAAGGAACTGGACCAGTTTTAATAGGATTACCGCTAACAGATATCTGGTTTGAGGAAAAGAACATTCAGGGGAATGTTTAAATAAAAACGGTACTTTTATTATGTGATGAGATCCTTGTAAAGAGGAGGTAATTGTAAGCCCCATATTTGATTAAGAAGAAACTAAGAGATGGACGTTTAGTAGGAAAAGTTGACTGAGTTGTGTGCGGACAAAAATGATTAAGTATTGGCCAGGGGTTGGTGGCATTATGTGTTGATGAAAGTAATTTAGTGTGGCCGCAGAGGTGAAAGAAGGTTAGTAGGCGTTGAAGGCTATGAGGCGTTGAACGCCACAAGATGTAGAGGGCCACTTTGCATCCAAGATCATTATGCGTTAAACGTTATCCTGTGGCTCAAGTATTAAGAAGAGAAAAGAATGAATAAGAAATATTTTCCATTTTCATCCTATCATACTACTTAAATTTCGAGGACGAAATTTCTTCTAAGGTTAGTGGAATTGTCACACCCTACTTTTCAATAAACGATGCGTTGAAGAATTTATGAATAAAAGGGGTAAAATACCATGTTGGACGCATGGTCAAGGCTAAGTAACGCATGGAAAGGGTGGACGCATGGAAGTAAACCAAGAAGGAAAAGAAGTGGAACGTATAAGAGAAATATGCATTGACGATGGTAAGATGCTTAAACAAGGAAGGAATGAAGTTATGTTGTGAAGTGTTGAAAGAGATTTAAGTCTCGGAAAGATAGAATACTACAGCAAATTGTGTAACGCATAGACTTATAACAAGGAATGTTCACAAGTGTTGGAAAAGGTGGTCAAGTAAACATAAAACTGGAGCATGTGGTGGACACATACTAATCTATCTTAAGAGAAATAGTATAAAGTGTAAGGATAAGGTAAAAGAGTAACCTTGGGAATAATCAAGGAATGTCCAAGAATAGAAAGATGGTAATGGACCCAGGATGAGGGTAAACGCATAGAGGAAGAACTGGAGAAGGAATTATTCGTTATGAATATGAGAGTTGGACGCATGGTATGATGCGATGAGGTATAAATGCATAGTACTGCACATTTGTTATTAACGCCTAATGGCATATGTAAACACTGGTTTATAATAGTATGGTTATGCGTTAAGGGTGAAATCACGAATGGTGGTGTAAGCTGAAGAAGTCGCCACGTTGGCGGGGGAAGGAACGTACTTGGCTTACCAATACCATGCGTTGGTAAGGTTGTCATGCGTTGAGGTCCCTATGCGTTGAAGACAGAAGTTATCTTTATGCGTCAAAGAATAGTATAGTTGGCAGAGAGCTAGAAGAGTGAGTAGTGAAGCTCAAACTTTAAAGGGGAATTAACAAACGCATGAGGGCGTTGTGTTGAACGAAAGGAAATCTATTGGAAAATGTTGGACGCATAAGATAAGCTTATAAATGCCAGGTGGCTTTGTGTAGATTTGACACCTTATCAGTAGGAGGTGTTAAAGGTATGTTAAGTGTTCATGCAAGGTGACACCTGGGCTAATGCATGGTTAACTAAGTATGCAGCGTGACATGTGGCAAACAAGTGACAAAAGGAGAGGAAAAGGTGGATGGCAAGTTCCCCATAAATAGAACTTTGAGAGAAAAGGAGGGACTGATGACTCTAAATGGAAAAATCTGGAGAGAAAAGAGAAGAAGAAGGCAGCAAGGACGTCCATAGTAGAAGTATGTGGCCAAGAAAGAAGGTATTTGACAACTTAGTTAATTTAGGAAAAGAAGTTGTCTTGTGTTAAAATAGGTCGGCCATGCGTTGAGGACAAACATGATGTCTAAGGTGAACGCGGCATCCAAGTTAGATGATGCGTCCATGATGGACCTTGCATGTAAGAGAGGGCAACGCATCCGAAAGGGAAGTAAGAAGAGTCGAGATGCATTTGAGAGAAATAATCAGCCTTGCGTTACCAACTTTGCGTTGAAAGGGCAGGGTTGCGTTCAACTGAGCTGACAGAGGAAAATGAAGCCTTGCGTTCCAGAGATAAAACAATGCATCCAGAAAGCTTAGGAAGAGGAAATAGAGGAAAGGATAGAAGAAGTATTCTTTGGCAAGTACAGGTGAGTAACACCTGCGTTTTACAAAACATAAATAAGTTCTCTATGAATATGATTTTATGGTTTCTAAAGAAATAATGCATGCGTTTTATATATATATAAAGTATATGATTATGTGATTTGTAAAGACATGAGTATGTGTTTTAGTAGAGAACTTTGAGAATATTGGGTACTTGCTATGTGTCATAAACGCATGGTGGATGATTGATATTTGATTTCATGACTTCTTTGAAAAGCATGGTATTATATGATTTTAAGAAAGATTTGGAAATATACTTAAATGTAAAGCATGCGTTGTTAAATTAGAAGATAGAATCGAACTTAGCATGCTGATGAGATAAGATTTCGAAACGGTAAACTCATGAGTTACTGGTATAACGTTTACAAATACGTTTTGTATTGTATTAAACTTGAAAGGGCACCCAAGGCTCAGACATGGAGAAGGCCAAAAGGTAGGCATTCTATTAAATGGGACCCTAATGCCCAGGGACTCGTAGAAGGCATTGTGGGCGGCCCGAAATATAAAGGTACCCAATGCTCAGGGACTCGTAGAAGGCATATGGGTAACCTATGTGCTTATAGGGGTACATTTGCATGACGCTGATGTGTTGAGATTACTCCACACAGCTAGGGAAATCGACGTTGAGTAGCGTTGAGCATTGCTCCGCCTCAACTAAGGAAAAAGTATTGTATAAGCATGAGATTTTGAGTACTTATTTTTCTGAGACGGTCAAGCATGTTTTCGCAGTGATGTATGAAAATATAAACTATTGTGTTTGAAAGTGATACGTTATGCGAGTGTGATCGGTTTAAAGTTAAAGTTTATTATATCCAAAAACTATTACTCACTGAGCCGTTAGCTCATTCTTTTAAATGTTTTCCATCTTCAGGTAGCATGACAGTTCCCGTTGCCAATCGAAGTCGAGGTTTATCAAGAGTATATTGGACGTTGAGGTTGACAGTGGGTTACGTGATAGGGTAGTCAGTAATGATGCTCACTTTTAGTGTTTACCGCAAGTGTACGGGTCAAGATATAATATAAAACGGTTAAGTCCGAGAATCGTTTCCACTAGAGATCCAATTGGGAAAGTCAAGTTACTTAGCTATTCTAGAATTGAATCAATTTTATTTGAGGATTGAAATTCAATATTTCAATTTTGGGAAAAAGAAAAATCAAGCAAAGAAAATATCAAAGGGAGAATTGCAAGAGTCAAAGAGAGTTCTAGGGATTCGAATCCTTGTTTATTTCATCATGCAAAATTATAGATTTCATGGATTTTATTGTAATTCTTATGCCTAAGTCTAGAAACTTAATTCCAAGTTATCTTCTCTCAAAGACAACTCTTTCTCATGCAACTTGATTGATTGTTAATCTCTTAAAACCAATACACAATTACATGGCATTAAAACTAGTCTTTAGCAACTTTCATTGATAACCTAACTACTCTCGTGATAGATTAACAACGATTCATTGTTATAGGTCAAATTAAACATATAATCTCTCAATCATATATTTAACCTAGCATGTGAAGATTGCCAATCCTCAAGAATTAAACACAATAACAATGAAAAGCATAATTTAATTAAATAAAACCATGAGTCTACAAAATTAACATGAATTCACAAACAATTCATCAAAACCCTAAAACTAAAGAGTTTAGCCACTCATAGCTTGAAGCAACATGTTTGAGCAAAAATAATCAAAGGAAGAGTGTAAAGAATAGGGAAACTCTACTGACAAGAGGTTCTTGATTGAGGCAGCACCGTCACGAACTCTTTGGCTCTCGCGTCGGACTTCGAAGGGCACCAAGACTATCTTGAACTCTTTTCCTCTTCCTTGCGGCTAACTCACTCTTTGAACTCTCGCTTAATTCTCACCTTTTTGGATCTTTCTTTAGTTCTGCAACTTTCTTGCTTTTCTTGATATTTCTCCTCCCTTTGTACTGCTGAAAACCCCTAAATTTATAGAGTTTGGCCGCCTAAAATTTAACCTAAAATACAAAACTTTTCGTTTAATTAACGTTGGCATCGTGGCGCTGTCGCATAGCGCCGCGGCACTAGGGTTGCGACCAAAAATAAGTTGCTCTCGAGTTTTAGCGCCGCGACGCTGTCATGCGTTCACCAAGGATGCGTCGAAGCAGCGCCATCTCGGCGCCGCGATGCTACTCTGCGTCCATGCTGATGCGTTTATGCTTCAGCGCCGCGGCAGCACTGCCTTAGCTCCGCGACGCATCATGCGTTTCAACAAGGATGCGTTTTTCAGCTCTTTTTCGCCGTATTCTTGCTCGATTTTGATCTTTTAGTCGTTTCTTCTAATTTTCCTCGTTTTGACCTGAAAATCACTAACAAACAAGTGAAATCTAATATAAAACTACCTTAATTTGAGAGAATAATAAGCACTTTTCAATTGCTTATCAAGTAACTGCTGTCTTCACATCTCTTTCTGGGTTATGGAGGATAATCCGGGAGGGGGCGTGACATTCCATCTTTCACACTTTTAGTCTAGTGTATAAACAATTGCTTTCTTTAGATTAAAAACAACTCTCAACTATTTCTTGGTTACTACTGCAACCCATGAAATCCAACTAAATACTGAATCAATATAACCCCTGTGTTCGACCTCGAACTCACCGAGAAAACCTAGTCCTTTGCTTATACTTGGGTAAAGATAGGAAAACTTGACAAGATTACCAATGCATAATAGGTAGACGCATAGCATGTTCAAAGCATGATATGTTGAACGCATAATCACATCATTTAGCACCTTGCGTTAGGACAATTTACATATACAATTATACGACAACAAAATCGTATTTTCACCGTCGAGGTTCGTGGCGATCCCAAAAAATGTATGTCTTGATTGCATCCAGTCCACCATCTTTAGCCTTTTGAATAAGATCAGGCCACATTGCGTCGGTGCTTCGTGGATAGTGAATTGATCCCGAGAAGATAACGCGCCGTTCTCCATTGATAATTATGGCATTTGAATCGTAGGAAACATTGTCTCCTGTACAAAGGGAAAAGGAAGCTAAAGCTGCAACGAGGGGGAGAAGAAGCCATTGAAGTTTAAACATCTTTAAATCTACGACTATATGTTTGGTTTAATCATTTGCCTTGATCAAGGTGTTTATATAGGAAAACATTGTGACAATGTGAGAGTTCTTTTCGATCTATATTCGTACTGTAGTGGTTGATGGATTCTAAAGATAGAGAAAGAGGTGAATGAATTTAATTGGTAAAATTTTATCTCTATGACTTGCTTTTGCTAAATTTCGAAAAAAAAAAAGTTCGACCTTATCCACAAATAACTTAACACCAAACAAAAATTATTATAACAACAATTTGTTTTCCTCCACATGGATTTTCTTGTACATTTTCCATCTTTGGTTTGAATTCTATAACCTGTCGACTTCGTTTAGCTAATATAAATATCACTAATATATTTACCGGGGTGTGAAAGTTGAGTGAGGATTTTGTCTCATTATCAATAAAGGATGATAACTAATAATTTCGAGCACTCATTCAAATATTTAATTCTCGATCGTCACGCAAACGCTCAAAAATCCTCCTCCTCGCTATAAGGTCGAACTTAGATAGTTCTTTCGAAAATCTAAGCTATTTTTAAAAAGTACACTTTATCATGTGAATTCTTTTTTCTAAAAAAAAAAAAAAGAAGAACGAAAGACATATATATAAACACATTAAATTTCACCAAGGCTCTTTGTAAACCTTGTTTTCACTTGTAAGTACTAAACTTAAGTACGTAGTATTGTTGTGAACTTATTTGTTTTCTCTTTTGTAGATCGAAGGAAGAGGTGGTGGAAACCGAGCGTAAGATCTACTTTGAATGTTATGTAGAGGACAAAAGTGGATTTTAAAATTAGAAGTAAGAAGAATGGAGAAAAGAAAGGAAGAAGGAAAAAGAAAAGAAACAAAAAAGAAAAAATAAATAATAAAAAATATAAGGAGGAAGTGGAGTGGAATTGTCGGCTGAAGTTTTTAGCAAAGGTGCCGACTGATTTTCCATTCTTCAAGCTCATAAACCGACTCAAATTTTAGTTGCATGTCGAAGGGAGGAAGAAGAAGGTGTTTCGGGTGAATTGGTGTGGAACTCAGGTCGAATTCGTGGTGCAACTGAAGCTGGAATTGAAGGCTTCTCTGCTGTCACGAAACCTTAACAAGATCTGGTGTTTGGTGAATAGCGAACGAAAGAAATCAAGTTTGAATCTAGAAATTTGACGTTAGTAAGTTAGTTCAATTCTTAACAACTTTTGTGAAGGGTGGTTGAGCTAAATGTGTCACACCCCACCCCGAACTACCTTCCCGTAGCCCGAGACAGAGTGTGAGGACAGCAGTCATCGACTTCCTATGAATTTCCACTGTTAAACTTACCTTACTTCCCATTTCTACCCCTCCTAGGACGGTGATACAATTAACTCACTCTTGACAAACCTCGACTTCGATCGGCAACAGGAACTGTCGTGGTACCTAAAAAATGGAAAATATATAAAAAGGGTGAGTTAACAGCTCAGTGAGTAACGGTTTTTGAAACATCTTATTTTAACTGTAAAACTGGTCATAATATAAAATATCGATTCTAATCATATTAAACCATACTCAAATACCATTGTTAAGTCTTGCATGCTTATTTCAGGGAAAATACTTAAAAAATCTTATTCATTTCAAATCATTCTACTTAGTTGAGGCAGAGCCGTTGATGTGCCACTTTGTGTGTTTACAGCAAGTGTATGGGTCAAGTTATAATATAAAACGGTTAAGTCCGAGTATCGTTTCCACTAGAGATCCAATTGGGAAGGTTTAAGTTACTTAGCTATTCTAGAATTGAATCAATTTTATTTGAGGATTGGAATTCAAATTTTGTTTTTGGGAAAAAGAAAATCAAGCAAAGAAAATATCAAAGGGAGAATTGCAAGAGTCAAAGAGAGTTCTAGGGGTTCGAATCCTTATTTGTTTCATCATGCAAAATTATAGATTTCATGGATTTTATTCTTATGCCTAAGTCTAGAAACTTAACTCCAAGTTATCTTCTCTCAAAGACAACTCTTTCTCATGCAACTAGATTGATAGTTAATCTCTTAAAACCAATAGAAAGATTACATGGCATTAAAACTAGTCTTTAGCAACTTTCATTGTCAACCTAACTACTCTCGTGATAGATTAACAACGATTCATTGTTATAGATCAAATTAAACATATAATCTCTCGATCATACATCTAACCTAACATGTGAAGGTGGCCAATCTTCAAGAATTAAACACAATAACAATGAAAAGCATATTTATTTGAACAAAACCATGAGTCTACAAAATTATCATGAATTTACAAACAATTCATCAAAAACCCTAAAACTAAAAAGTTTAGCCACTCATAGCGTGAAGCAACATATTGAGCAAAAAGAATCAAAGAAAGAGTGTAAAGAATAGGGAAACTCTACTGAAAAGAGGTTCTTGATTGAGGCAGCACCGTCACGAACTCCTTAGCTCTCGCGTCGGACTTCGAAGGGCACCAAAACTATCTCGAACTCTTTTCCTCTTCCTTGCGGCTAACTCACTCTTGGAACTCTAGCTTAATTCTCACCTTTTTGGATCTTTCTTTTGTTCTGCAACTTTTCTTGATTTTCTTGATTTTTCTCTCCCTTTTTGGCTGCTGAAAACCCCTAAATTTATAGAGTTAGGCCGCCCAAAATTTAACCTAAAATACAAAACTTGCCTTTAAATTAACGCTGGCGCCGCGGCGCTAGCGTTGCGACCAAAATTAAGTTGCTCTCAGGTTTTAGGGCCGCGGCAGCGCCGTCCCAGCGCCGCGACGCTGTCTTGCATTCACCAAGTATGCGTCGAAGCAGCGCCTTCCCAGCGCCGCGTTGCTGCTCTGCGTCCATGCTAATGCGTTTCAGCCTCAGCGCCGCGGCAGCGTTGCCTTAGCGCCGCGGCGCATCATGCGTTTCAAGCAAGGATGCGTTTTTCAGCACTTTTTCTCCATATTCTTGCTCGGTTTTGAACTTTCAGTCGTTTCTTCTAATTTTCCTCGTTTTAACCTGAAAATCACTAGCAAACAAGTGAAATCTAATATAAAACTCCCTTAATTTGAGAGAATAATAAGCACTTTTCAAGTGCTTATCAGCCGTGCTTCTACGCTACTCAACATCGATTATCCTTAGCTGTGTGGAGTAATCTCAACACATCAGCGTCGTATATTCCTCTATATGCACATAGGTATTATAATCCGGGCCGCCCACAATGCCTTCTCCAAGTCCCTGAGCATTGGAGTCCCATTTCCATATACAGGTTACCCATTTGCCTTTTACGAGTCCCTCAGCATTGGGTACCTTTTTCTATATCTCTGCTACCATTTGGCCTTCTCCAAGTCCCTACGCATGCACTTATTCATTGAAAACTCATGAATTCATATTCATAAAACCAATGATATTAATTATTGAGAACTCATTCATATTTTGAAAAAAAAACGTTAGTATTACTCACATTGTACTTGCTCAGAATAGTTCCTCTTCCTTTCCTCTATTTTCTCTTTCCCGAGCTTCTTGGACGCAGCGTTCTAACTCTGGAACGCAAGGCTTTATATTCCTCTGTCAGCTCGGTTGGACGCAACCCTGCCCTTGAATGCAAGGTTGATAGCACAAAAACTTGTTCATAAATTTGTTCCTTTGAATTTCTATTTGAAATAAATTGAGTTTCTTAGCTCGTTGCACAAAAATAGATTTATCATTTCCATACAAGGATGCGTCGAGAATTACTCAGGTGTGATCATGATTAAGCAAGTTTTCCTATAAAAACCCAAGTATAAGCATTTATAGGTTTCCTAGTGAGTCCAGGGTCGAACGCAGGGATTTGTAATAACTAGGCATTGAGAATAATTGCATGACTATGCGGTGACTGATAACTTGTAGAAATACAAGTTATTATAGCCTTTTTATCTATGCGGTGACTGATAACTTGTAGAAATACAAGTTATTATAGCCTTTTTCATAGATAAATAGAGTTTAAATAAGAGAAGCATGCGGTAGTTAATGATAAATTCCATTAATAAATCTTCCTTTGTGTTATACTCTTGAATTTTGATGAAGATATTTATTTTACCACTTGTTAAGCCTAAAACGCATGTTTTCACGCAGGAATGCAAGCAATGCGTTAATGACTTCTTAACGCAGGACGATACGTTAGCAATTTGTTCTTCATGGACGCATGATCTGAACAGAACGCAAACTACCTGATGACGCGTTAACAATACTTCAACGCATGACTACGCGTTAGCAACTTACGCTGCGTTGACATCAATCAAACTATGTATGGAAGTATAGACAACCGTTACGGCAAGGCGCTGAGGATCAGATCGGAATCTTGACAGATTGACGGATGATTGACAGACATGATTTGCGGCTCAAGTGGTGGATCTTAATTGGCCCGAGAATCATGCAATCAAGCTAGATGGACGCAATGTCAATCTCGCCACCAATCAAGCAGATCTGCCATTAACTGCGATTTCATCATCAATAAAAGGGCAGCTCTGCGAGAGGAGAAAGGTTGTTGATTCTCGGAAGGACTCCATAAGTGACAGCAGAGTTCTCTCAGACTTCAACCGGAGACAAATAGCTCGAGAGAGAAGAGTCTTCCTTTCCACCGCACCACTTCACAGCAAATCATCACGCTTCCACCCAGGCGACTCAAGACATTGACGCCTTGCATTGCTTTCTTTCTTACTTTTCTTACTTGAATTTTAGATTTGTATCAAGAAATTGACTTATCAAAATTTGTATCTCATTTTCATCAATACAATTATTTTCCATGTCTATTCACTCTTCTCATCTGTTCACTTTATATTTTCAAGCCATGAGTAACTAATCACTCGGGGGTCTAGGGTTGCGTTAGCATCTGACTAGGGACCGCAGTGTAACTATTCTAACTTGTCACTTGCGAGCTTAATCCGATGCTTATATCCATCTGACAAATCGATATAAGTAGTAATAATCAGACTGCTCGAGAGGGTAAGTGATTGTGGAACTCAATTGACAAGGGTCAAGTAGTGTTACCTGATTACGGGGACAACCTTGGTTCTTAACACTCTCCTATGCGTTATAGACATATAACGCATAGCGGCTGACAACCGGGAGAAGAGTCGCTAGTATGAATAGGGTACTACTGTGCGTTTCCGATGTGAGATGTTAACCAACCCGAACCCTTTTTCTTTATCCATTCATACACATCTTAGCTGAACTTGCTGTGTCGCATGCTTTCCATATTGCACAACTGTTAGTCTAGTGTACAAACATCTGCTTTCCCTTAGATTAGAAACACGACTTTCTCAAAATTGTTGGTTACCTCTGTAACGCATACAATCCAATTAAAACTAAATCAATATAATCCCTGTGTTCGACCTCGTACTCACCGAGAACACCTATTACTTTACTTATACTTGGGTAGAGGAATAGGAAAACTTGACAAAACCAACGCATAATAATAGAACGCATTGCATGATCAATGCATGCCATGTTAAACGCATAACCATATACTTTAGTACCTTGTGTTAGGTTAATTCACACAATAATATTTCCACAACAGTGACCGTACATGTAAATATGTGCATTTGTTGATTGTGTGTAAAACTATACATAAAGAATGAAAAGAATTTCCTACTACTAATAATGAGGTGGACGCAGCGTTGGGTAGTCATATGTAATTTAGCGTCATATAGCATGCGTTGAGAATGAATGGAACCATGCAATAGAGGTAGAGTTGAACGCAAGAGCTAGTTGTTACCTAAACTTTCTAAGTACAATTACATACCTACAAACTGCGTGTGTGAATCCATCTCTCGATGTTTCGACGCCAAATTTATCTTATCTCTAAGACGCATGGTAAGTTTGTGTTGGCAAAAGATGAACTACATATCTGCAACTTGATAACTTGTAGAAATACAAGTTATGATAGCCTTTTTCCTAGATAAATAGAGATTAAATAGAAAAGCATGCGACAAGTGATGTTGATTTTGACTAATAAATCTTCCTTTGCGTTATATTCTAGTATTTTTATGAAGATAATGATTTTACCACTTTTTGAGCCTAAAACACATGTTTTGACGCAGGAATGCAGACGATGCGTTGATGACTTCTTAACGCAGGACGACGCGTTAGCAATCTGTTCTTCGTGGACGCATGATCTGAACGGAACGCAAACAACCTAACAACGCGTTAACAACAACTCAACGCATAACTACGCGTTAGCAACCTACGACGCGTTGACATCGGCCAAACTATGCATGGACGCGTAGACGACCTGTAAGCCCCGTACCTAATTTAGTGAGAACGCAAGGTAAGAAGAGGGCTGAGAGATGGATGATTGGGTAAGAGTAGTTGGCTGGCTTGCGTTTGGGGTGGAAAAATGACTAAGTATCAGCTATGCGTTGATGGTAACATGTTGTGAAGGAAACAGTTTTGTTGTAAACGCAAAGGTGAGGGAAGACTATTATGCGCTGAAGCCGTGACGCGTTGAGGACATAAGGCGTGGAAAATCACTTTGTACCGAAGATTATTATGCGGCAAACGCATTCAAGGCAGTGTGCCGTTGGAAGTAATGGCCACGAGGAGTTGGGAGCTGATTTGCGGTGAGGCTATTATGCGGTGAACGCTACCATGCGTCGAAGGTGGGTATGCGTTGGACATAAAGGGTTGGCCGAGAGAAAGTAATGCGTTTGCTAACCATTTTGGCGGGAGAGTTTTGAAAAGAAACATTATCAGAGGCTGTGTGCGTTGCTGAAGCTGAGCATAGAAGGTATGCGTTGAATGGATTATAATATAGTGTTGAAATGGAGGATAAGTCGGTGGTATATATATAAGTGGATTGAGAATTCAAGTGTTCTGATTGCATTTCAGAGCTCGAGTTGGATCATACTAAGGCGAAACATCGAAAGGAGGTAGAAGAAGATGTTCATGCTGATTTGAGGTGGAAATCTCATCGTAACCGTGGAAGGAACTTGAGTTTGGCAGAGGTTTCAGCTAGTGTTACTCCCTCAGAGTGATGCTCGGTTTTGGAGGAAAAACAAATTGAAGAGACGGTAGTTAGGGCTGAAACTTTGAGATTAGTAAGTTAACTCGATTTCTAGCAAGTTTCACGAAGGATGCTTGAGCTGAAATTGTTTAATTGTGTGTCAAACTCAGGAAAAAGAGATTAGAGTTGAATTGCCGGACGATTAGGGGTAACTCGGAGTTGTTGTAGGATATATCCTAAACGGAGAGGATGTTCTTCATGAAATTTGGAGGTAAGATGAAGGACCTGTGCTTTAACAAGTTTGTAGAAGGAAGAAGGTACTGAAATTGACCGAAACGAAATGTTTAGCAGGTTGAAGAAGGAAGAAGAAAGGAAGAAGAACACGGCTCTGCAGCAGCGGTAGTATCGCTGAGAGAGCGAGAGACAGGGCAGCAAAGCAAGTATCGCTGCAACGCAAGATAGGCTTTGCGTCTCACGATTCTCGCTAAAGTATCGCTGGGTGTCGCTCCTCAAGGTAGTCTCGCTGGTTTTATTCAACGCAGTATCACTAGTACAGTGGTGTGTGATGAGTAACGCTGGCAGCTTATAATTTTCTAAAGAGTAACGTTATTATTGTGTGTTAAAGAAAAAAGGAGATAACGGAAACTAAACTTGAGGATTATGTGTTTTCAGGCCAGGAAGAGCTCGGGGAGGCTTATAATCCACTTAGAGCCGAGACCAATCGTGAGTGACTATTTGTTATATCTTGTGATAAATTTAGTATGCCTATGGATGAGGAAATTGTGATTCATGGTAGTATTCCCTATGTATGTGATGTGTTAGTAATTTAAAAGGGTACTAATGCTAATATCTAAATATAATAGTGGCTGAGGGACCTTATGGTGAAAGCTTATATGTGGGTAAGCGTGTAGTTAAGTGCTGAGGGACTTTGTGAAGGCACTTGAATAACAATAAGGAATGGACTACAATGATCAGGGACTTTGAGTGAAGGCATGTAGTAATCCATCACACACTAGCTCATGCTGAGGAATCATGAGTGAAGGCACTTGAGCAAAGACAGAATTGGTTACCTGTGCTGAGGGATTTCATGTGAAGGCACATGGTAATGTAATTACAATTGAATAAGTGCTGAGGGACGGGAAGTGAAAGCACTAAATAGTTGCAAGTTTGTGAGACATGAGAACTTGATAGTTATATGTGTAATGTGGAAAGAGAATTTTAGTAATTCCTTGGGATGTGATGCGTAATGGTTACTAATACACAAATTGGCTTATATTTGTTAGGAATAGTTTAGTGGATTTAGTCACTCACTGAGCTTTCTGCTCATTCAGTTTGTTGTTGTTTATGGTTTCAGGTAGCGATCGTGTCCGGGACGCCTAGCCTACAGAATAATCTCGTCTGGGCTTATCTGGAAGCGAACCTCTGGGATAGTTGTAAATATTTAGACTGTACATTGTAATATGCATACTTCTTAGAAGAGAAGGGGAATGTGTTGTACCTTATATGTATATATGCAGATATGCTTGTTGAGAGGTTGCATGTTTCTCTAGTATATCAATGGAAATGTTGTTTTGAATTGTGAATTATATGGTATCCATCCTATAGAGTTTTATGTAGGGGAAACGGTATCATGCTCAATCCTAGGTATAGAGTGTATCTGGGATGGGGTGTGACAATTTGGTATCAGAGCATAAGATTTTGGGCTGTGAGGTCATGCATAGTAGATAGGAACATGTAAATAGTGAATTGATTACATACTATGTTATAGGAACATGCCTAGAGGTACCAGACGAGGTAGGCAGGAAAGCGCCGCGACATCGCACGCTACCGGAGAGGAGAGACAAGCGTCTGAAGGAGAATCTAGTAATCCTCAGGCGAGTATGAATATGGAGGAACAACTTTTTAGCAGAATCGCACAGAGATTAGTAACTAGTATGGAAACAGTTCAGGGTGACCCTGAGAAAAAGTTTGGCATAGCAATTCAAGGCATTGGGTGCTCAGGTGTTTGAAGGCACCACAGACCCTGCGGAAGCTGAATCATGGTTGAATCAAGTAGAAAAATTTTTCAGAGTGATGCATTGTCCAGAAGACAGGAAACTTGACTTGGTCACATTCATGCTCCAAAAAGGAGCTGAAGACTGGTGGCGATTAATAGAACACAGAAGTGCAGACGTGGGCTCTTTAACATGGGCAGATTTTAAGAAGTCGTTTCAGGAGAAGTATTATCCTAAATTCTTTTGTGATGAGAAAAGGAAGGAGTTCTTAAATTTAGTACAAGGAAGTATGACGGTGGCCGAATAGGAAAAGAAATTTACTGAGCTTGCCAAATATGCTTTGGCATTGATAGCAGAAGAAGCTGATAAATGCAAGCGTTTCGAAGAAGGCCTGCGCAGTGAAATCCGAACCCCAGTAACAGCCAGTACAGAGTGGACAGACTTTGCAAAATTAGTGGAAGCGGCCATGAGGGTAGAAAAAAGTATAGCAAGAGTTGAAGGAGGCGGAATGAAGACTGGACAGACTTACGGTTCGTCATGAGTACAGACCCAGCAGGGTGAAGGACGTCGTTTCACACCGGGAGTCTCTGGTAGGGGTAAGTTTAAAGCCCGTACCAGTGGTTCGTGTAAGCCCCACATCTAGTTTTGTGAGAATGCAAGGCGAGAAGGGGCCGAGAGATGGATGAATGTGTATAAGTAGTTGGCTGGCTTGCATTTTGGAGTGGGAAAACGACTAAGTGTCAGCTATGCGTTGATGGCAACCTCTTGTGGAGGATCCAATTTTGGCGTAAACGCAAAGGTGAAGGAAGTTTAGCATGCGCTGAAGTCGTGACGCGTTGAGGACATAAAGTGTGGAGGACCACTTGATACCGAGGATTATTATGTGGCAAACGCATTGAAGCCAGTGTGTCGTTGGAAGTAAAGGTCACGAGGAGTTGGAAGCTGTTATGCGGTGAGACTATTATGCGGTGAACGCTACCATGCGTCGAAGGCGGGCATGCGTTGGGCGAGGAGTGTTGGCCAAGAGAAAATAATGCGTATGCTAACTATTTGGCAGGAGAGTTTGAAAAGAAGTATCATCAGAGGTCGTGTGCGTTGCTGAAGCTGAGCATAGGAGGTATGCGTTGAATGGATTATAGTATAGAGTTGAAATGGAGGACAAGTCGGTGGTATATATAAGTGGACTGCGAATTCAATTGTTCTGCTTGCATTTCAGAGCTCGAGTTGGGTCCATATTAAGGCGAAACGTCGGAGGGAGGTAGAAGAAGATGTTCATGCTGATCTGAAGCATAAATCTCATTGAATTCGTGGAAGAAACTTGGGTTTGACAGAGGTTTCGGCTGCTGTGATCTCTTCAGAGTGATGCTCGGTTTTGGAGGAAGAACAAATTGAAGAGACGAAGGTTAAGGCTGAAACTTTGAAGGGTGCTTGTGTTCTTCATGAAATTTGGAGGTAAGATGAAGGACCTTTATTTTTTAACAAGTTTGTAGAAGGAACAAAGTACTGAAATTGATTGAAACGAAATGTTTAGCAGGTTGAAGAAGGAAGAAGAAAGGAAGAAGGAAACGGTTCTGTCGCAGCGAAAGTGTCGCTGAGTGAGCGAGAGACTGGGCAGCGAAGCAAGTAACGCTGCAACGCAAGATAGGCTTTGCGTCTCACGATTCTTGCTAGAGTATCGCTGGGTATCGCTCATCAAGGTAGTCTCGTTGGTTTTAATCAACGCAGTATCGCTAGTACAGTTTAAGTATCTATTGAGTAACGCTGGCAGCTTACAATTTTTTATAGAGTAACGTTACTATTGTATGTTAAAGGAAAAGGGAGATTATGGAAACTAAACTTGAGGATTATGTGTTTTCAGGCCAAGAAGAGCTCGGGGAGGCTTATAACCCACTTAGAGCCGGGACCAATTGTGAGTGACTGTTTGTTATACCTTGTGTTAAACTTAGTACGCATATTGATGAGGAAACGTAATTCATGGTTGTATGCCTTATGTATGTGATGTGTTAGTGACTTAAGAGAATATTATTACAAATCTGTAAACACATAAGTGGTTGAGGGACCTTATGGTGAAAGCTACATGTGAGTAAGCGTGAAATTAAGTGCTGAGGGATTTGAGAAGGCACTGGAACAACAGTAGAGAATGGACTACAATGCTCAGGGACTGTAAGTGAAGGCATGTAGTAATCCATCACACACTAGCTCGTGCCGAGGGATCATGAGTGAAGGCACTTGAGCATAAATAGAGTTTATTACCTGTGCCGAGGGATTTCATGTGAAGGCACATGGTACTGTAATTATAAATGAGTAAGTGCTGAGGAACGAAAAGTGAAAGCACTAAATAGATGCAAGTTTGTGAGACATGAGAATTTGATAGTTGTTATGAATAGTTTGGTATATTTAGTCACTCACTGAGCCTTTTGCTCATACAGTTTGTTGTTGTTGTTTGTTGTTTCAGGTAGCGAGCGTGTCCGGGACGCCTAGCCTATAGAAGAATCTCGTCTGGGCCTATCTGGAAGCGAACCTCTAGGATAGTTGTAAATATTTAGATTGAGCATATATCTTGTAATAAACATAATTCATGAGGTTAGAAAGGGGGATGTGTTGCTCTTTATTTGTGTATATACGGACATGTTGGTTGAAAGATTGCACGTTCTTCTGATGAGATAATGGAAATGTTGTTTGTATTTGCTATTTTTATGATATCCATCTTATAGAGTTTTATGTAAGGGAAATAGGATCATGCTCCTTCCTAGTTATAGAGTGAATTTAGGATGGGGTGTGACAGTTCGTACTTTCCAGGAGGATCACGGAGGGGAAACCCACAAGGAGGACGAGGGAGGTTTCCGAAGGCATATGTACCTTCGGGTCGGTCACAGTATAATCAACCTAGTGAATCTGTGGCTAGTTTAGCATGGAAACCGTATTGTACTTCCTGTGGCAACTCCCATTGGGGACAATGTTATATAGGATCTGATGTTTGTTATAACTGTGGACAAACAGGACATTTTAGAATAGATTGTCCTCAACCCAAGAAAGGAAGGGAAGCAGACCAAAGAACAGTGGTGCAGTCAGCGAATCAGTCTAGACAAGAAATGAGTGTTGGAGAAGGAACTAGTGGAGGTCGACAGAGGGGTAGCACAGGTAGACCCAGACAGCATGGGCAGGTGTTTACTATAACACGGCAGAAGGCCGAGGCAACACCGGATGTAGTTACGGGTATGCTTACTATTTGTTGTAATACTGCACATGTGTTAATAGATTCAGGAGCTACTCACTCATTCGTGTCTTGTAAATTTACTGCATATATGAATAAAGAATTAGAATCTTTGTCTGAAGCTTTACTAGTATGTACCCCTACTAGGGAAACCATTGTTATAGAACATGCTTACTTCGAGTGTGAGATTGTGATCGATGGTGTGGTGTGGTTGGCTGATTTATTACCTCTAGAATTATTGGAGTTTGATGTAATTCTTGGCATGGACTTTTTATCAAAGTATCATGCAAAATTTGATTGTTTTAAGAAGGAGGTGTGGTTGTTGAAGCCTGATGGGGTTGATGTAGTATTTAAGAGGAGGAGACGAATTCTTCCTACTTGTGTAATTTCTACAGTAAAAGCCAGAAAGTTATTGAGTAAAGGCTGCGATGCTTATTTAGCTTATGTGACGGAAACAAAGACAGAGAAACTAAAACCAGAAGATGCACCGGTAGTGCAAGAGTTCCTTGACGTTTTCCCTGAGGAATTATCGGGTTTACCACCTGACAGGGAGGTGGAATTTACTATTGATTTAGTTCCTGGAACAACTCCCATTTCACAGGCACCATACCGTATGGCGCCGTCAGAACTGAAAGAGCTGAAGGTGCAGTTACAGGAGTTAGTGGATAAGGGGTATGTTAGACCCAGTGTGCGGCAAGCCTTCTTTTCAAAATTCTTTAACTCATTATTCACAAAATTTTTGTTTCTTCTTTGGAACATTGAGTCTGAAAAGATGAAGATATAAAGTTCCTTTTTCTTTCACTGGTTTTATTATATGTTTATCAAGTATGCGTCGAGTAGGGTTACCCACCTTCGTTCTGACATACCAACTATGGGGTGCATGAAGGCAGCCAACTACGAGCAAGTGCCCTTCTCGACTAAACTCTTATCTAAGCTCGGTTTC
The DNA here is from genome assembly GCA_030954485.1 of Citrullus mucosospermus. NCBI lineage: Eukaryota > Viridiplantae > Streptophyta > Magnoliopsida > Cucurbitales > Cucurbitaceae > Citrullus > Citrullus mucosospermus. Next base: position 12,708,466 of record CM062064.1, on the reverse strand, counting down.
CTCACTAGACATTGGAGTTTGTTATTTATCTATGCGTCGCTGAATACGATTACCCACCTTCGTTTTGACACACCAAGTATGGGGTGCATGAAGGTGGCCAACTACGAGCAGGTGTCGTTTTCAGCTAAACTCTTAATAAGATAAATATATTAGTCTTGCCAGCGGAGTTTTGCGTTTTAAAAAATAATTTTTTTTTTTAAATGATTGAACTAAGTTCCTCATATTTTTATCTTTGACAGTTCAAACCTCTTCCACCCCCAAATTTGAGAGTAGCAAGGTCCTCATTGCTTAAATTGTAAACAAAGACTAAGTTGCAAAATGTTGTAAAAGAGGTTTGAATTGGCTGCTTGCATACATTCAAAGTAGGTTTGCGTTTCTAAGGAATAGTATGCAGACGCATTGAAAGTAATCTAACTTAAAGAGTGTACAAAAAGTGTAAGCATGATTATCATCACAGGGACCAACTTTTCAACGCAAAGATAGAAGTTTAGACTAATTAAATGTACTTAGAATAAATTTATAACAAGGGACAACGGAAAGAGGAAATTAAAAATCCATGCGATGAAGAAAATATTCATTCTATTAATATGATTTTCACCAACGCATACAATTGAATGTGAAGATACAAAATTTGCAAGAAAATTACAAGACTTGACTACACCCCTAAACTTTTCAACCATCAGGCTCATCTTCATCAGGTCTGCGTTGCTGCTCAGACGCAGGACGTTGCGGCACTGGGAAGACAAGAGGCTGTTGTAGGCGTTCTGGAATATCAGGGGGCGGGATTTCCGGACAGATGGAGAACAGTTGGTGAACATAATTTAGGGTGAATTGGAACTGCTCCGTCTGCCGGCGTGCTAACATATTTAATGAATGCATCACAGGACGCAATATCGCTTGCTGCAAGTATGTTTGCACTGTCTCCCATTCAAGATCAAGTGGGCCTTCTTGCTGTTGAGGTTGCGTTGGTGGGGTAGGCGGGTTTGACCGAGGTGGAGTAGGTGGGTTTGGTTGAGGCGGGGGAGTGGGTGGATGATGTGGAACTTTTGTGTGTTAACCGCAAGTGTACGGGTCAAGTTATAATATAAAACGGTTAAGTCCGAGTATCGTTTCCACTAGAGATCCAATTGAAAAGGTTTAAGTTATTTAGCTATTCTAGAGTTGATTCAATTTTATTTGAGGATTGAAATTCAATATTTCAATTTTGGGAAAAAGAAAAATCAAGCCAAGAAAGTATCAAAGGGAGAATTGCAAGAGTCAAAGAGAGTTCTAGGGTTTCGAATCCTTGTTTGTTTCATCATGCAAAATTATAGATTTCATGGATTTAATTCTTATGCCTAAGTCTAGAAACTTAATTCCAAGTTATCTTCTCTCAAAGACAACTCTTTCTCATGCAACTTGATTGATAGTTAATCTCTTAAAACCAATACAAAATTACATGGCATTAAAACTAGTCTTTAGCAACTCTCATTGTCAACCTAACTACTCTCGTGATAGATTAACAACGATTCATTGTTATAGATCAAATTAAACATATAATCTCTCGATCATACATCTAACCTAACATGTGAAGGTGGCCAATCTTCAAGAATTAAACACAATAACAATGAGAAGCATATTTATTTGAACAAAACCATGAGTCTACAAAGTTATCATGAATTCACAAACAATTCATCAAAAACCCTAAAACTAAAGAGTTTAGCCACTCATAGCGTGAAGCAACATATTGAGCAAAAAGAATCAAAGAAAGAGTGTAAAAAATAGGAAAACTCTACTGAAAAGAGGTTCTTGATTGAGGCAGCACCGTCACGAACTCCTTGGCTCTCGCGTCGGACTTCGAAGGGCACCAAAACTATTTCGAACTCTTTTCCTCTTCCTTGCGGCTAACTCACTCTTGGAACTCTGGCTTAATTCTCACCTTTTTGGATCTTTCTTTTGTTCTGCAACTTTCTTGATCTTCTTGATCTCTCTCCCCCCCTTTGGCTGCTGAAAACCCCTAAATTTATAGAGTTTGGCCGCCTAAAATTTAACCTAAAATACAAAACTTTTCGTTTAATTAACGCTAGCGCCGCGGCGTTGTCGCATAGCGCTGCGGCGCTAGGGTTGCGACCAAAATTAAGTTGCTCTCGGGTTTTAGCGCCGCGACGCTGTCTTACGTTCACCAAGTATGCGTCGAAGCAGCGCCTTCCCAGCGCCGCGTTGCTGCTCTGCGTCCATGCTGATGCGTTTCTGCCTCAGCGCCGCGGCAGCGCTGCCTTAGCGCCGCGACGCATCATGCGTTTCAGGCAAGGATGCGTTTTTCAGAACTTTTTCGCCATATTCTTGCTCGGTTTTGATCTTTCAGTCGTTTCTTCTAATTTTCCTCGTTTTAACCTGAAAATCACTAGCAAACAAGTGAAATCTAATATAAAACTCCCTTAATTTGAGAGAATAATAAGCACTTTTCAAGTGCTTATCAACACCCCAAACTTAGAGATTTGCTAGTCCCGAGCAAAGAATAAAATCAAATAATAGGGAGTTTTAGATGAAGAAGTGTGCAATTGACTCATGTCTTAGAGAATAGCATTCAGAGCTTAAGTAGAAACATGCAAGCATATCTATATTGTTATAATTATTCAAGGCCAAATCTTGCTATCTCCCATGTGTGTGTGTGCAAGCCTCCTTCAATTTAAAATACTAGAACACAAATTAGGACTTAAGAGAGTTTCTTTAGTTTTCCCCCTACTCTAGCTCATGCACCAATCTTCAAGCTTTCATGCATTCAAGTGAGTAATATGTCCACTAAGGTGCCTTTCAATCATATATTATTTTTTTTTTCTCTTTATGGGCCCAAACTTGCATTCTTTTACCTAGAGGCACTAGCTTTCACACATTCACTGTAGGGACTCGTACCTAGTCAATTCCCAGGCGTCCTTACTGATCACAGCAAAGGCAGCTCTTTTTACCCCTATCCATGCATACTCATTACAAGTTTAACATTTAAAAAGATAGACAAATAAAGCTCATATATTTTGTGTACACTCTTTCTTTTCTCAAGGCATGTATACTCTTTTCTTTTTCCTTAGTCTAAGATTACAAGCTATCATGCATTTCCACTCCCTAACCGGTGGGGCCTTTCGAAGTGACAACCAAATACACCCAACTTAATCCTTTTTTTCAGTTAAAGATTCTAAATAGAAGTGGCTACGTGCTCAAGAATATGAGAGATTTTAAGAGGGACTTAAATGAATTTAACTCAAGATAGTGCTATTCTATTTCCACAATAAGTCATCTATCATGCAAATTTGAATCTCATCATGGGCAATCAACATCAAGGCACACAACCATAAACAACATTCCCATTAACTTTGAAAGCTCCAAAATTTTCAAAAAAATTTTTCAAAAATTGACATGCATATGATCATTAAAACCTTCACTAACATGCATAGCAGGATAAGAAAATACACAAAAGTACGAAAGACACCTCCCACCCCAAACTTAGAATCATGCATTATCCCCAATGCATAAGAACATCTAACAAGGAAAGAGCAAGCCTGGGAGCAAGCGGGAAGCCACCAAACAGGCTTGGTGTAAGGAGTATTTTGTGTGATGAGCTATGTTCCTGAGAAATAAAGCATATGAGTGACTCCAAGATTTATATATAAAAAAATAATAAATAAATAAACAAAAGTAAAGAAAGCAATAAAATTGGGTTGCCTCCCAATAAGCGCTTGGTTTAACGTCTTCTAGCTAGACGGGACAACTGGATCATGCAATGAAAGTTAGGTTCTCAAGTCCGTGATCTTCATCACCGATGTGGTGCTTTAATCGTCGACCATTCACTTTGAAGGTTGTTTCATTGTTACCTTGTAGTTCCATGGCTCCGTGTGGGGATACCTTGACAATGACAAAGGGTCCCGACCATCGTGTCCTAAGCTTACCTGGAAACAAGCGTAAACGTGAGTTAAAATGTAATACTCTTTGTCCTGGAAGGAAGGTTCGTGATGTGATCTTCTTGTCATGCCATCTCGCAGTGCGCTCTTTGTAAAGTTTGGCATTCTCATAAGCTTGAGCACGGAACTCCTCCATCTCATTGAGTTCTAAAAGGCGTTTCTCAACGGCTTTCTCGAAATCCATGTTCAGCTTTTTGATGGCCCAATAAGCTCTATGCTCGAGCTCTACCGGTAAGTGACAAGCCTTTCCAAACACCAACCTATACGGGGAAGTACCAATTGGGGTTTTGAAAGCTGTGCGGTAAGCCCACAGTGCATCATCGAGCTTAAGGGCCCAATCCTTCCTATTGGTCTTGACTGTCTTTTCCAAAACTTGTTTGATTTCCCTGTTAGATAACTCAGCAAGGCCATTAGTTTGAGGATGATAAGCTATAGCAATTTTATGATTAACATTATATTTTTGCATCATGAATTTAAACAGTTTATTGCAAAAGTGAGAGCCCTCATCACTAATAATAGCTCTAGGTGTACCAAAACGTGTGAAAATGTTTTTATGCAAGAATTTTAAAACAGTGCGAGCATCATTGGTCCTAGTAGCTATGGCTTCTACCCACTTAGATACATAATCTACTGCAACTAGAATGTATAGGTAACCATTAAAAGAAATAGGAAAAGGCCCCATAAAGTCAATACCCCAAACATCAAATAACTCCACTTCCAAGATAGGTTTCATTGGAAGCTCATGTTGTCTAGAAATATTGCAAGTACGTTGGCACCTATCACATGACTTAACAAAGGTATAACAGTCTTTAAAAAGGGATGGCCAATAAAATCCTGACTGAAGTACCTTAGCTGCAGTTCTGGTGGGTCCAAAATGACCTCCATAGGGTGAGGAATGACATGAATTTAGAATACTTACCACTTTCTCTTGAGGTACACACTTTCTTATCATATTGTCAGCACAAACCTTGTAGAGAAGTGGGTCCTCCCAATGGTAAGACTTAACATTGTGCAGGAATCTTTTCTTTTGTTGATAGTTCATGTCAGGTGGCAAATGTCCTCCTGCAAGATAATTAACTATGTCAGCAAACCAGGGCAAACTATCTTTTACCTGATACAGTTGTTCATCAGGGAACTTCTCAACAATTGGGGGCCATGATTTAGCTTCCTCATTCTCAATTCTAGATAAGTGGTCTGCAACCACATTTTCACATCCTTTCCTGTCTTCGATTTCTAGGTCAAATTCCTGTAACAATAATATCCACCTCATTAGCCTAGGTTTAGAATCTTTCTTAACAAACAAGTACTTTAAAGCAGCATGGTCAGTATGCACTACTATTTTAGAGCCAAGCAAGTATGATCTAAATTTATCAATGGCAAACACAACAGCTAGTAGTTCTTTTTCAGTAGTAGGGTATTTATGTTGAGTATTTTCAAGAGTCCTACTAGCATAATAAATTGCCCTAAACATGTTATCTCTACGTTGGCCTAAAACAGCTCCTAAAGCATAATCACTAGCATCACACATGATCTCAAAAGACTGACTCCAATCTGGTACAACAATAATAGGTGCAGCAATTAGTCTTTCCTTCAGAGTATTAAAAGCTAGTAGACATGCATCATCAAAAATAAATTTAGCTTCCTTTTCTAACAAATTACTCAAGGGTTTAGCAATTTTAGAAAAATCTTTAATAAATCTCCTGTAAAACCCTGCATGCCCTAGAAAGCTTCTGACTCCTTTCACATTGGTGGGGGGTGGTAGTTGTTCAATAGCAACTATTTTAGCCCTATCACCCTCCAATCCTTTTTTAGAGACTTTGTGCCCTAGGACGATGCCTTCTGTCACCATGAAGTGACACTTCTCCGAGTTTAGAACAAGGTTAGCATCTTGGCACCTCTGCAAAACACGAGTTAGATTAACAAGACAAGAATCAAATGAAGACCCAAATACAGAAAAATCATCCATAAAAACCTCCATTATGTCTTCAATGAGCCCCTGAAAAATAGACATCATACAACGTTGGAAAGTAGCAGGGGCATTACATAAACCAAATGGCATTCTTTTAAAAGCAAATGTCCCATAGGGACAGGTAAATGTCGTTTTTTCTTGATCCTCAGAAGCAATGACAATTTGGTTATAGCCTGAATATCCATCTAGGAAGCAATAATGAGAATAACCTGCAAGTCTATCAAGCATTTGATCTATAAAAGGAAGGGGAAAATGATCTTTTCTAGTAGCTTTGTTCAACTTCCTATAATCAATGCATACACGCCATCCTGTCACAGTTCTAGTGGCTATCATTTCGTCTTTTTCATTTTTAACCACAGTCATGCCACCTTTCTTGGGTACCACTTGAACAGGACTTACCCATGGAGTGTCAGATATGGCATATATGATTCCTGCATTCAAAAGCTTGAGCACTTCTTTCTTAACTACCTCCTTCATGGTGGGATTAAGTCTCCTTTGGTGCTCTATCGATTGTTTAAAGGTATCTTCCATCAAGATTCTGTGCATACAGACCGACGGACTAATACCTTTAAGGTCCTCAATAGACCAACCAATGGCAGATTTATGATCCCTCAATACTTTCAATAATTTTTCTTCTTCCACAGAATCAAGATCAGAAGATATTATAACAGGTAAAGAAGATAAATCATCTAAGAATGCATATTTTAAATGAAGAGGTAATTCTTTTAATTCAAGCTTAGGCTTCTCAATATCATTTACAACATGCAAGGGAGCTAAAGGTATAGGTTTATCTATTTTAGAACATATTGGCAACCTATCTAACCACCTAGCATAAAATGCTATTTCATCAAAGATCGTATCTGCATTTTCAACATCTATCATGCTTTGTTCTAGATGATCATTAGCTAACATAACCTCTACATGCTTAAAAATAGTATGATCAATTATGTCTATAGCATGGCAAGGACTACTCTCATCATGATGACTCAAGGACATGTAAATATCAAATACAACATTTTCATCATTTACCCTTAGAGTCAACTTCCCTTGTTGGACATCTATGATAGCCTTTGCAGTTGCTAGGAATGGCCTCCTAAGTATGATAGGAATCTCAGAGTCCTCCTTCATGTCCAATACTACAAAATCTGCAGGGAAGATAAATTTGTCAACTTTAACTAATACATCTTCAACAATACCTTTAGGATAAGCTAATGATCTGTCAGCAAGTTGCAGGGTGATGGTGGTAGGTTGCACATCTCCAATGTTGAGTTTTCTATAAACAGATAAAGGCATCAAATTAATAGAAGCACCAAGATCACAAAGAGCTCTAGTAACATTTAAAGAACCAATAGTGCAAGGTATAGTAAAACTCCCTGGATCTTTTAACTTTTGTGGTAGCTTCTTTTGTAGCACTGCACTGCATTCCTCTGTCATGCTAATCATCTCATATTGCCCAAACTTTTTCTTTTTAGATAAGACATCTTTCATGAATTTAGCATAGTTGGGCATTTGCTCTAAAGCCTTAGCAAATGGAATCTTAATGTGCAGCTTTTTAAATAACTCAAGAAATTTAGCAAATTGCGAGTATATTTCTTTCTTTTTAAAACATTGAGGATATGGCATAGTATTAGGTAAAAAAGGTAGGGGGTTAGATGACTTACTTGAAGATGTTGACTCTTTTACCTTTACTTCCTTTTCTAGGATCTTTGGTTCATCTTCTAAAATTGGCTCTCGGATAGTGTCATCTACCTCTTGCTCTTCATCCTCATCAATGATCAAAGGAGTGGACAGCTTTTTCCCACTCCTCAAAGTCATGGCCTTGCACTTCTCTTTTGGATTTATCTCGGGACAACTAGGAAATTTTCCCTTTTGCATTGTTTGGAGGGAAGTGGAAATTTGGCTTATTTGTACCTCGATGTTTTGAATGGCCTTACCATGACTTTGTACTGTGCTCTCCAATGCGGTTGTCTTTCCTCTTGATTCTTTTATGAACTCTATCATCAAATCTTCTAAGTTGGACTTCTTTTCTGTGTGGGATGGACCTACATTGGATAAATCAGAAGAACCTTGCAAAACATTCCTTTTGTTAGCATAAGAAAAATTTTCATGATTCCTCAAACTAGGATGGTAGTGAGTTGGAAGTTGTTGATGTTGGTGACTCCTATAATGTCCTCTATCAACATAGTTGGCCGTCTTATTATCTCCTTGAACGCCCATTTCCGATGCCAAAGCGGCAAGAGAAGCTATAGATGGTGGATTTGTTTAAGTTTGGCCTCCTGCAGTTAATTTAGAAAGAGCATTAGTAAGGGAAGTCATTTGAGCTTTGGAGAATTTACCTCATCCACCTCATACAATCCGGAGGCTCTTGGGATGTTTGGAGAAGACCGTTCACATGGCCAATTGTAAGATGTATTGGCCAAGTCTTCTAATATGGTATAGGCCTCTTGAGCATTCTTTGAAAAAATTGACCCTCCGGCAGTTGCATCTAAGATGGATTTGGTTGAACATGCCAATCCATTGTAAAAGAGTTGGATTTTCAACCAATCCGTGTACCCATGTTGAGGGCATCTTCTCAAGAGATCCTTATACCTTTCCCAAGCCTCATATAATTGTTCATCCTCGAGTTGGCGGAATGTTCCAATCTCCGTCCTTAGTATTTGAGATTTAGCCGGTGGAAAATATTTGTTCAAGAAAGCTTGAGCTAAGATCTCCCATGTTGTAATGCTATTCGGAGGTATGGTTTCCAACTAATCCTTAGCACGGTCCTGCAAAGAGAAATGAAAAAGTCTTAGTTTAATAGCATCATTAGAAACACCATTCATCTTTACCGTCCCGCATATCTCCAAGACGGATCGTAAGTGCTTGTGAGGATCTTCTTTAGTTCTTCCTCTAAAGGCTAGCTCTCTAGCCATTTGAATCAACCCCGGTTTCAACTCAAAATTGTTGACATTGATAGGCACATTCATTATTCCGGGTTGACTTGCCGGTAACGTAGGTTGAAAGTAGTCTCTAATTGCCTTGGGTATCTCCTCCGCCATCTCCGTAGTTTGATTAAGTTGAGCCCTTAGATTTCTTCTACACGTCCTTTCAATCTCGGGATCAAGAGGGAGGAGGTTAGTATTATCTCGAGGAATAGACTAACAAAAATAAATAAAATAAAAAAAAAAACAATTATATAAATAAACTAAATAAACAATCAAATAATATACACCTCAAATTAAGATCTATCAATTCTAATGAATATTAAATAACAAAAACCGTTCTTTGGATCCCCAGCAACGGCGCCAAAAACTTGATGCGGGCACTTTGTGTGTTTACCGCAAGTGTACGGGTCAAGTTATAATATAAAACAGTTAAGTCCGAGTATCGTTTCCACTAGAGATCCAATTGGGAAGGTTTAAGTTACTTAGCTATTCTAGAATTGAATCAATTTTATTTGAGGATTGGAATTCAAATTTTTGTTTTTGGGAAAAAGAAAAATCAAGCAAAGAAAATATCAAAGGGAGAATTGCAAGAGTCAAAGAGAGTTCTAGAATTTCGAATCCTTATTTGTTTCATCATGCAAAATTATAGATTTCATGGATTTTATTCTTATGCCTAAGTCTACAAACTTAATTCCAAGTTATCTTCTCTCAAAGACAACTCTTTCTCATGCAACTTGATTGATAGTTAATCTCTTAAAACCAATACAAATATTACATGGCATTAAAACTATTCTTTAGCAACTTTCATTGTCAACCTAACAACTCTCGTGATAGATTAACAACGATTCATTGTTATAGATCAAATTAAACATATAATCTCTCGATCATACATCTAACCTAACATGTGAAGGTGGCCAATCTTCAAAAATTAAACAGAATAACAATGAAAAGCATATTTATTTGAACAAAACCATGAGTCTACAAAATTATCATGAATTCACAAACAATTCATCAAAAATCCTCAAACTAAAGAGTTTAGCCACTCATAGCGTGAAGCAACATATTGAACAAAAAGAATCAAAGAAAGAGTGTAAAGAATAGGAAAACTCTACTGAAAAGAGGTTCTTGATTGAGGCAGCACCGTCACGAACTCCTTGGCTCTCGTGTCGGACTTCGAAGGGCACCAAAACTATCTCGAACTCTTTTCCTCTTCCTTGTGGCTAACTCACTCTTGGAACTCTAGCTTAATTCTCACCCTTTTGGATCATTCTTTTGTTCTGCAACTTTCTTGATTTTCTTGATCTTTTTTCTCCCCTTTGGCTGCTGAAAACCCCTAAATTTATAGAGTTTGGCCGCCCAAAATTTAACCTAAAATATAAAACTTGCGTTTAATTAACGTTGGCGCCGCGGCGCTAGCGTTGCGACCAAAAATAAGTTGCTCTCGGGTTTTAGCGCCGCGGCAGCGCCGTCCCAGCGCTGCGATGCTGTCTTGCGTTCATCAAGGATACGTCGAGGCGCGCCTTCCCAGCGTCGCGTTGCTACTCTGCGTCCATGCTGATGCGTTTCTGCTTCACCGCCGCGGGGCATCATGCGTTTCAACAAGGATGCATTTTTCAGCTCTTTTTTACCATATTCTTGCTCGGTTTTGATCTTTTAGTCGTTTCTCCTAATTTTCCTCGTTTTAACTTGAAAATCACTAGCAAACAAGTGAAATCTAATATAAAACTCCGTAAATTTGAGAGAATAATAAGCACTTTTCAAGTGTTTATCAGGAATCCTGCAACACAATAATCCAAATAAAATAATTAAATCAATGCAATAATCCCCGGCAACGGCGCCAAAAACTTGTTGTGGTGTAATTGTATATGTAAATTGTCCTAACGCAAGGTGCTAAATGATGTGATTATGCGTTCAACATATCATGCTTTGAACATGCTATGTGTCCTATTACTATGCGTTGGTGATCTTGTCAAGTTTTCCTATCCTTTACCCAAGTATAAGCAAAGGAGTAGGTTTTCTCGGTGAGTTCGAGGTCGTACACAGGGATTATATTGATTCAGTATTTAGTTGGAGTTCATGCGTTGCAGTGGTAACCAAGAAATAGTTGAGAGAGTTGTTTTTAATCTACGGAAAGCGATTGTTTGTACACTAGACTAAAATTGTGAAAGATGGAAAGCATGCGACACAGCAAATTCAACTAAAGATGTGAATGAATGGATAAAGAAAGGGTTCGGGTTGATTAACATCTAACATCGGAAGCGCATAGTAGTATTCTATTCATACTTGCGACTCTTCTCCAGGTTGTCAGCCGTTATGCGTTATATGTCTATAACACATAGGAGAGTGTTAACAACCAAGGTTATCCCCATAGACAGGTAACACTACTTGGCCCTTGTCAATTGAGTTCCACAATCACTTACCCTCTCTAGCAGTTTGATTATTACTACTTATATCGATTTGTCAGATGGATATAAGCATCGGATTAAGATTGCAATTGACAAGATAAAATAGTTACACTATGGTTCCTAGTTAGATGCTAACGCAACCCTAGACCCTTGAGTGATTAGTTACTCATGGTTTGAAAGTGAAAAGCGGAAAGTTTAGAGAAATGAGTAGACATGGAAGATAATTATATTGATGAAATGAGATACAATTTTTCGATAAGTTCAATGTCTTGATACAAATCTAAAATTAAGATAGAATAATAAGAAAGAAAGCAGGGAAGATGTCAATGTCTTGAGTCGCCCGGATGGAAGCGTGAGGTTCTGTTGTGAAGTGGTCCAGCGGAGGGAAGACTCTTCTCTCTCGAGTTATTCGTCTCCGGTTGAAGTCTGAGAGAACTCTGCTGTCACTTATGGAGTTCTTCCGAGAATCAACAACCTTTTTTCATCTCGCAGAGCTGCCCTTTTATAGATGATGCGTTCGCAATTAATGGCAAATCTGCTTGATTGGCGGTGAGATTGATACTATGCGTCCATCTCGCCTGCTGCCACGACGCTGAAGCAGAAACGCATCAGCATGGACGCAGAGTAGCATCGCGCCACCGAGATGGCGCTGCTCCGACGCATCCTTGGTGAACGCATGACAGCGTCGCGACGCTAAAAACCGAGAGCAACTTATTTTTGGTCACAACCCTAGCGTCATGGCGTCAGCGTTAATTAAACGAAAGTATCTTAACGCCCGCATATCTCCAAGAAGGATCGAAGGTGCTTGTGAGGATCTTCATTAGTTCTTCCTCTAAAGGTTAGCTCTCTAGCCATTTGGATCAACCCCGGTTTCAACTCAAAATTGTTGACATTGATAGGCACATTCATTATTCCGGGTTGACTTGCCGGTAGCGTGGGTTGAAAGTAGTCTCGAATTGCCTTGGGTATCTCCTCCGCCATCTCCGTAGTTTGATTAAGTTGAGCCCTTAGATTTCTTCTACACGTCCTTTCAATCTCGGGATCAAGAGGGAGGAGGTTAGTATTATCTCGAGGCATAGACTAACAAAAATAAATAAAATAAAAAAAAACAATTATATAAAATAAACTAAATAAATAAACAATCAAATAATATACACCTCAAATTAAGATCTATCAATTCTAATGAATATTAAATAACAAAAACCGTTTTTTGGATCCCCGGCAACGACGCCAAAAACTTGATGTGGAACTTTTGTGTGTTAACCGCAAGTGTACGGGTCAAGTTATAATATAAAACGGTTAAGTTCGAGTATCGTTTCCACTAGAGATCCAATTGGGAAGGTTTAAGTTATTTAGCTATTCTAGAGTTGATTCAATTTTGTTTGAGGATTGAAATTCAATATTTCAATTTTGAGAAAAAAAAATCAAGCCAAGAAAGTATCAAAGGGAGAATTGCAAAAGTTAAAGAGAGTTCTAAGGTTTCGAATCCTTGTTTGTTTCATCATGCAAAATTATAGATTTCATGGATTTAATTCTTATGCCTAAGTCTAGAAACTTAATTCCATGTTATCTTCTCTCAAAGACAACTCTTTCTCATGCAACTTGATTGATAGTTAATCTCTTAAAACCAATACAAAATTACATGGCATTAAAACTAGTCTTTAGCAACTTTCATTGTCAACCTAACTACTCTCGTGATAGATTAACAACGATTCATTGTTATGGGTCAAATTAAACATATAATCTCTCAATCATACATCTAACCTAGCATGTGAAGATGGCAAATGTCACACCCCATTCCAGATTCACTCTATAACCAGGAAGGAGCATGATCCTTTTTCCCTTACATAAAACTCTATAAGATGGATATCATAAAAATAGCAAATACAAACAACATTTCCATTATCTCATCAGAAGAACGTGCAATCTTTCAACCAACATGTTCGTATATACACACATAAAGAGCAACACGTCCCCCTTTTCTACCCTCATGAATTATGTTTAGTACAAGATATATGCTCTGTCTAAATATTTACAACTATCCCAGAGGTTCGCTTCCAGATAGGCCCAGACGAGATTCTTCTGTAGGCTAGGCGTCCCGGACACGCTCGCTACCTGAAACAACAAACAACAACAACAAACTGTATGAGCAAAAGGCTCAGTGAGTGACTAATTCTACTAAATTATTTATAACAACTATAATCCAATCTGTTAGCTGGTAATTATCACATAACACATCCCATTGAATTATCAGGATTCACTTCCACAATGCATATATAACTATCAAATTCTCATGTCTCACAAACTTGCATCTATTTAGTGCTTTCCCTTTCCGTCCCTCAGCACTTACTCATTTATAATTATAGTACCTTGTGCCTTCACATGAAATCCCTCGGCACAGGTAACAAACTTTATTTATGCTCAAGTGCCTTCACTCATGATCCCTCGGCACTAGCTAGTGTGTGATGGATTGATACATGCCTTCACTTAAAGTTCCTGAGCATTGTAGTCCATTCTCTACTGTTGTTCAAGTGCCTTCTCAAATCCCTCAGCACTTAATTTCACGCTTACTCACATGTAGCTTTCGCCAGAAGGTCCCTCAGCCATATATGTGCTTAGACATTTGTAATAATATTCTCTTAAATCACTAACACATCACATACATAAGGCATACAACCATGAATCACGTTCCTCGTCAATATGCGTACTAAGTTTAACACAAGGTATATCAAACAGTCACTCACTATTGGTCCCGGCTCTAAGTGGGTTATACGCCTCCTCGAGCTCTTCTTGGCCTGAAAACGCATAATCCTCAAGTTTAGTTTCCATAATCACCCTTTTCCTTTAACATACAATAGTAACGTTACTCTTAGAAAATTGTAAACTGCCAGCGTTACTCAGTTGATACTAAAACTATACTAGCGTTACTGCGTTGATTAAAACCAGCGAGACTACCTTGAGGAGCGATACCCAGCGATACTCTAGCGAGAATTGTGAGACACAAAGCCAATCTTTGCGTTGCAGCGTTACTTGCTTTGCTGCCCAGTCCCTCGCTCACTCAGCGATACTTTCGCTGCTGCAGAATCGTTTTCTTCTTCCTTTCTTCTTCCTTCTTCAACCTGCTAAACATTCCATTTCAATCAATTTCAGTACTTTCTTCCTTCTACAAACTTGTTAAAATACAAGTACTTCATCTTACCTCCAAATTTCATGAAGAACATCCTCTTCGTTTAGGACATCTCTTTTGACAACTCCAAGTTACCTCTAATCATCCGACAGTTCAACTCCCGTCTCTTGTTCCTGAGTTTGACATACAATTAAACAATTTCAGCTCAAACATCCTTCATGAAACCTGCTAGAAATCGAGTTAACTTACTAACCTCAAAGTTTCAGCCCTAACCTTCGTCTCTTCAATTTGTTCTTCCTCCAAAACCGAGCATCACTCTGAAGAGATCACAGCCACGAACCCTCTGTCAAACCCAAGTTTCATCCACGAATTCAATAAGATTTCTGCTTCAAATCAGCATAAACATCTTCTTCTACCTCCCTCCGATGTTTCGCCTTAATATGGACCCAACTCGAGCTCTGAAATGCAAGCAGAACAATTGAATTCTCAGTCCACTTATATATATATCACCGACTTGTCCTCCATTTCAACTCTATACTATAATCCGTTCAACGCATACCTCTTATGCTCAGCTTCAGCAACGCACATGGCCTCTGATGATAATTCTTTTCAAACTCTCCCACCAAATAGTTAGCATACGCATAACTTTCTCTCGGCCAACACTCTTTGTCCAACGCATACCCGCCTTCGACGCATAGTAGCGTTCACCGCATAATAGCCTCACCGCAGATCAGCTCCCAACTCCTCGTGGCCTTTACTTCCAACGGCACACTGCCTTCAATGCGGTTGACGCATAATAATCCTCGGTACCAAGTGATGCTCCACGCCTTATGTCCTCAACGCATCACGACTTCAACGCATGATGAACTTCCCTCACTTTTGTGTTTACACCAAAATTATTTCCTCCACAACAGGTTGCCACCAACGCGTAGCTGACACTTAGTCGTTTCCCACTCCAAATGCAAGCCCGCCAACTACTTTTACACATTCACCCATCTCTCGGCCCATTCTTACCTTGCGTTCTCACAAAATTAGGTGCGGGGCTTACAGCAAAGTCTCAAGAATTAAACACAATAACAATGAAAAGCATAATTTATTTAAACAAAACCATGAGTCTACAAAATTAACATGAATTCGCAAACAATTCATCAAAACCCTAAAACTAAAGAGTTTAGCCACTCATAACTTGAAGCAACATGTTTGAGCAAAAATAATCAAAGGAAGAGTGTAAAGAATAGGGAAACTCTACTGAAAAGAGGTTCTTGATTGAGGCATCACCGTCACGAACTCCTTGGCTCTCATGTCGGACTTTGAAAGGCACCAAAACTATCTCGAACTCTTTTCCTCTTCCTTGCGGCTAACTCACTCTTTGAACTCACGCTTAATTCTCACCTTTTTGGATCTTTCTTTCAGTCTGCAACTTTCTTGCTTTTCTTGATATTTCTCCCCCCCCCCCTTTTGTACTACTGAAAACCCCTAAATTTATAGAGTTTGGCCGCTAAAAATTTAACCTAAAATACAAAACTTTCGTTTAATTAATGCTGGCGCCGCGACGCTAGGGTTGCGACCAAAAATAACTTGCTCTCAGGTTTTAGCGCCGCGGCAGCAC